>JAZHYW010012830.1:0-360623 GCA_037355805.1 Ixodes ricinus | reverse complement strand
TACCGTTCGCACTCCTGACGGATGTTAGCGAATCATTCATCTTCGTGGCTCGCAGTTATTGGTACCCCCTCGGAATGACTTCACCATATTTTTTTTTTTTTTGCTTGCAGGGCATTGTAAAAATCACAAACACGCGAGAGAAAAAATCTTATTGAGTACGCGTGATTTTGAGCTTCGCAGCCCTAAAGATGCCCGATAAATGTCGTCCAGCTTGGGGAGAAACTAATCCTTTCTGTTGGAAGTTTGACTAGCGTATGCTGGCAGCTCGTTTCCTGTCTGTTTTGTCTATACTACGTTTCACCGTAACTTGGCAAACTTCAAAGGTCAGAGCTGCTGTGAGGGAACCACAGACACGGAGCAAAGTACGTGACAGCTACTTTTAGGAGCAGTTCTATGGCGCCATGGAGCGCGTATCCGACTGGTGTGTCTAGCGTCCTATGCTGACCATACATCAAAAGTGGTCCCGAAGGGGCACCAAATGACGTCACAGATGCCGGAGTCTCATGCTGCTGCATGTCGCGATCCTGGTGATTCATCGTAGAAACGCTGGCGAAAAGCACAAGCGAACGCAAGTGTCACTGTCGTCATGGCGTCCCAACGAAAAGCAATTATGCAACTTGGACGTTTTTGTAATTTGGTACTTAAAATAACTGTATATTTTTTTAAGAAAGTGAAGACATCATAATTAAATAGGAACTTCCATGCTAAAACATGCAGTGCGAAGTGAAGACAACTACTTTGTTTTTAATGTCCACGAAAAAGAGGCTATGCAGCATCGATCGTACCGTTTTTTTTCCCGCACATTATGTGATGTTTTCTAACACGAAATTACCGACGTAAAAGCGCTGTGGAGACGACATGAAAAACATAATTTTGAAGGGAACCGAGTTTTGTAGTGGAACGGAAAAAAATAAATAATTAACGATTTTTTATGGTAAACACTTTACCTGTAAGTAGAACTTCAACCAAGTAACGGTTACGCGCTTTCATGCCCATTTCAACGAAGTTGGGAGAACGATGTATTGCGTCTTGTGAATACACATGTGGAGCAGCATGTTTATGTTAGAGGCATTGTGTTTAATCGCTGCGCAATACTTGCCAAAATAAGGTATTATTTGAGCAGTCTCAACCGTTTCCGTCTACGTGTGCTACGAATTTAGCAACTCCGTTCGTAGAAGAAGTGATGAGGAAATGGCGTGCCCTTGATGATACGATTGTGATTATGAAATAAAATGTTCAATCAACCTATAATTGCGACCTGTCCGGTCGCCTGGGACCCGGACAACTAATATCGTTCTCTGAAAAGTCCATTCTAATATTTACAAGTTTTGTGGAGTTCATCGAGCGAATAAAAATGTTCCAACAATGAGCTAGACCTACACGAGTTCCCGAATCTAACACAGCGCTTTTGAATTTTAGCACTGTAGATAGTTCTGCGAACAGTGTATACTTGTGTGCAAATATTCGTCTAACAGTTTTTCAACGTTGGAAAGCATCGGAATGACTCAGAATAACTGCGGAGTTGATAATCGGGGAAGATAAGACGGAGACTTTGGTACTTGGGGAAAACGGACCGTGGGCACTTGAGACAGGGGAACTGCCGCGGGACAAACGTGCTACGATCGCACACCCTTCCAAGGTCATCGCTTGGGCCACTGCGGGCGTCCAAAAAAACCTTTCTTTTCTTCTTTTTTTTAGGGGGGGGGGGGGGTGTAGGCGCTGATTGTCTTCCTCCTTTGTGGCTTTTGACAGACGCACAACGAGATTGGCAGAACAAGCAGGGGATTCATTTTTTTCGATGGATGCGTTCTGTCTATGTATGCGAACATGATTTTTTTTTCCTTTTAGTAGTTAGTTGTCCTTGCCTTGACTCGGGTCCCAGTGGGTGCGTTGTCGTTGTATGCCCACTATTTTTTTTTAGTTTATGGTAGTTTTTGCGCTAATAGATAAAAAAAAAATTGTGCCTAAAAAAAAAACAAAAACGTTTTTTTTTTTTTTATTAGGAGCGTTTTCAAAGCCCGAAGCACCTCGCCTTCGTTCCCGTGACATGTCGCTCGCTTTCGCGTAGCACCCCTCAATCCTGAAAGCCACCGTGTTTTTCAGGGAAGAAAGCGATTTTAGGTGCGAGCAGTGTTTCCAAAGGTGCAAGATTGAGAGCGTAACCCAAGCACTTGATGAGAAGAGGAAGGCGGAGCTCTCTTCTTATCGGGACTCTCTTTTATGGGTCTCCACGTCGCGATTGTCCTACAAAATCAACTTTCATTTATTTCTCGCTCGTGGCTTCCAAGTACTGTGCGCTACTATTGAGATAGGGTATAGTAATAGCTGATTAATACGATGCATATTTCTAACGCACAATAGTTTTGCGAAATCAAGGTTTCGCTCAAATGGATAACTCACACGTACAGTTCGACGCGCAATACCTTTGACGTATTGACTCGCGAGAGATGCCCCCAACACGTCTGAGTCTGGCGGTGTTCCAGACCCAACATCTAAATTTTGTTGCCTTACTTGTTACTATTTCGCGCGCATTTTGCGCCATATCAAAATGAAAGCGCATGACAAAAGTGGCGCTCGTTTTCCGCTCGATGGAAATTTCACGCCAGCTCGTTGTCTTCGCTGGTACCTTGAGCGTTTCCCAGCGATGCGGAGCGTTCAACATGAAAAAAGCGTACGATGGCATCCTTCGTACACTCATTACTTCTATAACACCGAGCCGCCTCGTATCCTTTTGTTTTTCTTTCAAAGTACTAATTTCTTTCTGTGCATTACGGATGTTACGACGCTAAGCTCGAACTTAAGCTAAGATCAAGGAAGAGCCAGTTTAAATCAGGAAAATATAATTAACACTGTAGCAAAGTAAATCCATCATATCGATCGGAAATACGATTTGACACATTCCATCTGAACACATACCGTGTGTGCACAGCGAATGCAATACCGAGTCAGCGTGCAAAACGCCGCCACACTACGCTACCATAACATCTAAGCGCTTTTTGCATAGCACCGAGCACCGAAAAAGAGAAAAGAGTTATTCATTCACATAAACGAAGCAAATTTATTTAAAGCCCGGACACTCCGTACGTTCAGTCTGCCTAAGGTTATCAATAGACTCGACCATGTCATTTGTCGAAACAGATAAAAGACGTTGGCAAAAATGATTAGACTGAATAAGTGAATCTAACGCACGTATTTTACCAACCGACGGTCGCGCGCCTTCAATACCATTTCCAATTGTCACTGCGCACCTTGGACACACTTTGGGGAGCAAAACATATTTACATCGCCGCCCGAGGTCTTCATTGAACGTGTAGTGCTGACCAAAATAAAACGCTAACCTGACTCTCAATCGCTCGCCGCAAAGGACGATTTCGAAAAGGCGGTACTGCACGTCACTTGAGATAGAACACCCAAGCTATAGAAACGAGCGTCGTAAAAAAGGGGACCGACATTTTTATTCCTACCTCCGAACAGAAACGAGCGTCACCCACTGCATCAACCAGCAGAGAGGCCGGACTCGGCCACCGCGCGTATTATCACTGAAGTCCGATGCAATGCACACTGAGCTGACTGACCACAGACATATCAAGCGCGCGCGAGGGAGGGAGAAGCTTCCTCCGCCGGGAGAACACGACACATTTCGGGGATCTATTTCACGCAGCGGATAACGCGGGCCTTTTCACACTCCGATACTGGCGCCATCTACAAGTCGCGCGTTCAACCATGTCGCGAGCCGCGCGCCATCTGGTGGCTGAAACGGACGAATAAATAGAGGTACCGCGCCCTCTTAAGTAATGAAACTCCCGAGGATGATGCCTGCAAGTATATACAGTATAGAAATTGTTCGTCGTTCTTTCTTACCCCGGTTACTAACACAGAGGTAATATCTACATTTTAATCATTAATCATTAAATAACAGTAAAGTTGTGACCCCGACGGTATACAGATAAAGCCCGTCAAACACGTCATTGATCTTATCTCCGCTTGTCTGACGCATATCTTCAATCTTTGCTTTCAAAACGGCATATTCCCAAAATGAATGCAGCTCGCAAGAGTATCGGTTATATATAAAAAGGGCGATACAAACGATCTTGGTAATTATGGACCGATTTCAATTCTAGAGCGCAGCTCTTAGGCGCCCGTTTCCGGCTTGAGCGGCGTCGGCGTAACCGCGCGGTGCATGATGGGACGAGGGACGTCACTGATAACGTCATCAGTGGCGTCACTGATGACGTCATCGGCATCGTCACTGATGACGTCATCAGTGGCGTCACTGATGACGTCATCGGCATCCGCATCGTCACTGATGACGTCATGACGTCGCCTGGGCCATGATCCTTACCGAGACGCTGTTTACGTGCCATGTGTAACGAGCTTCCAGTAGTGACATGTAAACAAAATAACGCTCACGTTGCCTTTATTGACAAAATACATGGGAAATGGGATCCCAGCGTGCTTTCGTTAGCTTCAATCTCCAGTTCTGGCGAAATAGCCCCGAGAGCGAACACAAGCGTCGCTGCGGTCGCCGCGCCCTGATTGGGTGAGGTGTACCGTGACGTCAGGCGGAGGACTCCGCTCCGCGATCTCGCATCGGCTCGCTTCCCAGCACCGGTTTCCTGGTTTGGCGTTGTGTGCCGCAAGCTCTTCGAGGAGCTGGGCCTCGTTTACCCGGTGTACAAGACGTTGAGTTAGGCCGATATAGACGTGCTTCCGTACATTTTATAAGCCTGCTTGTCCCTTTTACCTTTAAAATTGGGTTACAAATCCCGAAAGCTATCGGCGGAGGCGATTCCGCCGATGAACCTCCCCGTCCCCACACGACAGAAGGCAATTTTGCGAGGGGTCGGTGAAGCGGTGGCGCAAGTGTTTCAGACGCTGGAATTCTGTTCCTTGCATGTTCATGATTTAGGACGATATTACATCCCGCTTTCAAGGCATTTGAAGTGGCATTTATATCATGGGCCTTTGGGTGGTCGGCAAATTAGCTCGCGACCCCGACTCTGCGCTGCCACTCTGCATGCGCTGGTTCGCAGATGTTTTAAAGGCCCTGCGTCTGATGATCTTTGAAGTGCTCGTGGAACAGGGTTGTTTTACATAAATGTAGCTTCTTCGTGAATTAATTATATAGTTTATACACCTATGCAGGCATATTTCTTAGAAGATGCATAATTACTGGAAATTAGTTTGTACGGTAGCAGCAAAAACGGCCGAATTGCCCCCAGTTGCCTGTATGATATGTATTGAACTGCCCAAAATATGCACAGCAATAGTACCGTAATTTGGAATCTTTATACTTTTTCCTGACATTCTTTATTCCAGCCTTGGGTATTCGGAAAATACACCGTTTAGTTTGAATTGTCATTTATTTCCAATTAAAAGAGACACTGCTGCAGGTCCCCAAAAGCTTCCTCAGCCTCCAAACTCCCTACAGCTGGACTCTCTGACAACAGAGGAAAACAGGAGTAAAAGCAAGCATTCGAACGTCTGTCCAGTGGTAGATGCAGCACTAGTAGCAGAAAATGTGGAACCTGTGAAGGGTGACAGTCTGCGTGCGAAAAACTTCTGGTATTTTAGCTTCAGGACAATTCGATTTAAGTAAAATCTCAATTTTAGGGCTTAAGGGACTAATAACGAGCTAGACACCTTCGCTTACGTTTGTTATACATTACTTGAGGGTTGATATAAACAAGTCCACAGATACCACCCGTGTAGTCCATTGAAATACTATCCGAATCCAGCAAAGGTCAAATGCGAGCAATGTATATAATAAATGTTCCTTGTTTTTTTACTTTGCCCCTGCACTTGGGCTGTCTTACTTGTGATTCTCTCCCCATGGCCCAGACTGTATTTAGCATGTTGCTCGAGCAGCATGCAGCTTTTCTGTTTCGGCGATCTTGTTTAAAAACAGAGATACAAAAAATAGTATACATAACCTGCCAATTCATTAAGACCATCAGCAGCATTTATTGTGTGAGATGTAAATCTATAGTGATGCTCCTGCAATTGCGGCCATATTTCTTTATTTTCATATACCAGCTGTGATTCATGCGTTGCCTGCCCTGTCAACCATGCTTAAAATGTTGGTTGAAGTTTCGCCTGCAGCTACAGGCCATACCTCAATAAAGCCACATATAAAAATTTACACTTCCTACGAAAAACACGCCAAAAAAAATTAAATAGAAACGAGCGCGCCGACAGCTAACGTCGTCACAGCCTCCACAGGGCGAGCGGGGCGAGTCGGGGAAAAATTCTCTCCTCGCCGTGACGTCACCCCGGTTCGCCGTAAGGGGGCGCCACGCGAACTTCTCGGGGCGGCTGAGAGTTCGCTGAGACTTGAACCGTAGGTTCCTGAGAGCGGCGCGCTTGCCCAAATGTTCAATGACACGCCCCTTTTTGGACGGTTTTCGGGCTACCGTGACCATGTTCACGCTGCAATATCTCGTAAAATAATCCGATTATCAAAATCCTCTTCGGGATTATAGTAGTAGACCTGCTCTATAATCTTTTGTTGCTGCTGAGAGTTCGCTCAAAGTCTTGAACCCTAGGTTCCTGAGAGCGGCGCGCTCACCCAAATATTTGATGACACGCCCCTTTATGGACGGTTTTTGGCAGTATGTGCTAAGAATGAATAATACACATCTATCATGTACTATTTCTGGTAATATTAATTCATTTACTGTCACTATGCGCGAGAAACAGCTTTTTACTGCTCTAAACAGCCCTGAATTCATTTGGAAAGCCCTGCCTTTTGTTCTTTTAATGACCAGGGCACTTTGTAGAAATTGACGGATCGCGAAGAAAATAGTACCAAGATGTAGTTGGAGAGCTGGAGCTTATAGAACCGTAGAGAGCAACTCGAGATACGGAGTGGTTAGTTTGTAAATCGAGTTTGAACTCAAAACTTTATCTTTATATTGCCGTACTCCCATCAGGATAATGCTTTTTTTTCCTCGATTGCCAGTTGGCTTTATTTATTTTAGGCATACAGCCTTTAAATTTAGCACGATGAACAAAAAGTGTATCTATTAAAAAAAAGTTCGCTAAGAGCAAAATAATGCGCTGCTTAGGATGTCCTGAAATAAAATAGAATCTAGTTCGTCTACGGGCCATCCCGCCACCGCTGACGATAGATGGCACAAGTAGTGTTGGTGCTCTCCTGTCCAGGAATCTTGGGTATATGATTTACGCAAGGTATAAATGATTACCTTTCTATAGCCACCAGTTTTGATCCGATAGGTTAAGTATTTTTTCAACGCGAAAAATGGTAAATTCCGCCATCTTGGACGCTGCTGCTTGTCTGGCAACCTTGCTTTCTCATCTCGACGTTTGCAATTCACTCCGTAAGTGTGACGTCATGAGTCCAAACAAACCGTTGCTAGGGTCGTTGTTATGGGCGAATACATGTGGCTCGGTTTCGCTACGAACACCCGACCGTTCAAAAATCAGGAGTAGGATTTAAAGTTCTAAAAATCACAGATGTAGAAAGCTTGAATGTCATATATGTTTCGACAGAAGTGTGCCGGTATTCGCTCGTTTCTGTAATATTTACGACTGCAACTTTCGGTCCTCAAGATGCCTGCAGCAGACGACGAATGCAAGAAGTATGCCGTCTGCCGCACGCCGGCCGGCCAAGCCGGGGCCGTCGTTTGAATCGTGTGAATAAAGACGATATTCTGACATCGCATTAGTTTGAAATATAATGAGTTTCAGACACTTATAAGAATTCATAGTGGGCTGCGATGCAAAATATGGTTTATCAAAAGTCCGGGCGTCGATCGAGATGATCGTCTGCCAAAAGATCGCATTGCACCCGTGAGAAAAGCACTTCAGGCGAACGGTTGAGATCCCAAATTTTGTTTGCGGAATCGCGCTGTAACCATCGCGTGGAGAAAGATTCTTGCAGTTTCTTCAGATTTCCGCAAGACCCCAAAGCGCGAAGGAACTGGATAAAAAACATAAAGTGAGTTTATTACAGATTGTACTCGCATCACGGGTTCGATGGAGATCTTCACCAAAAGAGCACATCCACGGAATTTAATGTATACCAATGGAAAAAAAAGCAGCAAAATACTGCGAAATCGGGATGGACATGCAATTCTTTAATAATTACCTGACAACCACAATAATAATAATTTAATAACAACAAACGACTTACCTCGACGGCGTAAGATTTGTTTCTCATGCTGGCCTGCATAACGCCGGTAATGCACTTCAGGTCGTCGTCGTAACGGATCTGCATGACGTAGTTTCATTTTACTGCATTTTCACCCCTCGTAACTTCCACAAGCAATCCTCTATAAGAGGATTGCTTGTGGAAGCTACAGGACTGACATCATTCTCTCCTAATATGTTTAACCCCCTTGGGTGCAACAAGACGTGCAAGCGGCGCCAATTTCAGAAGTCGGGGGACTTCTGAATTTGGCGCCATTTCTGAACATAACTCTGTGGCCACTTGACTCCATCCAATATTCGCCGCATGAGAATAAGTGATGCATTCCCCAATTACCCCTGGGGCAATACATACAAGCTAAAAAGTCACTGTAAAGAGAAATGAAAGGGCACCAGGAGAGGTTGTGTTAAAAGTACTTGTACTTTACTTTGAAAGTAGATTCTATTTATAGTACTTTACTTCAAGTATGTACATTGCACCCAGTGTACTTACTACTTTACTTGAAGTACATCAATTCTCATTTACTTTGTACTTTACTTAAAGTACCTTTTAGATGTACTTTGCCCAACACTGCCGACTGGTACTGGCCAGTTTAGACAACAAGTCCCCGATATTGGCCGGGGCCGGTTTCTTACCGGCGTCCCTGGCCGCAGGATTCGCCGTACAGCTCCCGGTACTGGCCGACATAATCCGAGTAACGGCCGACATGGTGTGCTACCACGGGTGGTAAGGGCAATAGAAATGTAGCTGTAATGAAGAAAAGAGCTTTGTGGAATTATAACAGCTGTGTGAGGTGGTGAGGGAAATTTGAAGGGAGTTATGGTGCCGAGTTCAACTCTTGTAAACCCAGTTCTGAACTTCTGAGTATGAAATCTGATACCCAAGCAAGGTTAGAAATAAGGACGAGACTATTTTGCCGGCAGCCGGCAAAATAGCCCGGGGAAAAAATTGCCGGCAGTTTCGGACGGCGCGTGTATCACTGGGGAGCTCGTTAACACATCCCCCCGCCTGCGTTCACGCCGCTTCGCGGCGACAGTCTGCGGCTGCTCATTAGAAAAATATTGACCCAATTGGCCTACCAGTACACGCCGCTTCGCGGCAGCCCGCCGGCGGCCCAAGCCCCGCTGGGCCGCCGGAGTCCATAGCGAAGTTTCGTCAACAACATTCGTTTCATTTCTTTACTATTTTTTTTTCAGTGTTAATCCTAAAAAAAAATATATGTCGTAAATATCGCCAAATGCCTTTACAAAACAAAACAAATTTTGAACAAAAAAAAAAGGAAAAAAAAAAAGAGGACACGGTGGATCGAACCAGGGTTATATGGCAAGCACCTTACCACTGAGCTACTCTGCACCTTCGGATAGCCGTGTTCACAATTCGTTTTATACGAGACCCAATGGGGCACAACTGCCGGCACTTTTTTTCCCGGGTTATTGTGCCGGCTGCCGGCAGAATATCCACTTCTTAGAAATAAAGCAACGCGGTGTGGGTTGACTGGCGTTGGGAGCTCACGGTAAAACACCGTATCAGAGTACCAGCTAGTGATATGGGATGGTCATCATTTGAGGGCAGGGAAGCTAGTAGTAATAAAATTTGAAGAGTGACTAAGGGACATGGAGGAGGAACGAAGGGCACAGAGAATTTTTGGCTATTTGTAGATGAAGGGCGTCGATACAAAATGAAGAAAGCGAAAAAAAAAAAAGCAAAACAACTCGGGTCTAAATTAGTGGGCAATAATAGCTGCGTTCAATTTACTTACCTCCTGCACCAGTGCAGAAAAGTGTAGGGCAGTCTATTTCTGGTATGTGTATTTAGATACGACCGCAAGTACACCGCCCTACACTTTTCTGCGCCGGGAGGTGTAAGTAAATCGAACACGGCTAATGCATGGCGCAAATCAGGAAATGACAGTAAGCGTTAAAGCAGGAGAGGAAATATGGGAAGCGGACTCGACTTATGGAAATTGTAAATTGGGTGTTGCTAAGGGGAATATCTATGACAATTCCAGGGAAACTCGTTGTTGTTTGAAGCCAGGACAGGGGCGTAACGAACTAGGGTGTACAGAGCGAAATATCAGGACATAGATACGGTGTGTGGGGCATGTGAGGAGGAAAAAAGACGGCTGAACACTAAATACTTTACTGTAAAGGGCTTCACCCTGCAGTTGTGCAAAATGTAAAAGCGGAGATAACCAAGCACAGGTTATTGGACTGGTGGCATAAGTTGATGGAAGAATGAAGTTTCGTGGATAATAATAGATGAAGGCTTGCGCTTAGCAGGGATATGAGATTCCTTTGCCCTTCTCCATTGATTACGAATTTATTCAGAGATTAAATAAAATGAGAAGTTTTAGCTAGGTGGCGCAAGCCGCCAACAAATAAAAGAGTTTAGCCGTGCCCATCCATTCATCCATTAACGCCCTTAGCAACAGTTTGAGCGTCACAGCGTCTCGCGGCGCCGCGTTGCTAGGAGCACGGTGGCGCCATGTTGTGGCGCAACCGATTAGAACACAGAAAATACAAATAGGACATTGTTTTGGTGTCGATATCAATACTGGCTATTTTTGTCGTATCGTCTCCTCTTTCAACCAAAAATACTAGATTACGGTAGTAGCTTCGCTGTAGAGACGACCACTTAAACTGCTTAAACCGTTAGCATTGCCGCGTTATTTAATATGTGGCGTCAAGCGGCGTCAAGCGTATCGCTATTAGAGTAACAATTTGAATAACGCGCAATACGATTGAGAGAGAAAAAAAAGCGGAAATACAACGCAAAGAGAACAAAAAACAAGTTTTGCGGTTTGGTTCGTAAACAGGCGTTTCTCAACGTTCCGATGCGAATCTCGTTAACGCTGTTGACGACGGAGTTTGTTTTGCGTGTGTTGTGGTTGGTATGATCATCGGCAGGCACGGATGTTTTGCAGGAATGATCTGACCGAGAGACTATCGAGTAAGTAGAACCAGCCTGTTATTCCATGCAAAGTTTCGCTGAACGACCATGGTTTACCAACTTGCCTATCTATCTCCGAAGGAGGTCACGCGCGCTGCGTTTATGCGTCAAAAGGACGCACTTCTCGCCAGCATCTCGTAAAGTATTTGAATTCGCAACATTAAAGTGTTTCTGCTCATCGAGTTTTCTGTTCTGACGCAAGTAAGTCTTGGAAACCGCTGGCAAGAAAAACATAAAAACAACATAAGAAAACGTTTTTATTGTTTACATAGTATGCCCCGGCCTAATCTTGGGAGCAATTACTTGATTATGCCTTTCGCACTGCGTTGATTGTCTTGACGTTCGTCCCGCTGATAACGTTTCCCGTGCTGCCCTACCCTCCAGTCACTCGAGCAGCGCACACTGACTCTTCACCTTTTCTTGCAGCTGGAAGTAATAATGGAAATTGACAGCAGCACTTCAGGTAACATCGAGCTTATACTCTTCGCCCTTCGCTCAGCACATGAACCCAACACTTTCTTTTTAATTGCGTCACAAACTTCAATACACTCTTGTGTAGTTTATGGACTGATGTGATGAGACTGCTGTAATTGAACTTGAGCAAGCAACCATCTCTTCGTGAACTGGTTTTAACTTAAATTTTCTTGGATCGCTGCAGCCTCTCACAAGGTGCACTTCCCAGAATCTTTGGACACGTTTGGTCACGACTCAAGCATCCTGGTGCAACCGCTCAACGATGTCCTGATCAATGTGCACTTGGGTTTCGTCCAGGTCAGAAGCAGTTTCCCTTATTATCGTGTTGGGTAGCAGTAAGCGGGTGAAGCGACGACTTTGCTCTCATCAGGTCCCTTGTTCCATCTCATCTTGCAAACTCTTGTGTCACCTCCAGGTGAACCACAGGTACGAGGTTCGCTTCCAGTTTGCGACGCCTCCTCACCTTGGCAGCCTCTCGGTACGGACCCAGGATCCTCCAAACCTGAACGTCAGGGTGTTGACACTGAGGCCGGTTGACTCGACAGGTGATTGTTGTGGATTGACGGCGAGACCGACCACATCACGTAGCGACGAGGCAACGGTTTGTCCACCACACGTGCTGTTTTGTCTGCTCTGGCCTGTCTTTTAAGGGCCGACATCAGTCACCATTCAGATTGCAGCACTTGCTGTGTACAAGCCGTCATCCACTGCAACACCTTAACACTGAACCCACCCCCTCAGTCGCCTCGTCAAGCCATTCAGTCCAACACGAGGCATTGTTTTTTTTTGACAAGAACACCGACTGGTTGGCCCGAAATGCTGAAGTCTGCCAATAAGGCAGTCTTAATCACTTTTACTTGAAAAGGAACCTCTAGGAAGCCTCCAGCTTTGCTGTAGTCACTAACCAGGTGAGAACGGTGGGGCGTTTCTTTCGAACGTCTGGCCTCCAACGCACGCTGGTTGCCTTTCGCCATACTTTGGCTGTGCGTGTATGCTTGAGGCTCATGAGACGGCCAAGCGTTAGCAAAGGTAGGAGGCTCCCACTGGAGGCAGGACAACTGGAGCCCCATGCTGTTCTCATCCTATGAGTGACTATAGGAGCTCTTAGTGAAACATTGGCTACCTGCTGGGGCTTTCTCCCTACCAGCGTCGCCTCTTTTGAGCTTCTCTTGGACTTGGTGACTCGTTTTATTACGAACACCCAAACGTTAAAGGAATATAATACCTGTAGCTATAGAAATGCAGATCACCGAGCAAGCTAGCCTTTGAAACGCCACTGCCTCTGTGTTTGTGTGCGTCCGTGGACAACTTCTGAGTGTGTGTTGCATTGCTACAGGATCTTTGTAAAACCAAATCAAGCGGTGAAAAACTGAGCTGTATTTAAGAGTTAACATTGTAACATTTGTATCCTACTTTAAAACTGAGGTAGTTTGCTCTCTGCTGTGTTCATAGGCTTTACTGATAAAAAGAATACGGAAGGTTGTTTTTTTTTGTGTGTGTTTTCTTTTTATTTAAACACTTCAGTTCTTGTCTAAATTAAAGAAGACAAATCAGTGAGGAAGTGGAGCTCAACTTCAGTATAGAGACAAGTGCATGTAAATGTTTAGCAGTTGTGATGCATGCATTGGTTCAATTTTTATAGAAATTTACAAATTCATCTTTTACTTACTTTCGAGATGAATTTTAAAGGTACAGATAACTTCTGTGAATAGATGCTCAGCCAGCATTGTCTGTACAAAGTTTTGGAGTTTGTGTACACCTTTCCTGCGCACAGGTAATATTGTGCATGTATTGTAGGACCCTGCGGCAATACCAGGAATGTGTTGGAACTTGGTACGTGTCTTGAAAGAGCTAGCCTATTGTGCAAGGGTTTACACAATCCGAGATGTCTTCTCGACTTACCTGTGCACGTGTTTATCTCCTACTCGCTTGCAAGGACGACAATTTCAGGCTATAGCCTCATCTCCTTCCGACAGTGGTATATTTGCAGGCTGAATCTGACTCCACGCTTACCATGGGCAATGCGTTTGCGTAATCAATGTCTCGCGAGTGGTAGGATTGACCAAATTCACAAAGTTACAGTCGCTGCGAAAATCAAGTCTTTGTTTTTTGCGGCCTTCACGTTTGCCATAAATATGTATAAGTTTGTTTGTTTTTAGATTTCGAATGTTATAAACTTCAGGGGTAAAAATTTGAAAAATGTGGGCAAATAGTGGTTCGAATTGAATAGCACAGTGTCATTCTTAGCTTTTACACTGCCAAGAGAGCCCTTAAGTCATTGGTTTCCCCAGCACTGTGAAGGCTATGAATGACGCACTGCTATTCGATTCAAATCATGATTTGCCCACCCCTAAAATTTTATTTCATTTTAAAATACCGAAGTTCAGGGAACAATTATATTTTAGTATTCTTTTTCAAGATCCTACTCTTTTTAAGCAAAAATTGGGAAGATTACTACCTGGTTGCACTGACTAACTATATCGACGCTCGAGATCCAAACGCTGGGCTTCCCAATTGCCGGTCAGGCACGCTAACCACTGCACCACACCGTCTTGCCCTTGCGGCGTTTTCTATCTGTCTTACTAATGCACCAAGATGATATGTATCCAATCAAAGGTGTTCTGGAGGCACATGTCGCCGCATGGAACGCGGTACGATGCTTGCTGGCATGTGGTACGTGCTCGTGTCCTAGAATTCCTCTCACTGTTTATCCCGTCATGTGTATGTGTGATATTTATTATTTACGAGTTTTAGAAACACAATATCAACATCTGTGAGAGTCGAGAGCCACATTTGAATATATATCACGGGGCATTTTCACCACCTTATGCGGTCTCCAAAGAGGAAATAATCGAAAATATGCATATGAATGAACTATACTGATCAAATGGTATAAAGGTTATGAAGACTCCGAAAGACAAAATTTTTGGTGGTGTTGGGATTTAAACTTGGTCGGTTAAGTATCTTTTCTATTATTTTTCTAGAGACGAGAAAAAGTGGGCCAAGAAACCATTACTTCCTGATTTCTAGAAAGAAGTCTGACCTAACCCAAGTTTTAGAAAGGACGTCTTGAATATGATTGCCTCTATCGGATAAATTCCCGATAGAGGTATCGGGATTTTGCATGGAAATCAAAAAAGGTTGCATCTCGTCGCACCACTCTAGGTAGTCAATTTTAGTGCAACACCATGAGAAATCAATTGTTTATCGTAGGTTTGCATATTAGGGTAAATGCTAAGCTATGGTTGCAAATAGGCATAGCTTTGAATGGTTCTCATCAGAAAAACCACATTTACGCCATTAGTGACACCTGTAGAGGAGAAGGGCTTGGAATGGGTGAAATTAATGTTCAATATAGTTTAAATATTTGGCAGGGGACCAGGACAACATGTATCTTTAACCCCAAATCTTTTTGTATAAATTTTTGTTTTTGTTTTGAATACTATTCAATGTAAGACACATGCTGCACATGCAGTGGTGGTCCAGTTGCGCCATTTTGATGAATTCCCGCTTTCCTGCGCCTTGCTGCGCCCAAAGGGAACAATTGCTCCCAACTGCGCCAAGCCAAACAAATCTGCGAACAAATTGGTTTTTGGATGAGTTTTCGTTTTCGCCTGGCAGCTGCGGGAACCCAGTAGGGTTTGGCCATCACTATCCAATCCAGGTTTCCGGCTCCGCGGCATTGTTTCACAGGGTTCGCACCAATTTTACCGACATTCCTAAAGCACCACAGTTTTAACAGTTTTAGTTGCATTTCGAAGCGCACTACTGAAGATTAGCAAGCACAAGTAATTCTTTTTTTTTTTTCTGCATGCTCATGTTCAGAAGCGTGACACTGTTTTATACGAATGTGGTCGCACATGGTTCCCATTTTGTTAGCATGCTTGGTTGGGAGAGAGCACTATATAGCTCCTACGGAGCAGAGTAACATAGTCCTTTGATCCGCTTGTTTTGCCGACAACATGGCCGACAGAGTAGCTCGGCGCGCGTCGCGTGGTACTCAGGGTTCCAGGAGGCGGCCCGCCCTATGGGAGAACACATGGAGATCGACGCAACATGGCTGATTAAAAAATAAATGCAGAGTTCACACTTTTTGAAACTAGCCTGTGAAGTTGGTAAAACACTGAACACTTTATCAAAGTTTTCATAATATGGGATGCGTGTGAAAATTTTGAGAAGGCAATTTCCAAGGCAATGGCATTTGAAGCAGACGATTTTTGTACGCAGCGGAGATGAACTCTTTGGGTTGGCCAGAGCGGGTCACGTGAACGGTGTGACGTCGCCGTGCGTCGCCTGCTGCATGATGCTGCTCAGGCAATTTTAAAAACTATTACGTCCTTATGTGGCACACAACTTGGCGCAAATTATTCTAGAATGTTCCCTTATTATGTCAAAAACTATTGTTGTTTCGTATATCCCCACAATATTAAACAATGATTTTCTCACGTTCCCCATGCATTTCTGACCGGAGTTGGAACCTCCAGGTGTTCGCCGCTAGTCGCCGAGAGATGGCGTTCTAGATTGCGCTACTCTGCTCCGAAGGAGCTATATAGTGCTCTAGGTCAGGACTGCTTGGTTACTCAATTGTTGCCTTTTTTCACGTCAAACGATCTGTATCCTTGATCGTACAACTCTTTAAAATCTCTATACATTAGGGAAAACCGAGAATATATTTATTGATTATTTGCTTGCTTCACGTGATAAGACTTTGTATAGTGCTAATTTACCTCTCTATCTAGAGCAGGGGTCTCGAAACACCGGCCCGCAGATGGCCGCAGTTGATGCCCGGCTTTTGGCCGGGCATCACTGGAAAGACCACGGGAGAAAAGGCCCTCTCAAGCGTTCGGTCTGCAAAAGTGGAAAGAGGAGTTTCCATTTCACTCTTAACCTGTTGCCAACTATAGTACAGGATAACTGCAAAATTTGGGTTCTTAATAGGCATCATGTAACTGATCACATGAATGCATGCCAGTATCGCTAATAGGGAACTGCACTGTATTGCCCTAAACCAAAAGCCACTTCTGCTCCAAAAATTTCTCCAAACTCAAAGCTGGCTGGACCACCACTGCACATGTCGCCTATGAGGCATAGGGCAGAGTTTATTGTATATGTTGAAAGTGAAACATTATTATTACGACATATTCTTTTAACCATCTCTTGGGATTAGGAGCATGTGCATTGCAGAGGCTTCTAATACTGAAGATTTAATTCTATCTGGCACAAAAGGAGCTACAGCAAAGCATTCATAACTTGAAAGTGATATACCTGGAACTAAACCATAATGTTGCTACAAGACTTGCTACCATTTTTCCAAAGTCGACATCTAGCTTGACGACTAGTGTACTTGTTGTTCTGATTTATTGACTGCAGGCACACTTACCTGAATTAAAAAAATGATAGATCTAAGCCGATTATGCAGGTACCAAACATGGGAAACAAATAATTGTGTTGTGTGTATGTTTATACAGCTGGAAGTTAGTCGGCCCCAATGAGTGTCTGGTGTCTCAGCCGTAGATGAGAAATTTAGCCAGTGCAGTACAACTGCTAGCCTGGGGTCTTTAACGTGCACCACGCAGTAGTGACACACAACCGCACGCCGGTACGATGCTCGTCCAGATAGAAACGGGCAGGGGTGGGGATCACACCCAGGATCCCTGAATTCTGCAGCGCGAGCTTTCGCTCGACGTGCTCTGAACTGGTGTGCGCTAGCCCACTCGGCCACCGATCCCCTGTGGGCAACAAAATTGGACATGCGAGTGATAGAGATGAGGTGATGCCAGTGTTGTGATCTGAATGCCAATTTGCAACAGCTTTCTTTTTTCCCTGGCTGGGCCCAGATTTCAAGTACGAGGTGGTTCTAGAGATGCTTGCCTACAAGGAGAAGCTTCTTCGTGAGCAACTGGTCTTGCAGTCCTCAAACAACCCGATGCTCACACTAACACTTGTGCTCAACGCCAGGGTCCTGGGTACGTAGCCTCTGCTGACTTTGAGCGGGAGTATTGTCATGGCTGCAATATCTTCCCATGAGGCGCCTTGGTGTCAGGTTTCAAAAACTTGTGACGAATGCATCAACTGCCAAGAGTGGCTCTGAATAAAAGCCGCAAAAACTGAGATTAAGGGGGAAAAAAACAGAAAAAACCAGGCCCTCGTGACACTATTTCTCTAACGTTGGATAACGTATTTGAATCTAATGCTGCTGCTTGCTGTGAGGGTTAGTGAACAAGGAAGCTACCCAAATATGGTCACTGAAAAGGTACTTTGAAGGCAGAAAGCAACCTCTTTTTGCGACATTGTCACATTCGAGCTCAACTTGCCCATTATGCTTTAAAAGGCCACTGCATGCTCAAGAAATAGTTTTAACTGCCTGGGTTTGTATGAGGGTTATTTGATAAGTTTGGTAAATGTCTGCAAGATGGCACTACAATTCATGTGATGATATTACGGCTGGCAACTGACTCTTCAAACTAGCTCAGGCCTAATTTCAGCCACACGCGACACGTGGTTCACACTCAAGAAATGTTTGAAGCGGGGACTTCGTCATGTACGACAAAAATGGAAAAAAAAAGTTCCGCGCGGTGTTCAAACATTTTTATTTAAAAAAGTTAATGGCTGCGCAGATCAAAGTTGAGCTGGACGAAGTTCATGGGGATTCTGCACCAGCATTGAAGACAATCTAGTTTTGGGTCAGTTAGTTTCAACGTGGCTGAACATCCACTGAAGATCAAGCGTGCTCCGGACGCCCAGTTGAGGTCAGCAGGGAGGAAATCGTTGAAAAAATTTGCGGCATCATTTTTGGAAGACCACAGAGTGAAAGTGTGTGAGATCACTGAAACTCTAGGCATCTCAACGGAACATGTTCACAATATCCTGCATCAAATGTTGAACATAGAAAAGGTGTGCGCACGATGGTTGCCAAAACTGCTTACTGTCGACAAAAGCGTGCCTAAAGGACACTTCAGTGTTGTGTTTGGCGAGGTTAAATCACAACCCAAAGAACTTATGGCGTTGATTCCTGACTGTGGATGAACTTGAATCCACCACTTGACACTCGAGTCGAAGCAGCAGTCAAAGCAATGGACAACAACTGAGGAGAGTGCACCGAAGAAGGCGAAGATTGTTCTGTCAGCTGGAACAGTGGCCAGCTGTCAGCTGGCAGATGGCCACCGTTTTTTTGGGGATACCCAAGGAATTATCTTGGTCGACTACTTGAAGAAAGGTAAAAGCCATAACAGGGGCTTATTATGCAACATTATTAGATTGTCTAAAAAAAGAACTAAAAATATAATGGTACAGATCAGCACACAAAAAGTGCTTTTTCACCAGGACAATGTGCCAGCCCACAAATCGACCGTCGTAATGGCAAAACTTCACGAATTTGGCTTCGAACTGATTCCTCATCCCCACTATTCTCCAGACTTGACCCCAAAAAAACTTTTTCCTACATTTTTCTTTTTTTTTAGAGGACGTTATTGCCAATAATGCATATTTTGCAGGTTTTGAGAAAGCCTATTTTTCCGACGGAATGAAAAAAGTCGAAACTCATGGGACCAAGTAAGTGTGTAGCCCTCAGTGGAGACTACGTTAAAAAATAAACTAAATTTGAAGAAAAAAAGACTTGTTTATCTTGCTTTTTTACCATACTTATCAAAGGACCCTCGTATCTCACAAAATGCATGTTCCCCTCCACCCAGAAAAGAAATAACAACCACCCAACAAAATTATATATGCTGCAAGATGGTTTAGACGGATTCATGGATGGTGCATGGGGGCCAGGTTTCTCCACATTCCTCTCTTGCACTTTTTCGCTTCACGCTTTCGGAGTAGAAGTACATGGTGGGAATACCTCAATGAGGCGGTGATTTGGTCCAATTGGTTCATAGCTAAGGAAAATAGCGCCAAAATGACACAAGGCAAGAGGGACTAAACAAGGCACACTCACAACTGATGTTTATTTGAAAACAAGTATATATAGCCACCGAGAAATGCCAAGTGATTACGTATTGCGGCACAGCCCTCATTTCAGATCTTAATTTGTAGATAAGGCTAAGGATGTGTCACTTATGCAAGTTTTTCCTTTACGGTGCATGTACGGTCATCCCATACGTGCACGCTAGTTGCTTAATGCTAAAATGTACCAGTTATTTTTTCAGCACCAAGCAAGATGGCACGATTGTGTTGCCGAATCAATAACCCAGAGCCAAACATAGTTTTTTGCAGCACTAAACACTGGAATAAGCTCACCGATTGCACCACAGCTGTATATAGGTCAGACGGGTAGATATGCAATTGATTGTGTCTGCGAGCGTGCAGCTTCCACAAGATCAACACCGTCGGGACACTGTGTTGTTCATTGTAGCACCTGCTACAAATTCAAAAATTAAAAAAAAAAGAATGTTTTTTTTTTAGTTTGCAGTGTTCTTTTAAGTTACAAGGCATGCTGTCTTGAGATTACAATTCAACATTTTGCCCTTCAAGCCTTTCGAAGATCATAGTTTCCAGATCTTCGATACCCAAAGAGTTTTCTTCTAACAAGACATCCTTGACTTTCCGGTCAGGAAAGGGTGGGTCACTGGGAGTCAAATCTGGTATAAATGTAATATTCATTGACCTGCTTCTGCAAAAAGTAGTTCAAGAAGTCCTCATAAGGGGGAGGGTCTTGAGCTGAGAAAGTCTTGAAAGTGAGTGGTTATGATTGATCTGCGGAACTCGGAGGTGCCTGACATGGGATTAAGCCTTGGAAATTCAGGTGGACTGGGCACATGGCAATGGAGAGACAATTATGTTGTAAAATTATTTATCTTCCCCTCAGAGCTGCTTCTCATACAGTATCAGGTCAGCTAGATTACTTATTGAGCTCCCCTCTTAGTTGGTTTTCAGCAATTAAATCGAACACACAGCAGGATTTAAGGTGATGCGTAAAATTGTACCAAGAATGAGTCCATGCTGAAAGGATGACCTTCCCACCTCGTCCCGCTTTCTATTTAATATAAAATTTAGTCGAGATATGAGTGCCGACTTTTCTTGAGTCTTAATAGCAGGTTTCACAGGATCGTGCAGGCTACAATCTTTTGTAGTCCAAGGAGACGTGAAAACTTGAGGCTGCGGCAGTGATGCCCGGCACATGACTGCATGTATAAAATGTATAGGCTTGACCTTTTCCTTTCAGGAAAGGGCAAGGGCACCCCATTCCTCAAGACAGGCATACACTGTATTGGAGTGGAGATGGAGGAAGAGTCTGACCTGAGCGACTGGCAAGGCTTTGACTGAGCTGCCCCTAACAAGGGTTTAAATTCCCTTGCATTGCCTTTTGAAGGAACATTTTTATCGGAGAGACTGGCTGGCACTAGGTGTTCGCGAAACAAAACTCAACAATGGAGGAACCACTGCTTTGAAACTTCCCTTCTCCTCCCCCTCCCCCCCCCTCCCCTCCTCTCCTCTCGGTTCATTCCGAACCAAGGTTGCCTGCCTTCATTTGTTTTTATTCTTAATGATGTGCTGGAGAGGTGTTGGGGTTACTAGTCTTCTCAGTGCCTAAAGTCACATGCGCCACAAGGTGGCCGGCACAACCTCTGAATGTGAAGTTTCACGTCGAAGGGGAAATTCTATACAAACAGTTTTGATTGTGACTGGGATTCAGATGCATTTTATGGACTAAATATTATCTTAGTTTTCAAGCGTCGTATACTATAAAGTAAGAAATTCACACTATAGGGTTTAATTATTATAGAAGGTTTAATCAATGTTTTGAGCAGGGACTGCTCTTTATCGCAAGCGCGGTCACCGCTTGAAACATAGATCAAACCTTTTACAGTAACCGATGGCACATTTGCCAGCACATTGCTTCTACCTTGTTTCATTTTACTGATACTGTGACTCATTTCTGTAGGCTTGGGTCAACCCCCACCAATCTGACCCTCGCTAGTCTGATATGCTTTCCTCCCTAGCAGATTATGGGGACACTGTGTAAAATATGTCTGCTAATATGGAACGTGTACTTTATGGCTGCTTGTGGCATAAATGAGTGGTCACATTATTGGGGGTTGATCCTCTTTCATAACTTCAACTAGAACTGAAACTTCTAAATATTTTGTGTAGTGAAAGATTTAAAGGGGGAACAAGCAAGCACAGCGAAGCTCCTAGCCAGTTCCAATTTACAAGATCAAGTTTCCATTACTTTTTTTTTCTTTTCTATCAGAATTAGCAGAATATTGAGCAATTCATGGTATACGACAGTGCAACTGCAAGGTTGGCTGGCCAACTGGCAGTGGTATCTGCTTCGTACAATGCAATCCATCTCCTAGCTGTTTAATGCAAGAGTTGTGGTGCCATGTCAATGCTAGTATAATATAATATACAGAGTTTATATATCTGTGTAATAAAGTTTTTGGAACCTTTCTACTCTAGGCATGCTTGTGGCATCCTTCTTTTGGCCGATTTTGACCTTCTGGAAGGACATTCAGATATTTTTTCTGGCATTGTGGTTCTGTAATGTTTGACAACGGAAAACAGGAGACAACAAAACTGCTCTTGTGGATCTCAAATACTGGGTATGTGCAAATTTAATGCACTTCCAAAATGTGGCAGGGTTGTCCTTTTTAATCATTTGGCTAAACAATTGAATGATTCCTTATAGTCACAGCCTGTAGACAAAATTGGGACATTGCTAAAGCCTGTGCTCATGCAGCCTTAAGCTTCCAGGGGTTGCAAGAAATTATTCTTTTGCCCCTTAAACGAATTTGCAATAAGTTGTCGACTCGTATTGATCTATGGTCGACTTGCACTATACTTCGTGTTACCTTAATGTGGACCACAGCAGACTAGAAGCACGAGTAGTAGACAGCTTTAGTAGGTGTTGCTGCTGCATGTGTGTCCACGCAAGTCAGGCACTTCCTTAATTAGGCAAAGAGTGCATGCTTTTGTTGTGGTTCATGCTAAAGGGATACATGAAATTAATATTGAAATATACCTATCATGTTCAGGAATAAGTTGATATGATCAACACTATCTGTAAATGACAAATGACAATCTCACGTTTGTATTTGGAATGGATGGCTATATTGTTCGTTTGAATCTGGTAAGCGCTCGAAGAGCGGCCATCGGCGAGCATGATGCGTGTAGAGAGGTTGGGCGCATTCGTGACGTCCATTGTCTCGGCACAGGCAAGGCTACAGCGAGGCACGCGTGGTTACGAGCTTCGCCACATGGTGGTATGAATGCGTTATGACCAGGGTTCTGTGTTTTCAGGATTTTGTTTTCTTCATATTCGTTGTGTTTTTTCAGGGTTTATCTTTTCCCACGGATTTGGTGCTTTTCGATGTCAATTTTTGATGTCCGATCTGACAAAAAAATTGGGGATTATCGGGGTTTATGTTGAAGGACACAGGCATGGGATTTCCCAGCCCTCAGGAAACATGTGTGCCTTAATTACTTGGAAAACGACTTTGTACCATTGAGAAAAAGACATGAGAGAAATCGTGTGGTTCAAAGTATGAAACAGCCTCGCGGACGATTCATTTGGGACTGTGTTCCAAGTCAACACAAACTAAAGCTCTAGACAAATATTTTCTTTCCTGGAAGTTTGGGTTTTCCTTATTCCAGGACAGCTCCAATTGTATTTTTGTTTTTTTTTGCTTTTCCCCCATTTTGATAAAATTGGCTCGGGTGTCAATTACCGGAGTTTATCGGTACTTACCTAAAACACTGAACCCTAGTTATAACCTAGCTGTTCGACATACCCGAGGCCCGTGTTATTCGACACGAGCAGGGATGAAGAAGTCTCACCTGCATCCCAAAAATCGACCTACTCCTTCCTCCTCTTGGTCAGTCCCTTTCTCTTCCCAGCTGCAGGAGTTGAATTCTTAGGCAAAGGAGAGAAGGAAATTCGGTTCGGCCAAATTTGACAGGCAGTGCGGCATGTAGCTTTGTGCTATACTTTTTCGGAGTGGCACTGCATTTATGGGACAATTGACATTGCGACATTGTAGGAAGACTTGGGAACATACACCAGATGCTATTTGGTAAACATTTGATTTGCTTTAACCAGTTTTTGTCTTTTTGAACAAACATTTAGTGTCTGTGGTGTTGCCACAACATGGTCAACATTTAAACAATAAAATATGTGCTAAATTTTTGTTTCCATACCCTTCTACAGCAAGATATAGTACCGGGTTGGATCAAGAAAATTAAACCGGTTTTTCCAGACTGCAAAAATAAACTAGGCATTGCAGAATACTGAAACTCTGCGACAATGTGATGCTAGCGATGGCGATAAAATGTGGAACTTTGAGCACATAACGTTACCTAGCCAAAAGATACAAAAGAAAAACTAAATATCTCTGAGCAGACCTTCACCCAAGCCCTATATTCATCAAATCGAAATTTGAGATTGTGGGCACCTGAAGCACTTGCCATAATATCTCGAGATAGCCCACCCAAAATCCATAGCAAATCTGATGAAAATAATGGGTGGGCTAATTTTCAGTGTGCCATAAAAAGTTGAAAAAATGCTAGTTTTAGATTTTGTGACTATCGAAACTTGTGATAGCAGGAAGGGGTAATGAACCAAAGACGACTGACCTTTCAACAATGTTCGCTTATCTTCCCCCGTTGTTACGTAACGCTGTTTTTGCCGAGGTCACCATTGGCCACGGGTCCTGCAATTACTGGAAGTGGGTTATCTTTTGGTGTTTCTGAGGAAATAGCAAATCATGCCAAAAAAATAGGGGTGGGCTATCTTTTGGGGGTGGGGCATCTCAAGATGTTATAGTATTTCAGTGAAATGACTTGTCACCACAAAAAGACAATATTGTTTTCTTTCTTGCCGACATATTTTCACCGATATAAATGCTACAGGCACCCACAATCTCAAATTTCGGTTTTATGAAAACTGGGCTTAGGTGCACATCAGCTCATAGAGAAATTTTGTTTTGATTTTTTTGATCCAGACAACACCATGTGCTCAAACTTTCGCACTTTGTCACCACCGCTCACATCACATTCTCACAAAGGTTAAGCTTTCTCAAATGAATAGTTTATTTATGCAGGTCGAAATGCAGGGTTTCATTTTCTCGATTCAACCCGGTAGTTTAGACCCAGTGTTGAAAAGTACTTTAAAGTACATTGTACTTAAAGTTTACTTCAAGTAGGTTTAGAAAACTTGTACTTTACTTGAAGTATATTCTCCGAGTATGTACTTTATTTAAAGGGACACTGACAGGGTATTAATGCTCAGTGAGGTTTTTATTTGAACATAACTTATAAGAACCCAACTACCCAGACCACAATTTGCAGCTCGAAATTCGTTTTCTTCCCGAAAACAGCTGGTCGAAAATTAGCGGCCGGTTTCAGCTGCGCTTACTCTTTTGTATGGTCACATGGCATTCAAACTATGTGTACCAAATATATTCAAAGTCCGGGGTCATCTAAAGCACACATTCAGTATTAAAAATAGAAGAGAATACAAACCCCATTTTTGTGGCCTCCCAAGAAACTGCAAATATATTGATTTAAAAAAGAAAAAAAGAAATGGTGCACAGATCACAGGAAGTACACGTACATGTCATTCTCAATATGGTGACGTACCGTGGGCTGGATGAGGCGATGTCGACGCAAGATGGACCAACGTTGCGATGGACGTGGGGCCGCTACTTTGGAACCGTTATTCATGGAACCGGCCAATCGATCTTCAAGCGCAGAACATCGAGTGGAAGGGATATAAGTGCAAAATAATCGCATGACAAATGGTGCATGCAACTTCGTCGTCAACTTCACGCACCAAAGTGGAGGAAAAAAAAGCGGTCCGGTGTAGCCGAGTGATTTCCGGCCATGAGCTTCCGTGACGCCACAGCCGATGCCGGAATGTCGAATTCTTTGGCGATTTCGGACTTGGGCCGGCCACATTTCTCAACCTCGCAGATCTAGGTGACGTTGGGGGCTCCTGTAGGGATGATCTCCTCCGGGGTCTATCGCTCCCTTGACCAGATTCCGACAGGAGTTGGGCAGCGTAAGCTGCGGGTGCCGTGAGTAGCGTCAGAACGTCGATGCTGGTCCCTGCCCGCGTCCCCGTGCCGGCACTGGAAGCAGCACTCTACCCGCTCTGCCCTCCGACACCCGTTCACTCCTTATTCCCAGGTTGCCGTTTGCCTCGTTGGAAAAGGGGAGGGAACGCAAGGGTCTCAGTGTGCCTCCCTGTAGGCTTGCATGCTTTAGGCACCTCGGCCTTCATAATAAGCGTGGTCAGCCGCCGATACACTTAGAATAATCCGGTTAAAAATATGTGCATTTCGGTTGGGACCACGCTGAACTTCGATAAAAGAGGGAATTCGAAAAAAGCTATTTCGTTATAACGAGGTATTACTGTGCAACAAGTTCAGTTAAGCTTTTCAATGTCTAAATGAATGTTATGCCAGATTCCTTAAGTTTCTGGTCTGAAAACTTCACCCATTCCCACCTGGCTCTAACTTTTTTGTGGTAGGTATTAGTGATACTCAATGGGGTGACCATATGAGAAATCAAAACTTGCAAACTAGGTTTTAATATTTATTTAACAGTAAAGGTGCATTATGCTTATGCACTTGGGCAGAAAACCTTTCAGCACTATTAATTGTTCCGGGTTACTGCAATAGACATTGCCAGACTTCCAGTCTTGCCTTCAGCATCTCCTTGTCTGGAATGTCAGGCAAAGCCACCTTCAAGCAATGGCATCCAGCAGCACATGGCCTCTGAGGTTCTTGGCAAACTTTGTGTGCCAAGAATCTTGGAGGCCATGGGCAGCAACATCTTGTGCATGTTTCTAACAATGGTGGCACACTGTCAGCTATCAACGCAGTCTTTTGAAATAATGGAAAGGTTGCATAGCCTCCTTGAATTCTCGGCAAAACCTCGAGGCGAGTATGGATATTGATCTAGCCCTCCTAGTAGGCTCCTTGTCCAATTAGATTTGTTTCCCACATTGTGTTAGGAGCACACCTTTGGTGGTTCAGTTTGCACTTAAAAGAGTTCTTCCATAGCGTGACATGAAGTTATAAGGCAGAGGCATCTAAGGCTTGTGATTATACTGATCTTTATACATATCTATACCTGTTTTCACCTCAAGCATAGGAAAAAAAGTTCGGCTTTTCGCGGATGATTACTAATTTTCACCTTTAAAAGGAGCTTTAAGATATATTTATTAGCATTTTGGAGTGGATACACGTTATCTTATCAAAAGTACACGTTTCAAACGCCAAAAGCATCGCCTGCGCCTCCAATAACCAAATCTGGCGAGAACTATTTCGCGCGGCGTATGAACAATGCGTCAAAACTTACTGTTTTCTTGAGGTGAAAACGGGTATAGAAAACGTTAATTGTTAGATAGCTGAGGGTACCAGAATGCAAGAGCAGTCAAAAATTTTTTCTTTCTGTTTTTGTGATGCGGTGAGCTACTTCAGCGTAAAATTATGAGTATACACAATTACTATTGAATTGTCGGAGCACAATTTCCATAATAAGGGCTCGCCAAAAAGAAACAAAAACGAAGAAGGATAAACGTAAGTCAAAAATGGCAATAAAAAATTACCGTAAGATCCCGTAAGAACGCCCACCCAAAATGAAGAGATAAATGGTGAAAAACATGGAGTGGGCTATCTTTGGGGACGCCACAGCAAAACTTCATAAGAAATAATGATTAGCACCTGGACACCTGCCAAAAACCACATGATGCGGGAACTGATACAGCAGATTGCGGACACAGGCAAATTCACGTTTCATGATGCGATAAACACTCGGGAATTCGCTACAAACTCCTGTGTCACGGGAAAGGATACTGCAAGTGGCCGACGCAGCAGATTCAAGTTTCATGGTGCAATAAACACGCAAACCTGCTACAATCTTGCCTTTCGCAGAAACCGATATCGCGCATGCAGATACCGAACAATAACGCGAGATTACGCTACGAACTCGCATGTCATGGAAACAAACACCGCAGGTCGCGGACGCAGCAGATTCACATTTCACCATACAATATACATGCGGGAACAACTTGCGTGTTAGGGGAGCCGATATCAGGCGCACAGATTGCAAACAAACACGTGGGAACCCGCTATGAACTCGCTTGTCAGACGTACTGGTACCGAAGATCGCGCCGTTGATGCCCGATTCCTCTCGGACATCGCTTGACGTCCAACGGGAATCAAGAGGTGGGCCATGTTTCGGAATTTTATGTTGCAGATATTTAGCCAGAAAATCGGGACGGGCGATCTCTCGGGATAGGGCGTTCTTACGGGACTTTATGGTTTGTTTTTATGGCCTGTCGCAGGAGGCATGCAACGGGGTAGGAAACTACTGGACATAGACATTATAAAGATATCTTGTTCAATGTCTGGGAAATATAAAAATTTTCATGCTTGCTGCAACATAAACATCAGCAGTTTGTCGACCTCTGTGGTAAAACACCTGCCATACATGTGATTGCTAAGAGACCTCCCTTTAGTTCCCCTCAGCTTTCTTTCACCCCATTCTAGGGGTTACTTGTTACTATATTAGAGAATTGTTGGTTGTTCAAATGGATTCATGCTCAGAAGTCAATCTCTCCTACTGCATGCATTGAAGTATCTTGCAATGCTTTTTAACACGTTGCATGAAGGCTATAAAACATGGGAACCCTCTGAAATTTTTATTAATTATAAATGTATTTGCAGAAAAAAGAGAAAGTTTGCCTGGACTTGCAGAATACAAAAAATAATTTAAAACAGTTGCCACAAAGGTTGTTTGCCCGAGATACAGAACGGTACAAAAAGATTTATAAGTTGCCACAAAGATTAGCTGTCAATATAAGATAAGTGCTTTGCCAGCCTACTTTGATCCTAAATGATTTCTACATGCAGCGCATAGTAATAAACCATTTGTTCTACAGAGCCTAGTGCAGCTTGCACCAACCACAAAATAACTGCCAGTAGGTAATTAGCACACCTTGCCATGGTATTGCTATATCTGCAGATGAAATCTAAAAGCTCTGCTTCTGTACAGAGCCACTTAGCGTAATCAAGTCCAACGTTCTAGCTGGCCTTTTGGACCTTCCTTTGCTGTGCTTATCATTGCACCATCCGTAGCTGTACAAAACAAAGAAGCTAAAGGTGCTTCACGCTCCACTTCCAAGCTTGAAGGAATCTCAAACACTAGCGTGCTCGTGGGACAGACGGATGATCATGTGCTTGGCTTCGGCCACACTGCTCTTGTGATTCGTATCGGAGGGCATCTGGAGGGGCAGAATGTGAACCCTGAAGCTGCGCCGTCGGAGTTCTTCCAGCCCGAGTATGGTGGCAATCTCCTCAACACTCTCGGCTCCTGGCAAGTCCTGGGACAGCATGATAAGAACATTGCACAACTTTTGCCTGGAACTTGACAAAATTGACAAAAAAATACTTCACCCTGATTGCATTCACTAGATTTTAAAGAAACCATCAAACAAATGTAATGGCCAGCAGGCAACAGATAATCCTGCAGGTGCGAGATTACATTATTGCGAAATCATTGACAGTGGTGGAGCCGGAGGGGGGGGGGGGTGATGTCAACCCAAAATGTCGCCGGTCCTATAATATACATATCCATGACCCCACCACCGCTCCGCAAGCCATGGACATCCCACCCCAGCCCCACCCCTGGGCCCGAAAAAAATGCCTGTCTATGCCAATAATCATTGAGACTTTCCTGTAACGCCTTTGGTGTCGCAAGTAAGCACTTGCAACCAGGGACTCAAACCGAACAATGCAACATTTCGGTTACGGTTACGGTTACCGTTTCCTGTTGATATCGGTTTCGTTTCGGTTTTTACGGTTTTAATTTTAACAGTTTCAGTTACTAATTACACGTTTCTAAAACCGTTTTTTTTTCTTTTTTTTTCTCGGTTTTTTCAGTAATTTGCTTTATTCAAATGCTAGATAGCCGTTCTATAGTAAACAGTTTAAAGAAGTCCCAGATATCCAATAACGGGACATTCACAATAACAAGAACTCAAAAACGTCTTAGTACTTCTAATTGGTCAAACGCTGCACATGTTTCTAGCTCCAACACTTCTTCACTACATCTAATTGCATTATAGCACTTAGTTTGATACCCAAGCACATATGTTACCCCGCTACTCGGGGATCATCGCGTTCTATATAATAAAAATAAACATTGCTACTTTGTTGTTCGGCAGCGTTTGTACACAACCCTCAGAAAGTTCCCACTGGGGGCTGGAAGAACCATTCGTACCTTCTCGTTGCAATAGTTTGTTGCAGCCTAAGATATGCAGAAGAGGCTTTGCCCACACTGAAGGAAGAAGCAGAACTATAGCCCTCCCTAGTAAAATACTGCTAAGCAGATTAAAGCAATAAAATTGTGAGCTGGGCTAGTTGGTGAATGTCAAACATAATGTAAATGCAATAGCACAAAACAAGGAAGGCATAGGAGAGGAACGAACAACATAAAAAGCTGTAAAAATATGCCCTGGGCTGTTCGTTCATTTCTCTAGTCTCCGTTGCTGTGCGCTGTTACACTTATGTCATGTTTGCTATTTCCAAGCAAATGCATGTGGTTACGAAGCGCACCTTACTCGCTCTCCAATTCTGTCCAATTACAGCTAGAAAAATTGTGCATTTATACAATAGCCCCATTTTTCTCTGGAGTTTGGAGGCGGAGCTTCTCCTACAGATATGCTGCAACAAGGGATGTCACAAACTTTCCTCGGACCGGACTTTTACGTCGAACCTCAAGGTTTGACTGGTTCGACGAAGCTTGGACCTTTAAACCAGGTTCTACAAGGTCCGACTTCCTGGACAGTGCGGTTTGACTCTGATACAAGCATGCCTAGGTTTAGAGAAAATGTTTTCACGGAATAGCTTGTTTTATTTTATAAATAGTTACAATCAACGGAACATATTTCTTTCTAATAACCTAGAAGTTAATAACATACTTTATTCTAGCTATATTACCGAAACCAAACAGTTCTGCCCTTACTAAAAGTAAAATGTTTGACTTGATCATTTGGTCATCACCATCCAATTCAGAGCCAACTGAGACAGCCCTTCGCGCATGCGAATGACAGTCAAACCCTAGTCAAACTTTCTCAAACTTTCCAATAAAAGTTTGAAAAAGTCGAACCTGGTCAAACTCGAACCTTAACCGGTTCACGACATCCCTAGTTGCAGCGCACATATGGCAATAAATGGGAACTCTGCCGATTTTTTTATTGATAGTCTTAGATTTGGCTGGAAATGGGCAGACCACATCAATAACTACTCCTCAACTGATGGCCAAAATATTTTATAAAAATAAACATTTTCCTTAAAGTCATTGAATTTTTAAGTTACGCCGACCGCGTGTCTTCCTGGAGGACACTCTCTAGTGGCAGCAATGAAAAATCCCTACTTTTCCCTACCCGCGTACGTCACAGCTAAGCAAGCGGACGAGCGACCCGTGCAGTCGCGAAGTGGCTTTCTGGGCGCCAGCGATCGAGATTATTTTTTCGCAGCTTCAAGGTTGAAAGAGTCTTTCTAATGGGGTGGCAATCTGTGCTCCACGATAGATTGTAGGAACAGTGCCGGGAAAAGCTTCTTTTATACCTTTGTTTTCGTGGGAGAAAACAAAAAAATACCCCGTTAAGCGCCCCAGCCTGCACTTGAGGAATCGTGGGAACAGTGCTCCTTCTGCTCCCTCTAGTCGGTGACAGGTCAAGAACGAAGTGGAAACTCCTCCCACCCCTTTCCACTTCAGCAGAGCAAACAGTGGAGAGGAGGTCACCTCCTCTCCAGCGTTCGCACTACCAACGTGGAAAGAAGTGGAAGGAGCTTCTACTTCGTTCTTGACCTGTCACCGACTATAGTGACCAGTAATTATGACTAATTCCATGGTTACACAGTTTTGAGTGTAATTCGGAGTGACCCTGAACAAGCACCACATAGAGCCCAAGGACCTGTCATATCACTTCTAAAATTTCTCGTCAGTGTCACCATTTTTGATACTGTGCATGCGATCCACCTTTCACCCTGGTTGAGCCCCTGGTTGAGCTGCAGAAATCTCTTACAATATTATCATTCTCGTGATTGTTGCTTTAGCAGGAATTGCTTAAAAGCCGGGAAATTCACAACAACCAAAACCAGGATTTAGCTCGGAGTCAGCAAGGCTGTTTATAGCATTTTTAGCGCTTCTAACTTAACCCTTTCACTACCTAAGCCGGTGAATCGCCGGGAGTGCCGTCAGGGGCCATATTACCAAAGCCGGCGATTCGCCGGTCTGCATGAATTTTTGTTTTAAAGAGCATTCTTAGATGGCGCGCTATGTAGTCTTGGGGTAGTGTAGTTAGATACATTGCCAAAAGATGGCGAGGGTCATTCTATTCGCTGTGTTTGTTTGAGCTTGTTCTTTTGTGTGTCGTATTTCCCGCTCGATCGCTGCCTGCTTGGAGATGGCAGCGTCCAGTGTACGGTGTGGCCTTTCTGACGATGAAATTATAGATATCCTCTTCGACAGCGATGATGACGGGATGTCTGGTGAGGATAGTGAGTTCTCAAAGCCTTGTGTCGACGACGGGAGCGATTCCAACACCAGTTTTGAGTATGAATAACGACAAGAGCGCACTGGTTGTGCGACGCCTAAGCGACCGAAGATGGAGTGCTTCGAGATCTTTCATACGAGAAAGAATCTGTGAGGACCTATTGATTTAAAGACTTGAACGAACCACTTAACATGTAAATGAACATATTACCTTCTTCTCTGCAGTGAGTTTTACAGTAAAAGCTTATTATACAAGCAAAACAGTCACACCTAGTGTGGTCCGGTTTTAGGGGAAAAACATGCACTACGGACGGCCCGGCAGCGCGCGACGTGCGTGGTAGCGAATGGGTTAATATCAGCATCTTTGAAGCTGTACGAGAATGAGAATAATGTAAGAGATTTCTGCAGCTCAGCCAGGTTGAAGGATGGACAGCATGCACAGTATCAAAAATGCTGACATTGACGAGAAATTTTAAAAGTGATAAAACAGGTCCTTTGGCTCTATACGACGCTTGTTCAGGGTGACTACGAATTACACTCAAAACTGTGTAACCATAGAACTGGTCGAAATTAGCATCACTAGGGAGATGAAGGGACACTGTTCCCATGACTCCTTGAGTGCGGGCCAGGGCGCTCGGAGGATTTAACAAATGGTCTATTGAGGCCAGCTACGTCAAGGTGCTTTTGCGCGAACTGTGTGCCGAGAGAACTAGTGTCACTTGAAACATGCTCATTTATGCTCGGAATACTTTATAGCCGCGTGCTGCGAGTTGAGTATCCTTCTGTAGCTGGAACCACTTCAAGAGCGGCAAGCGCTGACACAAGCCGCTGCGATCACCACGACATCCGTTCAAAGGGGAGCGCTCATAATATTGAGAAAAATGGTGCACGTTCTAGCACTACTGTCGACATTTGGTGCAGTCACATTTGTTGCTCGCAATTGCATGTTTCTTTTTTTTTTTCTCTTCTCATAAATATTACATTTGTTTTGGAGATTGAGCTTGGGCTGCTCTCTGAGTTCCACTCACGCGGCCAATCTCTTAAAGACGAGAAGCGAAATGTTGAAACAAAGTTCAAGTCTGAGTTTAGACATGACTTTCGACACATTGCCATTCGTGTCTGGTATTACAAAGGTTTAAAGAGGAAGTGTCAAGCTCCATGAATATACGATAGAGGCGTTGCCTGGTTTGTAAAATGGTTGGCGCGCTACATTCTCTGCCAGAAGGGGAGGTTAAAACATAATCTTATTCTATTACGGAGAATGTTATCTGGCGGTGAAAAGTTTTTAAAAAGATGAAAATATTAATGTCGTTGAGGGGAGGAGGCATGTACAATTACGCCTGATAGAAATTGTGCAAAACGAAATCTTAATTTAAAAATCCCAAGCACACTTGTGGATGAGTGTTTGAATGCGTTGCAATCATTACTCTGACAGTCAAAAAAGAGAAGTATGTGTAAAACATTTTCTTTGAGCAACTTTTGTTAACTTAGTATAAATTAAAAATTGTTTAGTATAAATTAAAAATTGTATGATGCATTTCTGAACTTTACTCACTATTGTATCTTCAAGCAAACATTCTTTATTTAAAGATAAATAGTGTATTTGTGTATTTTAGACGCCATTCATTGCACCTTGATATTTGGCTTGGTGGTTATGGAGTTGTTTTAATTGTCATTTTAGCACAGTCTTCATAAAATGTAACCTGCCATCTGGCATACACGAATGCAGTTCATTCCGTTCTATACATGTCACTGTTTGCGAGAATCACAGTCTACATACGTAAGGCCACAGCCCAGCATGCGCATGTTCGCCACTTTGGAAGGCGAGCAAAGTACGTGCCACACGCACAAACACTGAAAATAGTACCGACCAGAAGCAGCACTTTTCTGGAATGGTTTATAGATACTTTGCTAAATAACTTAAGCACCAAGGAGCATATGCAAGCTACAAAAGTAGTTACAAACGCTGGCATCTGCAACAGTAATTTTTGTAAAGAAAATCTAAAGCAAATGGCACGTTCCTTCAGGTAACACGAGCATGTGTGGCATCTGTACCCACATTCCGAGCATTCTCTGTGGTGCTTGGGTAATTTGTCGAAAAATATACTGCGCGACTCTTCAAACTTTTTTCGCAAACGTTACTTCCAGCTTTTGATGGAAGGAGAACGGATTTGCTAGTGATTTCACGAAACTAGCGAGCTGCGGCTTGAGCGTACCAAGTTGCAAAAATGTTTTTTTTTCAAAATCCCAATTGCTTCTGTTATTTTTTTTTACTTTCTCCTACTTTAGCATGTGGGCCAAGGTCGTAATTTGCACTACTAGAGATTATTATCAACTTCACATAGCACGAATGCGCCTGTTTTCTCGCTTTCAAAACCACATTCATCTGATTTAAATCAAATGTCCAATTTAAACTAAATAAAAATTTCCACCCTGCATATACTGGGTGAAACAAGGAGACGGCAGGCTCTTTAAATGGACCGGAAAATTCGGTTTCTTAACCTATCGCGCTACGACTTTGCGCAGCGTTGCCCCAGATGGTGCATTTTTTTTGTAAAATTTGCAAAGAACGAACTTACCTGAGGAAAAAGTAAAGAAAGAAAAAGGCTTAGCTCCTATGGAAACGCAGCGACGCCACCGGTCTTCAAACAACACGGCGCCGTTTCGCACGGGAGACAAGAGATGGCGCAACAAACGCCGCCAACGAACGAGCATACGGCGCCGAGAGCCGGCACTTTAGCAGACGATCCTTTCGACTCAAAAGCGGCTCGCGTTCTGCAGGCGGCGACAGTTGCAAAAACAAAAACAGGCGCGGTAACAACAAGGAACTGCAGTTCCTTGTCTGCTAAACAGGCCGGCACTCGACGTCGTCTGCTCGTTCGTTGGCGGCAGTTGGCGTCGCGACCGCTTGCGCCATCTCTTGTCTCCCGTGCGAAACGGCGCCGGGTTGTTTGCAGACCGGTGGCGTCGCTGCGTTTCCATAGAAGCTAAGCCTTTTTCTTTCTTTACTTTTTCCTCAGGTAAGTTCGTTCTTTGTAAATTTTACAAAAAAAATGCACCATCTGTGGGCAACGCTGCACAAAGTCGTAGCGCGATAGGTTAAGAAACCGAATTTTCCGGTCGATTTAAAGAGCCTGCCGTCTCCTTGTTTCACCCTGTAGAATGCGCTCCATTTTTTTTTTCGGGGGAGGGGGAGGGGGAGGCAAAAAGTTATAAAAAATTAGAAAAAACAAACAAACAAATATTGCCTTTTTTTTTTGTTTAAAAAGTAGTGTTCATGAACAAGAACAGATACAGATTTCATGCTTTATGAATATTAATAATTTTTTTAACACCTTAGTAACGAAACTGAAGTAGCTACAAACTGAGAGAGTATCAAAGCTATTAATACTATTAAAGGGATACTACAACGAAATTTCGGCGCTTATTTTTTGGTCTATAAGTGTTCAAAAAAGCAGTATCACATCGGACACACCAATATCTTGTTAAAAAAGACACAAAAAGGAATTTTAAAACAAATTAAATGATTAGCAAAGAGCACCTGGTGGATATCGCTAAAGCTTTGTCTGTAATTCCCGTCTAGGAAGTAGTAAAAATCATCTGATGGGCTAGTTGGGTAAACATAATTAAAAAATAGACTGTGCAAGGACGACAGAGGGAAGAACGAGAAGACAGGAAAAGGCGCTAACTGACAACTGGCGTTTTATTTACAAGAGAAAAGAAGACAAAAAGAAGTGAGGCAATTCAAAGATAAAAAAGATGGAAAAAGAAGAAGGAAGGTAAAAAAGATCGGATAGGAAACAGAAGGATGCTTTTTGTAATTATATATAAAATATTATAAAGCAAAAATTGAAAAAGATAAAAAAAAAAGTTAAAAAAAAAATAAAAAGGAAATAAAAAAGGAGAAGAAAAAAGGAAGGAGAAAAACAAGAAAAGAGAAGAAGAAGAAAATTCAGTGTCAAAATTATGTGTAGGAAGGATCTTCAGGGATAAAGGCTGAGGTAAAACTTCTTTTTCCGTTAAGGCTACTGGCTACGTTAAGGCAGGCGTCGCCCTTGGATATTACGACGTGTGCTTTGAAGAGTTCTCTACTCCTATGACCAGAAAACCGTTTGAGTACTTTGTGTGCTCGAAGAGTGGGGTACACAGACAGTCTCTTACATGCACCGCAAGATGTCCAGTGGGAGATGACCTTAACGCCAAGACATGTTCCCTTAGCCTGACGTTTAGACAACGTCCGGATTGTCCCACGTATACCTTTCCACACGAAAACAGTATTTCATACACTACACCGCTGATGCAGGTGACATATTGGTGTTGATGCTTTACAGTACATTCTGCACTTTGTTCCTGCTGGTTGTTGATTTTTGGGCATAGCCTCCTTAGTTTATCAGGAGCTGACATTACAACCGGTACATCAAACCTGGATGCTGCCTGCTTCAAGATATGGGAAATGCGGTGTATGTATGGCACAACAGCCGGTCGGTGTCCCTTGAAGTTACTTCTTGTTGGTCTTCCACTTGATGTAATCATGGATTCAGCGAAATCGAACAGAATCGAATAAGGATATCCAGATGCCGCGACTCGTTGAATCTGAGAATTAAAACTCTCACCGGCTGTATGTTCACAGGATTTCTTGAGGGACGCACTTAAACAACTCCTTACGATCCCTCTCTTGATTAGCTTTGAATGGGCTGAGTCATATTGTAAGAGCATTTTCTTTGATCTTAGAGAGTACATCCAGCAAGCATGATCATCAAGAAACGATAACCGCAGATCTAGAAACTGAAGAGAGGAGTTCGCCGGCAACTCATGCGTAAACTTGAGTCCCTGTGCTTGCTCTACGAAGGTGTTTCGTATGCTGTCGGTTACCTCCGTGTCATTCTCATTGGGTCGGTCTTTCAGGAGGACAAGATAATCGTCAACATATCTAGGAACCTTGACAGATAGTGAACACAACCGAGTGCGACGATCGCCTAGAACTATACTACGCTTTGAACCTGACGTCATCCCGACAGCTCTACGGCCAGCACAAGAGAAGAGGGAGGGAGGAACTCCCCGCTCAACGGGACTCTCTTTTGTGTGTCCCAGGCGCTATTCGCCCCCTACAAGATTAAAGAAGAATAACCTTTCACTCAAAATTCAGACGAAAGCAGCTTAGCTGCTGGCGTGTTAAAACCGCTTCGGTGGCTGAAGCGGCTAGGGCCTCGCCGCAGCTTTGCTAATCCCGAGACAAACTATGTCACGATTGCGCCGGATATGACGTGCTCTCCATTGGTTGCTCTCCGAGCGCTTGCCAGAGTGGGCCGTTTATAACGAAAAATACAGCCATCAGGCTCAAAATACAAACGTGCGATTGTCATTTACGGATATTGTGGATCATATTCAGCCTATTTCTGAACACGACGGGTATATTTCAAATTTCGTTGAAGCATCCCTTTAAAGTTCCTGGTCAGCAACACAGCAACAGTTACAAGCATCGGGTTGATGCTAACAAAGCCACTGCACAAAGTTTCTTACACAAGTGTGTTGATTTGCATCCATTTTAAAGGGATACTTCAACGAAATTTGAAATATTCCCGTCGTGTTCAAAAATAGGTTGAATATGATCCACAATATCCGTAAATGACAATCGCACGTTTGTATTTTGATCCTGGTGGCTGTATTTTTCGTTATAAACGGCCCACTCTGGCAAGCGCTCGGAGAAGGTCCAACTTAGAGCACGCGTGACATCCAAAGCAATCGTGACGTAGGTCGTCTCCAAGACGAGCAAAGCTACGGCGAGGCTGACGTCGAGAGGATGGCCTAGTCGTTCCAGCCACCGAAGCGGCTGCTTTTGTACGAATTTTGAGTGACGGGTTAATCTTCTATAATCTTGTAGGGGGACAATAGCGACTTCTGCGACACACAAAGGGATTCTCGAGAAGAGGGGAGTTCCTCCTTCGCCCCTTCTCTCGTCGTGGCCGGAGGCGAGACGACCTCCGTCACTAGCTGTCAAGGTTCCTAGACGAGCATTACAAACGAGGCGTTAGCGACATCCACCAGGTGCTCTTTGCTAATCGTTTAATTTGTTTTAAAATTCCTTTTCGAGACTTTCTTAGAGGGATTGTCCGGTCGAAACCGGAAGTACTTAAGTTCTTGCGCTCGTTACGTTGAGGGAGCCTTCATGTAGACAAACGTCATTTTTATTTTGATATATGATCTCCCGTTCTTAATTAAACCTTTCATGAGCCTATGTACGAAACTGCACCCCGAATTTCGCCAGTGTCAATGGCTGACATCCGTAGGTGCTGCGTGACGTCACAAAACGCAAAGGTTTGTCGGATGGTCGGGATAACAAGCGTTGGTCGATGGATGTCTTGTACTTTGTTTCGAATTATATAGTCTCCTAGGCTGTACCCTACTTAAATACGGTTCTTTTAATGCAGTTCCCAAGCATGTGCAAAAAAAGTCACGCCTTTTAGCAGGAAATTACTCACAGACAGCCATAAGCTTCGAGCAAACGTATGTCGTTTCGCGCAAACACAACTGTGACGGCCACCTATCGAACTAGGGGCGCTTGCAAAGCAAAGGATGCAGCTTTCGCCTCTGAAGCGGCACCTAAGTACACGAAGCGGCATCTGGGTACACATGTCAGCGGCGGATCCACTGGATCGGTGGTGAGGCTGCGGGTCGTTCCCTCAGAGGCGATGTCCGCGGGTCGAAGACAAACGGCGAATCGTTCAAATGTATGTCGTCACTTGACTTGGACGAGCTTGGTGAATCGTAGTCACGCTCCATTTTCACAGGCGGGTCAAACAGAATCTGGCTGCACGCGTGCTAAATACGACGTCTGGTATCGTTTCCAGATGGCCTAGCTGCTGGTTTCGGTTTCGCTGCATAATCAAATTGATTGATCCGATTTGGGCGAGGGGTGGATGGACGTAGTTTAATATCGTTTGCACAGCATCACACCTCAGCTTACGAACCTTCTCTCCGCTTAGAGCTCAGCTCGTAGCTCTCTTCTGTGAGATGATTGCTGCATAAGCGGGATCTCGGTGTTGACGGGAACCTAGTCCCTACGCACGGCGACGATCGACTTCGATCGTCACTGCACGTCTCGCGGAAAAGCGTGGAACGTCATGTCTTGGCTCGCATGTGCTGCCCGGTGGTTGTGGCACCCAACCGCGCAACAAAAATCTCATCCAACTACGAAACACGTCGAGCACAACAACAAAAACGAAGCACGCTGAGGCAGACAAAAATGCTTGCTTTGTGTTTTGTGACGTCAGAGCTTCAATGTTGCCAACGAAAGCAGCGTTTACGCTAGAATGCGATTGGAGCAGCATAAATTCAATTACTCACGCAGAGGGGCATATAAAATTCAGACATTACACGTACGATACGTCTCGAGGCATTAACTATGATATTCAATTGTTTTCTCGAATACAAAATTTGACCGGACAATCCCTTTAACGAGATATTGGTATGTTCCATGTGATACTGCTCTTTTGAACACATATAGACCAAAAAATGAGCGCCGAAATTTCGTTGTAGTATCCCTTTAAAGGGATTGTCCGGTCAAATTTTGTATTCGAGAAAACAATTGAATATCATTCTTATTGCCTCGAGACGCATCCTACGTGCAATATCTGAATTTTACATGCCCCACCGCATGAGTAATTGAATTTATACTTCTCCAATCACACTCTAGCGTAAACGCTGTTTTCGGTGGCAACATGGGAGCTCTGACGTCACACAACACAAAGCGAGCATTTCTGTCTCAGTTGTTTACCTGCGAGTGAACGCCTCAGCGTGCTTCATTTTTGTTGTTGTTCTCGACTTGTTTCGTGTCTAGGTGAGATTTTTGTTGCACGGTTGGGTGCCACAACCACCGGGCAGCACATGCGTGCCAAGACATGACCTTCCACACTTTTCCACGAGACGTGCAGTGACGAGCAAAATGGATCGTCGCCGTGCGTAGGGACTGGGTTCCCGTCAAGATCGGGATCCAGCTTATGCAGCAATCATCGCACAGTAAAGAGCTACGAGCTGAGCTCTAAGTGGACAGAAGGCTCGTAAGCTGAGGTGTGATGCTGTGCCAACGAAATTAAACTACGTCCATACGCTCCGCGCCCAAATCGGATCAATCCATTTGTTTATGCAGCGAAACCGAAACCAACAGCTAGACCACCTGGCAACGATACCAGAAGTTGCATTTAGCATGCGTGCAGCCAAATTCTATTTGACCCACATGTGAAAATAGAGCGTGACAACGATTCACCAAGCTTCGTCCAAGTCAAATGACGACATGCATTTGAACGATTCGCCGGTTGCCTTCGACCCGCGGTCATCGCCTCTGAGAGAAAAACCCGCAGCTTCATCACCGATCGAGTGGATCCGCCGAAATGTGTACCCAGATGTCGCTTCGTGTACCTAGGTGCCGCTTCATGGGCGAAATCTGCATTCTTTGTTTTGCAAGCGCTCCTAATTCGATCGGTGGCCGTCGCAGTTGTGTTTGCTGCGAAACGGCATAATTCTTGCTCGAAGGTTATGGCTGTTTTCGAGTAATATCCTGCTAAAAGGCGTGACTTTTTGCACACGCTGAGGAACGGCATTAAAAGAACCGTATTTCAGTAGGGCACAGCCTAAAACATTGGTTCTCAACCATCAATGTTTCGCGGACCCCTTTCGGATCGGAGGAGATGATGGAGGACCCCGTTCGTGGTGAGAGGAGAGGAAAGGTATAGGTTAAAATAATAATGATTTAATAAATGGATATAACTAAGGGCTAGTGCGAAGTAGACCTCCCTTATTGACGTTCACACGAAAAAACTCGCCCAAAAACTAAAACATATCTTCTCGACCTAAAAAAAAAAAAAAGATAACTTTTATTGCCGGGTTTGACTGATGAGGCAGGACTTCGCGGACCCCTAGAATGCCTTCGCGGACCCCCATTTGAGAACCACTGGCATAGGAGACTATATAATTCGAAACAAATACCAGACATCCATCGACCAACGCTTGTTAGCTCCGTCCATCCGTAAAACCTTTGCGTTTTGTGGCGTCACGCAGCAGCTACGGATGTCAGCCATCGACACTGGCGAAATTCGGGTGCAGTTTCGTACATACGCTCATGAAAGGTTTAATTAATAACGGGAGATCATATACCAAAAATAAAAATGTCGTTTATCTACATAAAGGCTCCCTCGACGTAGTGAGTGCAAAAACTTGAGTACTTCCGGTTTCGACCGGACAATCCCTTTAAGAGCCATTTGGTCGAACGTGCAATAAAATTTGCTTGACGGCAGGTAGCATGAAAGCACTGCTCAATGCGCTTGACACCTAGATGATAAAATCTAGGAAACATTATCCCTTTGAGTGGCCAGTTTTTTCCCCACATGTGGAATGCAAATTTTGGTCTGTAACATTGCAACATGCTCTGTGAAGAATATTTACCTATGAAAGACACTATTTTATGAGCAAAAAGTTAATTGATGTCTGAATGCCTCCAATTAACCTACGACATATTTCTCGTATTGCAAGTTTCGAGACGCGGTACTATGCAGTGGCATCTTGACCTAGCACCCCGAGGTCACTCTTTTGAGTGGCCTTACTCTGCTTTTTTTAAATTTTTTTTTATTCAGAAGGGTAATTTGTTTTTACAGTCGTCGAATACCGAGTTTATTAGTAATTTCAAGATCTCAGTGTTCGCCATGAAGCGCAAGGTTAAACCACATAGATTAGCCATTCTGTAACAATGAAAGAGTGTACCGAAACAGAAGTCATGTAAACAAAAACATCAATGCCATCAAAAAGTGAAACCACAGTACAAAACATTCTTTTCACCGCTTGCTCATGTGTGCTGCTACCTGTAAACAAAAAATAACAGCCCAGTGGAGAGGGGCAGGGAGCAAAGCGAAACCACACGGGAACGCACCCGAATATATTCGGGCCTGGCACTCAAAGGGTTAAATAAAAATTGAATGGCGAACTGACCCACCACTAATTCTAGAAAAATTAGTTTCTTGCGGATGGAATCAGAGTTCTTCCACTGGTGCAGGTGTGTGTTCGAACCCTTGACCGTTCAAAGCAGAGTGTCGAACCGAAATTTTTATCGGTTCGGTTCCGGTTCGGGTTCACGGATTTCGGTTCAGCTCCGGTTCAGTTCCGGGAGCGAAAAATAACGGTTCGAACCGGTTTGAACCGGTTCGAACCGGTTTGAACCGCTAAACTGAGAATATATTTTCCGTGTTCTTTTGGCAATAGGCACTTTTTCAAGAGTGAAGCGAGTAACTATATATCTTTTTATCATTTGTTGAATCCAATTTTTTTTCATGTACCAAAAATAAATTGTGCTGTTTAACTTCGATGAAACAGTAAATGAAAAGCTAGATTAACATATATAACTCAACATCTATTGCTTTTTACCTCAGTCGCACATATTTTACCTGAATCTAGCGGTTATCAGTCTGGTGGGTCGTCTAAAATGCATGTGATTGGTAGACCTTTGCGTCGCAATATTAAAAGTAGAGTCCTGCTGTGCTCTTGTACTTAGAAAATAATTAGTGCATACAATCATGTAATGGGCACGCTCTCGCCATATATATTCTGAAATCTAGATTATAAAATACTTTTCACAATACATATGATGACGGTGCAACTGAGCCTAAAGCAATATTATTTTCAAAATGTTAGGAAAGTTTTAGGACAAACCCTTTCAGTCTACCTTTTATAGAAACTCTGAGCGGCAAGCGCAACGCTTGCTTTCCTGACCAATATTGTTTACGCTGAGCGCCGTGATACAGGCGAATAATAATGCAGAAAAGAGTGACCTTCGTATTCAGTTCGGATATGACCTAAAATAGAGCGCATTAAAGTGCACCTTTTCGGCATAGCTTGGCGTTTGATGCTTGTTCTTGACAAGATGCCGGTCAATTCAATTTGTAAATAAGCATCACTCTTGCTAATTGGTGATTTGTTGTTAAATACAACAAAGTGGTATTTCATAGTCTACTCGACATTACAGCTACTTAATTGGTCACTTTCTGACGGTCTGCGTGCGCAATCGTCATAGTTTTGCCACACGCCACTGTGTATGTACTTTGTTTTAATCCAGCCCACAGACACATAAAATTGTTGTTCATCAAATAAAAGAAGCAACAGACTTCTATATGTTTGAGAAGTTAAATATGCGTCAGGAACACAAGTTATTTAAATCAGCCTAAAAAAAAGTGCATATGTTTTTTCCAAGTTACTTATCTCTCGTGGATGAAAATCGCTGGAAAAGAACTTTATGGTGATAGGCCCTTTATTTATGTTGTCAAGTCTTCAGGTAGCAAAAAATATTTGTTATTGTCATCAATCAATCTGACTGTATGAAGTTCACATAACCGCTTCAGACCGACACGGGAGGACGATACTCGAAAATACGCCATCTGTGGAGTCTGCGAAGCGTGCTTATTTGTTCGCTGTTTGGCAGTGTGAAACACCAGGTCGCGGGGTATGCCAAAAAGAACTGTGTGCTCACGTTATAGATCTGAAGGAAATGTGCAGAGAGAGAGAGAGAGAGAGAGAGAGAGAGATAATAAATTATATTCTTCTAAATAATGCCATATATACATGACGCCTTACTGCAAAAAGAACTATACTCGCACAATGAATCGCACTCTGCGTAATGAACGGACGCACCCCGTAAGTCGGCTTCTCAAAATTATCGACTTTGTTTTTTACCCTCGCGTAATAAACGCATCCTCCAACTCGGACGTCAAACTTATTGGACCACCTTCCACCCACGACGCGCGAAAATGAATGCACTTTTCTATCCTGGTGCAGTAGAGGTCGTGAATGCATGGGCAGGAGTAGGCAAACAACTACACCTTGCAAAAGCGTTAATAAAACAATCAAAATCAACAGCGTAGCAGAACCAAGAACATGCAGTGGAGCTTTTGTTTTCTTGTCTTCATGCAACAGTGCAGTTTGGACTTTGGGTCGCGCGCTCGCCTGAAGTAGATACACGAAAAAGCATCGGAGTAAGTCCTCGCCTAAGCGATGACAATAACAGCTTGCGATAAGGCTGCAAAGTCGAAACAACAACATGGTTAATTCCAAATAAAAAAAAACATAAATAACGAGCTTTACTTTTTACCTGTACTTATGCACAACTCAGTTTAGCGGGTTGCGCGCCACGCATAATGGCAGCATAACAAACGAAAAGCTCCCGGCTAAACAAAACAACATGCATCTTTGCGAAAGGCGTGCAAGAAATGTGTCACGCAACTAAGAGAAAAGAGGAACATAAAAGGAAGCTATGTTTTTCACTTAATTTCGTTTTACACAGCGCAGTTTGGTTTTGAGATCGCGCGAGAAATACAGAACAAGCGTGAGCGGAAAGAAAGAACTGCCCAAGAGTGAAAACATTGAGAGGCACGACCTTTCAATATGTCGCATCAATAGGTTGGTAGCCGACGTTAACCGTCGGCGCGCGTCAAAGGGACTAGGAGTTACGTCGATGTTTCGAGGAAAAAGGTGCACTTGAAGCAGAGAAATACGTGACAGCAAAAAAGCTTACTGCGTCAATAAACGCTGCCCAACATGCAGTCGCCTTTAATCAGGAAAAAAAAGAAGCGGTTTTGAAACGTCGGACTTCTTACTGTTCAGGACTTGCTTGGTTATAAGCGTGCGTATTTCTCTAGTAGAGATGCGTGTAATGATGTTCCTAATTACACATAAATATCGCAAGAAACAGACGATATATTTCAAATTTAAATCACATTAGAACATCGGACTGCACGAGCTCGAACCTTCGCAGAATACTGTTTCGGGAGGCTAAAGTGATATTTGGTTTTACGGGCGCTTGTTTTCTGGCCTGATTTTACGACTCCGTGCTTTATCAGTCATGCGCGCTCTAACATTTTATGAGGCTGCAGCATATCATCGCGAGACTGCTATATATAGTGCACAACTTTACATTTTCGACGTCCCCTTTTGCTATACTTTGTTTCAGCTTAAAGGGGCATTGCAAAGGGACGAAGAAAACCAAATGCTGCTTCGAACGGCGTGCCTATCATTATCAAACATGAGCGTTCAGTGACGACATTGGTCTAGAACATCGGATAATGATGACATAGAATTCTAGAGGTAGAACTGGCTAAATAGGCGCAAGTTACCCCTTCTGATCCTTTCAAGCACTTGACTCTCACTCATACATTTGCTTGGAGCACCCGTAAATTGGTGGGGTGCTCTCTTCTTCATAACTGGATGTTAATTTCCAACACTTAGGAAGATCGCTCATGGTTGTTTCACGCTCTTGTAGTTTAGAGCAGTATATACTGTACATAACGCATTTTCGGCTTTTGGTTTTGTTCTAATCATGACACCACTGTTGTAAATAAAATTTTCTAACCAGGTTCTATGTTGGCTCAGACCAATAACGTCATCAACAAAAGAAAATGCGCTCAAAATTCTGAACCTCTTTCAGCTATTATGTTCAAAATACACCAGATTTCTTGTTTATTTTATGTTTAATGTGTTGCTAGAGTCCCAGCCACTAATTCAAGCAAAAGCAATGCAAATCTAAAAAGAAAAAAAAATGTCCAGAAACGTTTTGCATGGCCTTTTCAAGTCTAGATGCAGCCTATGCTACAAACAAACACTATGATTTTGTCTAAGTACAAAGATAAAGTGTCGCGAGAACTACACAAAGCGTATGAAATTACGACCAGGGAGAAGAAATGTTTAAGTGACACGTTCCCCTATTTATCTACGAATGAGTTTGAAATTTTGAAACGCGGGCTGGGCAGATAGGGTAAACCAGGGTGCCTCAATGTCCATGAAGGCACCCTAGGGTAAACAGGGTTTTTGTGGCTATATAACGTGTGAAGTTTCAATAAACTGCAGTTGAGAGTCTGCCTTGTCCCTGTATTTTTTCGGCGCTTTTTGTTTGCAATGAACCAACTGGCCGAAATCTCCACTTTATTATGCCACAAGCACGAGCCTTTGGTCCCGAACACTTGCACTGCAGGAGCGGGCGTGCTTGGACGCTGAAAGCCCGGAGCTCGCTTTTTAGTTTCTGATACGCTTTCACTTAAAGTGAAACGAAGTATTGTGTTGAGGACATCACATTTGAACAGAAAACTGAACTGTTTAACATGGTTTGCAAGTGACATCATCGCACTATATGCGAGTGTTCAGAGATTTCTTTTTGCTGAGAATTCAGATCCCGAGTTCTAATTGCTGAGAAATTCAAATGCACGCTGCAGAAGGTTCGCGCTCATTGCAACCAATGTATTCAGAAACAAAAATTATTCTTGGCTTGGTGCAGCGTCGTGAGGAACAGCGCGAGCGTCTGACACTCAGAAAACGCGCTTTCTGGCAGGAGTGATTTCGCAAACGATGTAGTTTTGCAGAATCACGCTGTCTGCTCTCTGCCAAAGATGCGGAGCAGAGGAACCTTTACAACACAGTAGGTTTCTAACCCCCCCCCCCCCCTTTTTTTTTTCATTTGACGATGCTCCTTCACAGAATACTTTTCATTTCTGAGGGACTCCCTCCTTTGTTTGGGGGTGCCAATTCGACAATTATATTTCTGTCATTTGTTAGCAGTAATTCTCCATTTCTTTTATTTTACATCCAAAAACTGTGAAGTTTAAACAAAACTGGGAGAATGTGAGCGGCTGCCGACTTACGGCTGTCCCTCACAGGCCACTAGATTCTTTCTTTTTAGGTATCCCTGCCATATACACACTTGTAGTTCTATTTCTCGTCAGATTAATAAGCCATATTTAGTCTTTTCAATGCTTCTATTCTCATGGACAACTATCTCACGCAGTTCAGCAACAACGAAAACATGTTTGAGCGCCTCAATGATGTGTACATGTAAAAAAGTTCATGGAACAGTTTTTGCACTTTCAGTAAATACCGCTAAGAGGTAATCCCTGACGTTGATAGCTTGCAAAAACACCCATAAGTTTTCCTCTCTGCTCAATGGCAGACGCAGAAAAAATAAATTAAAGAAACAGCTTTCCCCTCCTCAACTCGTTATTAGAACAGGCGGAAATGTGATCTGACGCTGTTCATCATAGTCATGCGCTGGGGTTGGCAAATAATAAAGCATGGGTTGAGATTTAGGCTTTATTAGAGTTCGGCTATTCTCATTTTTGATTGAACACGAGCCAACACGAATGTTTGGCGATGCTGATTGTCAGGAACCCGAGCACTCGGCTCAGGCTCATGACAGCCGAGTACGTCACGGTGTCGCACGACTCGCGGTGAAAAGTCGTGATGGCTAATGCCCCTGAATAAAAAAGGTAGCGACATCTTCGCCCTCCTCCTTTGACGCGCACACCTTTTATCTTTATGTTTTGCTTTTTTACACCCGTGCGTCGACTGTAGCGCCGCCTGGTTTGGACTAAGATAGCATACGGCCTTGCTATACTTGAGTCAGAGCGCGGTCAAAGGCTGAAAGACACGCAAATACATACACACAGGCTAAAGACGCGCTGTTACTGTCTACAAGCCTCGAAGGATGTGCTCAAGGAAAGACGATGAAAGCCGTGACGTTGCACAGTCGGTGTTATTTGATTGGTGACATAAGCTCATAGTATGCACTGCACTCCGATAGCATAGGCATTCCTTCTCCTTCCTCCTCTGACGCTCACACCTTTTATCTTTATGTTTTGCTTTTTACACCTTTGCGTCGACAGTAGGCCGCCTGGTTTGGCCCAAGATAGCAACTTTTCTGTATAAATGGGCTTCAGTTATGGCATATGTGACGTCACGGTATCAACAACGCTAATACATTTATATTCCGTTGCAACTCAAGAAGGTAGGGCGAGGGAAAAGAAGGCCGGGGAGGAAGAAGCAGACGAAACGTTGGAGAAGAGAGGGGAAATTGACGTTCTGAATTTAAGTTGACTTAACGCGGTGAGTAATGCGACTACGCCACGGGGCCACGTGACGTGACATTATTTGACAGCATGTCTTGAAACCATGACGTCACGTGACCACGTGACACAAGATTAATCGTAGTGCCAATACAAAAGCGCCACGAAAACCCACAATTTCTTATACATTGCAATTCGATTGATGACAATTCGATCACTACATAGAAATGCCAGCTGCCAATTTTTACTTCTCAAACACTCATTTTGTAATTAAAAAAATTACCGTGAACCGTTTTGAACCGGTTACCGTTATTTTTTTCCGGTTCAGTTCCGGTTCAGTTCCAAGATGGCGACAAAGATTTCGGTTCGGTTCAGTTCCGGTTCGGCTAAAAATAACGGTTCTGTTCCGGTTTTCGGTTCGGTTCGGTTCCGGTTCGACACTCTGGTTCAAAGCGGGGATGCCCGCTCTACTATTAACGTTTCCAACGCAGGGGGCTCACCTGCTTGTTTGCCAAGACAAGGATCGGGACTTTTTGGAGGCGCTCATCTTGAAGCACCCTTTGGAATTCGTGCGCTGCACAGCGCAGACGTTTGGTATCCGCAGAGTCCACCACATACACCAGGACGTTGGTATCATGCAGGAAGTTTGGCCAGTAAGACCGCACAGTCTCAGAACCTCCCACTGAAACAGCAGAAAGAAAACATTATGTCGTAACATCAGCCTACAAATTAGAATTTGTTGCATAACTTGTTGAATGGGTCATGCAATCCATTGAAGGCATGGAGGCAGGAAGCTTCTGGAGGTGACATGAGGCTACCAGAGGTAAAGCCAGAAATGTGGAGGGACCCGCCCCCAACGACGACCAAAGCCAAGAGACGCTATTGGGCGAAAAGGAGAGCTGTTGGCACCAAGTCAGCTCTCCTTTTCGTCCATCGCGTCTCTTGACTTTGGTCATCGTTGGGGTCGTGTCCCTCCACACTTCTGGCTTCAGCTCTGGTAGCCTCATGTCACCTCCAGAGGCTTCCAACCTCCATGAATGAAGGGGACAAACATTAACCCTTTTCCTGCTATGGACGAGCTGGGTTCGTCCACACTGTCCGTACCGCTCGTCTACGCTGAATTAAACGCATGCCCCTTACCAAAGGCGAATTGGGCAATACTTCGGTTCAGCTTACATCCAGATGCAGCCGACGCTACGAGTTAATGGGGACAATCAAACAGGGTCAAAAGCGCAAGTCATTGGGCCTTTTTGTTTACGATTGGTTCGGCAATGATGGAACACGCACAGAAACATGACAAACACCATGATCCTGCACTTCTGACATTGTCCAATTGGTCCCACTAGCTCGTAGCGTCGGCCGCGTCTGGACTTAAATTAAATGAAGTCTAGTAGAAGTGTGTTTAGTGTTGCGTGCCGTCAAGAGATGGCGCAAAAGATGTGGTAAATTTATAGATTTGGCAGAAAACCGGTTCAATGCTGGCAGAAAGGGCTTTAAAAATGGCGGCATCCACTTCTGGAAGCGGTGTCCCTCGTGACAAGTGTGCAACGACGACATGTCTTGCGATTCGGATGATGAGGACACAAACCTTTCACTTGAAGGTGACACTGAGGCCACTGAGCTGTTGACTTTAGCTCCGACGACTCAGGTTCTGATGAAGACATTGTGTCGGCATTGGACGAGAATCAATGCGAAGAAGCCTCCCCTCCGGGCATAAACGTTAACGTAGCAGGTGATGCAAACTGTTTATACTACTTTGAACTTCTTTTTACAGCGAATGTCATCAAAATCCGATGCAAGAATGTAAAAATAAACAAAAATTGGTATATAGGGATCGTTTTCTTAAAACTATTGTAGTAGGCAAAGGGTTTAACTTGCATTGCAAAACATCTTGGGCTCAAAATATTAGATCTTCACTAACTCACGTGCAGACTTACCATTTCTTCATTGAGCATTACCATAAAATACTGAGCAAGTGCCCACCCAAAGTTTGGAGATAATCTGGAAAAACTGGAGGATCGGCACTCGTTACGTCTAGAAGTAAAAATGCTGAAGCAGCACATGATAGAGGGGCTTTACTGCTTTGCACCGGGGTGATCGGAGAAGTAGTCGACGAGGGGGGCATCTGGGCTGGGCGATGATGTTCTTTGCTTATACTTCGTTTCAGCTTGGGTCCAGACGCAGCCGATGCTACAAGCACGAGCGTGTGGCCCTGAACAGTGCCTGTACTGCACGAGCACGCGTGCTTGGCAGGGACGCTGGAAGCACGGAGCTCGCGCTTGTAGCATCGGCTGCGTCTGGACCCAAGCTGAAACGAAGTATAGTATCCAAACATTTCAAAAGTAGCAGGTAGCTTGTTGTCACATGGGCCCAATATTTTTTTTGGTATGCTAGTTTGTATTGGGGTGGGCACTTGGTATGTCCTTTGCTTAGTTTTCAAATGTTTGAAAAGTAGCGGGTGAATGCTTATTGTGACATGAGCATATGCTCAGTATTTTACTGTATACCAGTTGGTACATTATAAAGCTCCTTTTGCTTTCATGCACTGCCATTTGCTTTCTAAGCAATTTTTCCTCCAATTATTTACGTGCTGGTGTCGTGCCTATACAGAAAAAATGCTGAATATTTTTTGGTAAAATCCATGGCAATTTATTAAGCTGAAAACACTCCAAATCAGAAATCCTAATTACCAACTACAATCATAACTACAGGCTGTTTTCCCCAATGCCCAGATCCTTGGGAAACTACCAACAGTCACACAATAAAGGATTCTTAGGATGCAGAGGCTTCAATGCCTAAACAAGCCCTCTGAAATGCAAGGAACCAAAATGGCAGTGCATCTTCTGCAATGTGTTTGCATGTCGACATGCAACCCAATTTAGGTTGCCTTAGCTTCCGTAGATGTCTTGCACACAAAAAGCATCACAAACAACAAGGACCAAAGGAGTGACATCATAATACGCTTTAAATACACATTCGTTGAAAACACGCAAATTATTTATAAGTCCCATCAGGTGCTGATGCAAGTATACTCATATTCCGTATCTGAAAGGTGCACAGGATAAAGTGCTGATGCAACTATTATCATCATGTACTTAATACTGAAAGAATATTTTTTTTTTGTGGTGTCATTTTTATTTTTATTTTTTGTAGTGCTTTTGGTGTGTATGTCATGTACCTGTCCATCCTGTACCCACCTGTCCATAAATGCCCTGTATATGTGACAGCACTAAAGCCTTGATCGTTCACTTGCTTGCTTCCTTGCAAAGATGGCAGAGATAACGTGATTGGATACGCTTGAACAATGCTTAATGGCCGACCTACAAGCAGAAATGAGCCCCATTACCACTTTCCTCCGCACCTCCCCCCCCCCTTTTCCTTAAAAAAAAAAAAAAGGTGCGACTGCCCCTTCTTTTTCATGCCCAGTGCCAAGTTCATTTCCTGCCTGCAAGAAGGACATAGAAAGGTGAGGAGGAAAAGACAAGAAATCTATGCTAGGGCAAATATGTTTTGCAAGTGGTCTTCCTTTCACTGAGTCGGCTAGCAGCACCTATGTCAACGCTACAGTTCTGGTCAACATGTAAGGGACCTTAAAATGGAAACCGGTGGGGAACGAAATTACCCTCCTTTCTCTCTCTCTCTCTCTCTGATTTCGTAACTCGGCCGTCATGGGGAATTTCATGCAACTCATACCTCCAGCAAATATTCATTGCCAAGAGAAAATTCTCTCGTTAGTGCTGCAGTTGATTAAGAGAGAGCAATGCAAGCCTCTTAATGTCTTTCGTGCCTTTCCTTCTTTCTTTTTTGCAAAACCTGTGTGCGAGGGCATTGACAGGTTGCTGACAACATGCACTCAGCAGAACAGATCATATATGGCCAAGGGTCTCCTTGATGTGCATTTTTATAACTTAGTGATAAGTGCCGACTTTTGAGGTGAACCTCGCATAAGCCCTAGGGAAGAAAATGATGGTGCAGCAATAAAGCGAGCTATCAATGGGCCATGTCCTCCCTAGAAAGGTCTTGCACATGTGTGCAACAGTGCTTATCAACAGAATGTTTATGCGCAAACGAGCTGGTGATGATTGAACATGATGAACTAAAAAGACTCCTGTTCTTCCCCTCCTTCATCGTCGTCTTTCTCCCTATCTCAGGGTTTTAGTTCATCAAGTGCCTATCAATAAAACCTAGTCAAGAAGGCATCCTGTACTTTGACACACACGATGTTGGGTGCCACTGAGTTGGCTCGTGTGGTGCATGCCAGTTAACTTTTAAGGTCTTCTCTTGTCCTCGACCCGCTTTTTTGTTTTTTAGTTTCGAGTTTTTGGCATGAACCTTGCTGTACTGTTGTCACCAGTATCACTTGAGCTCGACTACACAATATAATTTGTTTTAGTGACAATAGGTGTTAGTGACAGTAACAGATGTATGTGCATACTTTTATGGTAATTTGTAGAAGTGAAGCTGTATCGTGCACTGGATGGCTTCTATGAAGCAAGAATCACGGTCACGCGTCCTACATGGAGGGTCATGAAGTGGTTGCTTACGCTCCCAGAAGTTTAGGGAAGAGCCGTTTTCTGAGTTGATGCACACCACGTTGAATCCTTCCGTTGGTTGAAGACTTGTCAACGCTGCATCTGGCCTGGAAAGACGGAGCAAAAAGCTGCTCTTGCCGGCTTCATTCAGTCCCAGGACAAGAATGCGCTTCCCGCTGTCAGTCTAGAAGTAAAGGAATATTATGCAGTATCCGGCAATTTTACTTTGGGATAGGACAGATACACACAAGTTACCTCATGAAGGAAAAAAATGTTTCGCTTACCGATTCGTCAACGTCGCTGTAACATCTTCGCGATCTTCTTTTCCAATAATACCCTAACGCCAAGAGAGTGGTTACGCCAACGGCAATAATGCTGCCTATAAATAATACTTTCCGTGGCACATTTGCATGACCAAAGTGCGTTACAAAAATCATATCGGAAAAAAAAAATACTCGCGGGCAAGGTAACGCTTAAGCTGGCCCAATCTACAACAGCTTCGTGCGCTCGTGTAGCTTGTGAGCACTTGCTTCAGCTTTTACAGCTTCAGCAGCGCCAGCTTTAGCCGCTTTGCCGCTTTAGCTCATGCTCATGCTGCTCGTGCATTCGCTACATCGATCGTGTTTACGGAAATGGTAGCTAGTTCATACCCCAGATGTCACTAGCAGTCACTAGGGGTCACCGTGCTAGGGTGTGACACATATAATACGTTCAAAATAAATAATGGTAACATAAAACAATCGCAATGAGAAACTACTCACCTTGATCATTATATAGAAGAAAAGAAAATTGTTTCTGTTTCTTTATGTGAAGCCTGGGCCGAAGGCGACCATGGGTGCGAGATGCTACGAGTTGTGACGCGTATAAATTGCCATCGACACTGTAAAATCTCGGTAAACTTGCTGACTATGTCCTTCATAAAATTAGTAAGAAGTCCTCGCCAAATCATGAAACCTTACCGGTAGTTTATCATGCACACCTTCACTAAGACCACGGTGAGTGATTTCGCGTGGTTTTCATTATCAGTGTTTTGCTCAGATAGCGGTAACGCTCGCTCGGAGGTCTCCTCTTACCTCTTACATAACCCTAATCATCGCTAGTTTTCCGTGGAAAACGCTCCTGCCGCGCTTGTCGTTATTGCTGACCAAGGCTCATTTGCCATTTCTACGCGTGGAGACGTCTGATATCTTATCGGAGCTGATGAAAGCGCGTTGCGAGATATCAACACGTCACCAGTCTCTCGATGCCGGACGTCGGAGTTGGCTCGCACGCACAAAACAATGCAAGTTGTCCAGTGCTCGCTGCCGTGCCCTTCCGACTGCCAGACATCTAAATTTTAGTCGAGGAGCTAATCTGGAGAGAGAGGAGTCCATCTGTGTGACTGGTATTCTGAGTCTAAGCGTTGACCTGCATGCGACGCTGTTTGGGGCCTAGTACGCAGTTGGGAACGCCGACATGCGGCGGTCATTTGTGCCCCATTTTGCATTGCATTGGACAAGTTCGGAAGATGGAGTCTACGTTGTCTTCTAACGGTATGACGAGCAGCTTGAGTTTTGTTTTTCTTCCTTCGAGTTCTTCGTGCCGCCGTTTAGTGGGACAAGACGCCCCTTAGAGAAGCAACTCGAGCTGTGCGAGTGTCGGCAGGATCGTATGACCGGCCCAACCGCTTGAGTTCCGGTCTCCATTGCCTTGCAGGCCTCCATTCCTGCACTTTACACCATACCCCTGCATGCGTCCTCTAGGTTGCTGTAGCACTGGTTGTTTCACAAGGAAGCGGTTTGTTGGGCTTTCTCCTTGGTCAGATTTATTTTGACTACCAGCGCCAGTAGATATCCATTGGAAAGTTACATTACGCACCACCGTATTCGTTTTTCTCTGTAACACGTAAGAATGATGGCCAGCATGGCACCACTGCACCATGCTGGCCATCTTTCTTACATGTTGCAGAGAAAAACGAATACGGTGGTGTGTAATGTATGCTGCCAAATGTACACACTTTGCAGCAAGGCCATGGGAATGGCAGCTGATGTGACGGCAGTGCAAGCCATGTGTACAGAGTAGTGTCAAATCCCTGCCTCGTACAGTGAGTTCTAGTAGTATGCTTTGTTTGTCTTGAGTATGGGACAGTGATGTCGTCCAAAGCTGTTCCCACTATGTTAACGCATCACATTATGACCTTTCTCCGAAGCCATTTACCTGTGCTAGGAGTTTTCACTTGGGTTTGGAGAGGAAGCTAAACGGAGCATGCGTTGGAAGCCTCGTCATGCAGTGTTGTGTGGCAGACAATGGGTGGGTTTGGTCTAGGGGTGTCGCAAACTTTTGTCGAACCTCGAATTTGGCGTCGAACCTTAAAGCCTTCGAACTTTCACAAAAGTTCGATGAAGTTTGACTGATGGACAGTGCTGCCCGGCTTCTGCACGAATATTTCGAATTTTGGGAAACAAATAATTTAGAAAGTAGTTTATTTTATATTTTATGAAATGGTTACCAATGTTTACACCATATAAAAGCGAATATGTGCGCTTTTATATGCTTTCATTAGTTAGTGACGTCAATGTTACTAGAGCAACTCAGTTGGGAAGCTGCCTGCTTTGAAAATGTGGCTTTGATCCGTACTCGAGAACCAAACTAATGGCGACCAAAACGCTGCCAGTTCTCCCGCAGCGGCCACTCCGGGAACTGTACGTCTGCATGTATTGGTTCAGGTTGAGTTGCGCAAGGGCCGGTAGCGCTATCTCGCATTATCATTTCACAGTAGCAATATAAACAAACTTTCATGTTTTGACTTGTTGCTAAAGAGTGGCGCTGTTATCTAATTTAGTTTGGTTTCGGTAGACGCGAGTGGTCCGGGTTTCAAGGGTGAGTTTTTCAACTGAGTGTTTTAGTGACGTTGGTAATGTGAACCAGTGGTACCATACATCCAACAAATATTGCACTTTTCCTCCGCCAGGTGGAGTCAACTGTTTTTTTAATTTTCGCGCATGCGCACAAAAGTTGTGTCGTGTCCAGAGACTGAAAGAAGTCTGGCAACCCTGGTTTGGGGAGAGACGCTATAATTAAAGCAGAGGTCGGCATTTTAGGTCGCCCTCCCTCACCCTCACAGCCACGCTCACGTCAGCCCCTCACTCACCCTCACCCTCGCAGCTACACTCACCCTCAGCCCCTCACTCACACTCACACTCACCTTCAGCCCTTCACTCACCCTCACTCACCCTCATGCCCCTCTTGCACTCACCGCCCCTCACACCCCTCACGCACTCACGGTCCTCACAGCCCTCACGCCCTCACGTACTCATGGCCCTCACGCACTCATGGCCCTCACGCCCCTCACGCACTCGCCGCCCTCACGGCCCTCACGCACTCACCGCCCCTCACAGCCCTCGCACCCCTCACAGCCCTCACACCCCTCACGCACTCATGGCCCTCACGCACTCGTGGCCCTCAAACACTCACTGCCTTCACAGCCTCACGGCCCTCACAACCCTCACTCACCCTCACACTCATGAATTTTCCTGGTTCAGAAACTCACTCACCTTCACCTCACCTGTGAGGATGTGGATGAGTGAGGGTGAGTGAGTGCCCTCATGAGTGAGGTTTGCCAAGGTATGCCTCCACGCACGTATGCCCTTCACGCACTCACTAGCCTCACACCCCTTACGGTCCTCACGCCCATCATGCACTCATACCCCTCACGCATTCATGGTCCTCACACCCCTCATGCCCCTCACGCACTCACCGCCCTAACACCCCTCACGCCCCTCACGCACTCATACCCCTCACTCACTCACCGTCCTCACACCACTGATGGCCCTCACGCACTCGTGGTCCTCGCGCACTCACCGCCCTCACTCCCCTCACGCACTCATCGCCCTTAGTTTATTAAAACAGTTTATTTCCAGAAACGATCAATTTCAAACCTGAACCAAGTCTTTTGTTGTCATCATCACCGGCACGAGGTATCACGTGAAAATATTGCGTCCCTGATTGGATGCAGCCGGTTTCGACGTCTTCGAATTGCTCCGAGTTGCTCGCTTGTTTTGAGCCGGACCCGATCTCAGCAATTCGTGTCGATCTAGGGAAAGCTAGGGAACAACCTGCCAGCAACACCGAAATTGCTGAGAAAGTTGCTCCGTCTGAAGTGGGCCTCACGCACTCATGGCCCTCCACGCACCCCTCACGCCACCTCACCGCCCCTCACGGCCCTCACACCCCTCACGCACCCTCACGCCCTCACCACCCTCACGCCCTCACGCCCCTCACGCTCTCATGGCCCTCACACCCCTCACGCACTCACCGCCCTCACACCCCTCACGCCCTCACCATCCTCACGGCCCTCATACCCCTCACGCACTCACCATCCTCACGGCCCTCATACCCCTCACGCACTCATAGCCCTCACGCCCCTCGCGGCCCTCACGCACTCATGGCCCTCACACCCCTCACGCACTCACCGCCCTCGCGGCCCTCATACCCCCATGCCCCTCACGCACTCATCGCCCTCACACCCCTCACGCACTCACCGCCCTCACGCACTCACCGCCCTCACGGCTCTCACAGCCCTCACGGCCCTCACTCACCCTCACACTCATAAATTTTCCTGGTTCAGAAACTCACTCACCCTCACCTCACCTGTGGAGATGAGGGTGAGTGAGGGCCCTCATGAGTGAGGTTTGCCAAGGTATGAATTAAAGAGCGGGAAACAAACGTTCGAACTTCGTCTCGATCTCGTCTCTAACATTCTTGGAGGTTCGCACACGGTACACGACAAGTTGAACTTCAGTCGAATCTTTGTCGAACATCACGTTGAAAGGTAGAAAAAGTTGAACTTGGTCGAGCTCGAACCTGGGCAGGTTCGCGACATCCCTAGTTTGGTCTTTGCAGCATTAACGCATCGCGGACAATGAGCACGGAGGCCGGGCAGCCCATTCCGGGCCGCAGGGCCCTCATGCCCGGCTGGATGAAGAGCCACATGGATCGGCTGAACACTGTGGCCAACCTGGACGACATGTGTAGCTCCCCACCCGAAACGGAGTCTGGCTTTCTGCGAGACATGCCGCTGTCCCGCCTGACAGTCCAGCAGGCACCCCAGGCTCCCACCGGTGGGTGCTTTGTACAGCTCCTTGGACTCTAACAGTTAGCGAGCGTGGTACAGCTTGCATTGCACAAATCCTGCACATAGTCTTCGAAAGCAGTAGCTTGGGAGATCTGTCCAGGTTGTTGGTTATACAAACACGGTGCTCACAATCAGGGAGAACTGTTGTATGCATCAGGGACGCGAGTTGAGCTGCTTGGGGGTTGGTCGTATTCATTTCTATCAACTACATCAACTTCAGGCCTTGTTGCTACTCAGGTTGTGCATTCTGGAGGGGCAATGCAATTTGACTAGCAGCTCAGCTGCCATTTTCAATATCAGTGGTTCTCAAATGGGGTCCGCGGACCCTTTCGGGTCCGCGAAGGCATTCTAGGGGTCCGCGAAGCCCTGCCTCATCAGTAAAACCTGGCAATAAAAGCTGTCTTTTTTCAGGTCGAGAAGGAATGTTTCAGTTTTCGGGCGAGGTTTGTCGTTTATATGTCAATAAGAGAGGTCTACTTCACACTAGCCCTTAGTTATATCCATTTATTAAATCATTATTATATTCAACCTATACCTTTCCTCTCCTATCACCACGAACGGGGTCCTCCATCATCTCCGCCGATCCACAAGGGGTCCGCGAAACATCGATGGTTGAGAACCACTGCTCAATGTGATGGTCCAAAGTGGGAAAGGCCACATCTGGTTTAAACTTTGGTGAGCTTAAAATTTTATTTGCCCAGTTGAGTGGGCGAATAAAATTGTGTTGCACAAGCCAGTGTACTAGCTGGGCCGGTCACTGCTGCTAAAGGGCTGTCCAAACAGGACGCGTTTTCTGCAGTTCACAGCATTTTCTGTACCGGAAGTGGAGGATTTCTCCCAATCCCGATCCGCTTTGGGACATTTCTTTTTGGCCGGGGGAAAGCTACTTTTTGCTTTTGTCCTTGGGCAGAGGCTTATTGCGTGCTTGCCACATGGGTTTGGACAGTCACTCACACACTCTGCTGACTGTCGTCAAGGCCTCTGCTGTTGTTGTCAGGCCCCAACCTCTCAAAAATGAAAAAGGGGTGAAGATGACCAAGGAGAAAAGCTGTGCTGTTTGGGTGGTTGATGCCCTCACTGAAGACATAAGTCACATTCAGATTTTTTAGAATTGTGCATGCTTTCTTGCCATGCATGGCATTAGCTGTCTTGTTTGGACAGCCCGTAAGTCTTTGTGCAAGATTCAGAAGGTGTTGCTAAAACAAACAAAAATTACACCTTTAACTATTGTCTGAATGCAGGGCAATGTTACCCTTCTGGTGTTTGATTCAAGCCCACTATGTTCTATAAATTATGTATGAGTAATGCTTGACCAGTACCCTATTTTCCAGGTTATAGTCTGTAAAAGAAAATGTGGGGTTTTTGCCTAGATAGTCCGCACCTGGTGCTTAGTCAACACAAAAATCTTCTCATACACAGCACATCTTGACGAATTTCTGCTTTATTAGCTCACAAAGAAGCTTGTAACATACAAAAATCATTAACATACTCTTTTATTCACAAAATTCGTCATGTTCCGTCATAATAATCTTGAAAAACAATATACCTGTATAATCTGCACCTGTAGATAGATTGCACCACAGAAAATTTCAACTTTCAAACATGTATAGTCTGCGAACTATTGCCTGGAAAATATGGTATGCATAATTCTTTCATTTATTAGACGTTAGTCTGAGCAGCCTGGCTTTCCATGTTTCCTTCGTAAAATTTAATCGCTTTCAGTCGGCTGTTCTTGTAGTAACTCATGCTTTCAAAGCCTGTGCCCAGACAAACGCCTTTAAAACAAACTCCGTGGGACCAACAAAAAAGTTTGTTGTGCAAGCCCCTTCGTTTTAAAAAGCACCTGAAAAGAAAAGAAAAGTTTTTTACAGTCTGGTTAGGACACGCGTGTCAAAAAAAGTAATTTAATGCGAAAATATATATATTTTTTTAAAGCAATATTGACGGCGTGAGATGCAATTTAGTCGGCCGTCACCTCCTTTCCGCCTGTTTTCTCTCGGCATTTCGGGCGCGTGGAGGAGAGGTGGATCGGCTTCGCCTTCACGACTGAGATGGTCATTTTGGGGTGACCAGTGACGTCATGGACTTAGCGTGCAGAGTTTCAAATAAATCTCTTGCCATCAATATTTTTGACACACTTGTCCCAACCAGACTGTTTATAAATAACTTTTTTTTAGGGGCGAAGCTCCTTGTCTGTCTGGCTTCCGTGCTCACATCAATTGCCATCCCATCTGTCTTCTTAAAAAAGAAACAATGTTTGCGCAGTCGACAGGATTCGAACCTGTGCGGGGAGACCCCAATGGATTTCTAGTCCATCGCCTTAACCACTCGGCCACGACTGCGGGACGAGTAGGGGCTCTGAGATGTGGTAGTGACTCAAGAGCTGGGGATGTCATGGATGAAACGTTGCATGTAGCCGCTCAACGTCTATACAGGAGAGGGCGCTGCGGTCAAATGCGTATATAATTGCGTTAAACTTTGCATGCATTGGCTCAACGTTTATAGACGAGAGGGCGCTGCGGTTAAATGCTCAAATGCGTATATAACCACGTTCCATACCACACATTCTCTTTCTGACATGAACCGTTGACTTCAGCGGTGGAGATGCGTTCCCACGGCTTCTAGCGGATCCAAGCTGATCCGCTAGAAGAACCACTGGCTCTGCATTTCACCGACCATAAAGCAGTAATAATGAAGTCGAAACGCAACCCGGAACTCAGCACTACCTATGAGCAATAAAAAAATCAGCACCATCAGCACTACCTATGAACAATAATATCAGTATCATCAGCACCACCAGAGCTTCGCCCCAATCAACATCATTCACCACGTGGAGATGCGGTCATTTTTTTCTTTTCAGGTGCCTTTTAAGGGTTGAGTACAAAAATTAAATGCGCAAAATTGAGTGTGAGCCATCGCATAGCGATGTACCTGTGCGATATAGGGTTCTGTGTGGTTCTGTTGGTCTTGCCTAGGTTTTGGCACTATGGGCTCAATTGAAACTCTCTTGTCATACTGCAGACCGCAGATATAGAGTTGGACAGAAGTGGGCAGATATAGTTGGGGACTTCGGGCTCACTCTGAAAATCGGCGCACTCACCAAACAGCTGCCCGGACGGCAAAAAAGGTTGCAACAACCCGCAAAAACACTCATGTCGTTTAAAAAAAAAAAAAAAGTTTAATTTCATGCGAGTTTGGATGCTCAAAGACTAGTGACATACATGCGAAATAAAAATGCACAACCATTTCTTCCTGGTGCATTTCTTAGCTCACACGGAGTATAATCAGTTACGTTTACATGGATCCTACTCTTTTTTGTTTATGCCTTGCAGGGCTGTGGATTCTTTTCCTTAACAGGAATATATTAGTAAAACAGGACTTTGTTGTAGGGGTCATAATAAGTGGAAATGTAGTGGTCATAATAAGTGGAAGTCCTGGACCATAGGAAATGGGCCAGGAATTACAGGTACTTTGCTAAATGGATATTTTCGTAGTAGTGGAGTTTGTTACAAAGGCATCCGACTAGTTGTGAATAGGGGAGTGTGGAACATGTGGGCATTGAATCATGTTTTCATCAAATGTAATGCAAATCATACAATTTCTTAGAACAGGACCCTTCTAGAAACCTGTGTGAAGTAACCTAATTATATTGGTCATGATACTTTTGAATCCTACTGTGTGTGGTGCACAAGGGTAGTTGCCTACTCATTCAAGGCTTTTTTTTTTTTTTTTAGAGAAGCTGTCTTTGCCTTAATTGCTGTTAGAAACCTTTTCGAGGCCTTGCTTTGTCTAAAAATATGGAAGTGCATGGAGTTCTTGATTTCCTATCAGTCAGAAGCGCAGGCAGGAGACGGATCCCATTGGGAACAGGCAAGCCCTGCCATTTGCAGGTCCACTGCTGCTTTCTTTTGTTGTGCGGTAGGGAACCTGGTTGAACAGAAACCTCTGCAAGTTCAATGCCAAAGGCCTTCGAGATGCCTGTTAGACACCTGTATTGGGTTAGCTTAGTAAATCCTTGCTTCAGAGTCGTAGCAGGGGTGGTACGCAAGTGTACTGTATGTTCCCATAAATATGTGGCTCTAAAATAAATCCCGATAGATTTGAGTGCACTGACATAAACACATGGGGAAGCTAGTGTGTCATTACTTCAGTTGCAAGTTGCCCAAGGAAGGGGAGAATTTTTTTAGAAGTTTGTAATGTTTTATGAATTTTTCACAATTAATTTGCAATGACTCTGTCAGTGGGTATCTTGCAGGTCAGCTCAGTAAGATGGCGTACTGCAGGGTCTAGTGCAAGTGAGTTACGATCTCCTCCCGTCCGCACAGCACCCCCTGCCATCCGGGTGAGTGGTGTCAGGTGCGAGCCTCCCAGGGGCCCGGTGGTGGAGGACTCTCTGCGGCACCACGTTTTGAGCCAGTACCACAGCCTGCAGAGTGGTGGCCGCGACACGGGCTCGGGCAGCGAATCGGCGCACACGACCCCGTCGGCCACGCCACAGAGCTCGCCTTCGCTGGTGCGCCGTGTGGTGGCGGCCGATATCAAGGCTATCGGGGCCCCAGGAGAGAAGAAGAAAGCACGCTATGCTGTCTCCAACTTTGACCTGAATGCCGTCAGCCCCACCTCGTGGTAACAGGGGTGGGGTTGCAGCATTCTGCCACCGTGGTTCTTGCTAAAGGCGCCTGTATGAATCGGGGGTGCCTTGCTTGCCTGCTGTGCCCCAGAGGATGTGGCGAATCTTGGTCCATCTGGCGGGGGTCGGTTGGTCGTCTGCCCTGACCCCTTCTCCCCTCTTGCTCTAGCTTGTCTCTTTGTTTTGCTACTTGTTTTTCACATTCTAGGCCTCCACTTTTGTTCCTGGTTTAGTTTTAGGCACCTCTATCTCGTGCTACTTCTGGCCAACGCTGAAACTGCTTATTGCTGTGCGTCTCCAGTTCATTTTCTTTTGCTTTATGTGTCGTCTCTGCGAGCTTACTCAATTTCAGTATCTTTGATTTGACCAATAAATTGTCCAGGTACTCCATTTCGTGGCCATTCTTGTTTTGCTTGGTTGCGGAGAGGAACTTCCCGCTTGGTATTGTTTGTTGTGTTGGTTGTTGCGATTAGGCAAGTGAGTGAAGGCATTTGTGTTGAGGTGTTTGGAGCTACCAAATTTAAGAGAATTGTGCTGGTGCTTGATGTATCCACGTCCACAAGACATGCAGTACATGTGAAAGTTGTAGCCAGAGGAGAATATTTTACCCAGAAGTTGCGGGCTTATTTGGTGTTATGTGAAGCCTTTGCAAGGTGCAATATTTGCATCTTGAGAACATCTATATTTGGTTTGAGGAACATTTGGTTCTCTATCCGTCATTCTTACACTGCTATTTTGGAATTGGTATGGTGTCATCTGGAACCTTTGGTGCCTTGTAAAGCATGTGATCTGTAAGAGTTACCGTTGAGGGTGTATACAACTAAGGAAGTGTATATATACTTATGCATATTGATGTCAAAACAAGTTTTAATGGTAGGTGTGCAAAGGCATAGCGGCTTATGGTTGCTCGTGCACCTCTCTGTTGGCTCCTCTGGTAAAAAAATATTAATACAAGTTGTAACAAAGTGCTCGGGCTCTTGATAGGTGAATCCCATGCAAGTTTTTTCGGTATTGTTAGAAAATTTACTTTGCTATTTATTGGAATCATTGAATTTCGAAAGCTAAGGTGGTGAAATGTGATGATTTTCCATGCTTGTACTGAAGAGCAGGGGACTGTGGTGATAGTTTTCAATTAAGATAAAATTTCTAAAAAGTGGTTGTAGCTTAAAGTTCATATTTTACGTAGGAAGTAAAATATGCCCATTGAAAAAGCCTTTAGATGCAGTTGATGCAGAGTTGATGTTACGAATGAATCTCAATAGATTGCGGCAGGTACTATGTAGCAAAACTGGTAGCTGAAGTAAAAAAACAACCTATTTTATATTTTTGAGCTAGCCCCTCAAAACAAATTAATACTTGTAATATCTTCAATCCTTCACACCCATGTCCTTTGCACACACATCTTGTCATTTTTTGTTGGGAATGTTTAGATAGGGTTTAGCCACACTACCCCCAGGCAGGAAAGCAAACTTGCAAGTGATGTAAAGAAAATATACAAAGATTGGTAAGGTATGCACATATGTTTTGATAGGTCAAATCAACTGCTCTAATGAAAAACAAATTTGGGTCATACTTAATTTTATACATAAAACTGGTGACGTGAACATTTCAATGGGTACAGTGGCGATCTATGAGGGTGAACATGCAATCATCCACCGCTCTACGAGCAGCGGCTGTGAAGGTGCATGTGCTTTGCAAACCAAGTGTGGCAAGGTGCGATCAGGTAGCAAGCCAGTAGAGCAGTCATGAAGGTTCTGCTTCATGACTGCAAGTATGGAGTGGTCGCTGATTGGGTATTCACCTTCATAATGATTGTGACTGTACCATGCTAATGTGTTAATGATCACTGTCAATGAAGTATTTCTGTACTGCCTGGGCAATAGAACTGTTTGCTGCAGCCACTTGTTGAAAAAAAGAAATTGCAATGGAGAAAATAGCGGTGCAGAATGTTGGGTGCAGTGTAATAAATTGCATACAGATGCTTGCTATCTGCGAGTTCAAACACTAGATTTTACTGTGCAGGCCTTGTACATGCTTTAGAATCGAGTGGAACTGGTTATTGTTACATTTTTAACATTCCTTCCCATCTTTCATTTATAATCTTCTGTGGATACATTGGGAGTCTGTTTCAACATTTAAAAAGTTTGTTAAATTTTCATGTTGCACCAAAAAGCTCAGAAGACTTTTGTATTCTATGTAGATATCATTGTACTTGCACCTCACACGTTTTCGTAAGTGTGAAGTAATTTGAGTAATACTACTAGATGATATTTCTTTGTTACCAAAATGCTACAATTATTGCTGGAAGCGAATCGTCTTGCCTTCTTTTTTTAGTAAGACTCCGGTTAATGTTCGTATTAAAGTTGCTTTGGGCACTTTCCAGTCAATTGTGTGTGTATTGCAATCTGTTATGCTGTTATACAATAGTAGTCCACTTTGTAAGTCTCCTTTCTATGACCATGGCCTATAATAATTCACTATACAGTGTTCAAAATAGTGTTACCAATAAAAAAGAAAACTAAGCAAAATTAGTTTTGCAAACATTATAAATGAAAGGGTAATAGTAGCTGTCAATTGTAATTAACTAAAATTAATAAACTTTGTAATTACTGTAATTAAGGTTAATGTTTATATTTGAAACTTGAAGGCGGACCCTATTTCAAGACTACCATTTTGCAGAATTTTCGTAACCAGCCTATGCTCCAAGATATTAGTCTCCAAATTTGCCACTCAATACGGCCGATTCCACGTACAAATCCGTAAAGATTGGTGCAAAGCCCTACCCCGTGTGATGCAGGTCGTTGCGTATAACAACGAGCCGGGGCAATAGCAAATTCTCTTGCTCTCTGCTATGATATCGCACAACGATGTGAAGCATATACACCTGTCCCTAGCGTGATATTTCTTTGCCAGCCAAAAGCGAGAGAGGAACTCTCATCAGCTCCACCCCATTTTCATACTGCAGAATGTCATACACAATGACCTGCATTGCACCAGGGAGAGCTTTTTGCTGATCTTCGCAGTTTTGGATGCTTAATAGATATTTGCAAAAATCCTAAAAGGCCATGCGTGAAGTCCTGTACTCTTGCCCTGAAGGGAGGGGTAATGCAGTTGCTTGCCTGCCCTGTCCTGCATATCCTCCGTTGTCTGGTAGAGTGCTTCAACCGGTTCTGAATTCCTGGCATTCCTTAAGGTGCCACGGACGTCGTCGCACCTCAAGACCTGTTGCACCGTCTTGCAACAGGCTCTGTTAGCCAAAGTAAGTGGCAAATAGGATATCTCTTGAGAATTCCACAAAGTGGAAGTGTTGAAATACGGCTGCCTCGAAGTCTCCAATATGAACACATACCTTAATTACAGTAATTAGTCTAATAATGAATTTGTTAAATTATTGGCTACAGTTACTTCTCCATTTGAGTGTCTGCCTGAGAGCATAAGTAAGGTGCAAAATCTAATTTTGCATACCTCCTATTTATTAAAAAAAAAAGTCTATAAAACTTAATTTTTTACACTAATGTCATGCAAAAAACATGATCAGCAGTAGCTCGGCTTGTAATTTGCTGCAGTGATGCCTACCTGGCACATAAGTAAACACCAGACCACTCAAAACTTGGAGCAGCCCTTCTAATGGTTTCGATCACCGAAAAATTGTAAAAATGGCCCCTACATTAAAGGTACACACTTCTCAGGCTAGTGTCCCACAAGGCATATGGAAATTTTTAATGTCCAACATCAACAGCTGAATGGTTGTATAATTGATAGCGGAGGCTACAAGCAGGAATCCAGAGCTGTAGAAATTACTCCCTGCCATGCAACTTACTACTTATCACAGTAGTAACTCATTCTCAGCCTGCCAGCTTGTGCACACAGCTTGCAGACTATTTGGAAAGAAAGGCAACAGAAGAGAAATTTTTAGCTTGTGAAGGCCATTTAACGTGTAGTCAGGAAGCTCTCCTTTTCCGATTGCTTGAGCATTTATGTGTAACCGTGGCTTATTTTGAGCTCTCGTTGAAAGGTTGTGGCAGGTGACTTGCTCACATATTATGCTTTGAAGAGGGCAAAAGTGCCTACTGCAGACACTGCTATAGAGCACAATCCTTAGAAACTGAAGTTAGAAACGAAAATGTTAGTTTTATTTCACAAACATTTGAAAACCTGAGGATGGGCAACACCTAATAAATTGCATACACATTCAAAATAATTGGTCCCATTCTATCTGTCCAAAAGAAAGCTCACTGCATTAGGATAAGAAGTGAGGAAAAACATGGCAACCCCCACCCCCTGGTTTTGGTAGACATTAGTTTTAGCCCTACCTCGTTGTTTTAGCCCCAGCTATGGATGGATGCTAATGGCCCTTTGTAATGGGCGGTAGCTTGCGCCACCTAGCCCAAGTCTAAAAAGACAAACATAGATTCCTCCCGCCCTTCTAAGCAAATTTTCTCCCCTTAACTCACCAGGCAGTGTGGGATATCACCAGGATGACCTTTTACAGAGCTACTATTACAGTGGTCTTTAAACATTTGATGGTAGTTCTTTTTTTCCCTAAAAGATTTTTCTCAGTGGTCTGGTTTTGTTTTTGGAGGAATAGTATAAAAAGGGTCAATGCACAGGTTTTTTCTTAATTATCCATTGGGAGCACATACTGTGCTTGCAAGCTTTGCAGCTTTAGAAGCATCAAGTGGAAATATTGAAGGCAAAAAGTTGATACCTTTCTTCCATACGGTTTAAATTTGGCGCATCTGCTTCCGCGACATTCCGGCGACTTCAGATTCCGAATTAGAGGTACTTTACTCCAAGAGCTCCTTGGTCAGATGATGAGCTTTCATCCTCGAATTCTATTCTGAGAAGGCTTAAAAGTTTGAATTCAAAGAGTCGGTACTCCAATTGCCACTACTGCCAGAGCACCCCACATGCCAAGCGAGCGACAATCTCTGGCGTATCACATGTGCAGGGCAGTGGCGTAGCCAGGGGTAGGCTTGTGGGGCTTCAGCTCCCCTCCCCGAAATCCAATGGGCCCTATAATAAATGCTTGAATTTTGACCCCACCTACCCCCTCGCCACCCAAGTCATGGACATCGCAACCATTTCAGCCAACCTGCCGCCGCTCCCCCCCACCCCACCCCCAAAAAAAAAATCCTGGATACACCACCGGCACAGCGTCCAGTTTTGAAACTATAAATAGCCCCAGCAAAGCGAAACACCTGCGTGCAAATATGTTTATAGTGTGCCAAAGACATAACAAATAGCAACACGTCCCGCCATGCACGCAGTTTCGCGTTAGGCGAGCACCTTCAAATATGTAACCGCTGATGTACACGTACGGCGACGACCATCGAAGGGTTAACTTGAGAACAAAAAATCCACTAAACCTGTAGTTCCCACTTATCGATCTTTGAAATCCTCCCATAACGCATCTAGTTTTGTCATAATTAGAAACTTGACTCTGAAAGTATTAAAACCATGATGAAACGCCCTCCGGGCCTCCACCACTAAACCTTCCCGGTACAAGATGCACGAGACGACCCCAGCTGGCATGTAACCAACAGTGGTGTGACCCGATGCTTCCGGAAGTAGTCTCGCGATACTGGAGGAGCTTCTTGCCACTCCAAGAGCGAAAAATTGTGACAAGGGATGGTGCTGTCATGCAAGGAGTGGCAGAACGTCGCCTGGTTAATGTTTGATGCCCACGATATATACACGAGCAAAGCATGCCTTTCTGTATTTGCATGCTAACCTCCGAATTTACTGTTTTAAAAGACACATTTTGAAGGAAAAAAACAAAAATGAAGCAATGCATGAAATGTGCACTTGCAGCGAAACAGCTACTGCCTTGCTTCTCATCCATTATTGGGCAACTTCTCCCAATAGTTCGTACTGAAACTAACAGTATGGCATACCATAACACTGCATGTGCAATAGCCACACTCGTAATGTCTACTCCTGCATCGTCCCATAATTGGACTACGGTATAACTTAATTTTTACAAGGACCTAATATTTCCAAACTTTGTGAAAAATAATCCCATGAATATATCACCCCGTGGTAATGAAATTATACATAGCGTATCACTGCAAATTGCTAAATATTCCTGAAACGCACATTTGGCAAAATTCACGAAATACTGAGCCCATGAAAATAGTCGTTTATAGTATGTTAGATGGAACTAAAAAATGACAAGGCCCATATGATAAGAAGTTTATTAGCAACAGCATGAGTGGAAATTTCAAATGCCCAACTTTTGCACACTCGTTTGAACTGTTTTTGAAAAGGCTCCCAAAAAATCCTACTTGCATTCATATATGTAAAACAGGCATGCACCTCCTCCTACATCTCTTGGAACTGCTGCTACTTGGAAGTTGATCCAGTGCCACTTGTGTCACACGCTGATGACTCTGCAAAAAAGGAAGTGGACACCAACATGCTAAAACAGATGGCTAACACCACATAGCATTTAAACCTGCACTAACTTGGACTTGCCAAGATGAGAACATGCATCTTTAAAGGCTAACCTTCAGTATGAAAAGAGGGACAACCCACTAAGCTAAATTCAAAAACTCCCTATCAAATGCCCCCAAACACCACTTTTGTACCCAATGCGGACGATCTGTCCCCCTAAAGTTTGTGCAAAAGTGGTTTCTTTCTTCTGTTGATGAATGCAAACAGATATTGCAGGTCGGTGTTTAAAACTGAAAAAAAAAAGTCAAATTGTAATATTGCTGAACGTTGCACTTTTTTTCAATAACTACTGGTGACGAAAAGCGTAGCTCTGGCCAGCATTTCATGATTGGGCAAATGCTCACTATAATGCCTTTAACTGGATTAATTTTGCTTTCACTGATGGATATAATTGTAATGTCAGACTGTCAACTCTGATGGTGTTTGTTAAGAACTTCCACTGTGCTTCCTACAGACCCCACCAAAATCGTCATTCGCACCTGATGGTGAGTAGCCAAGATTACAACTCGTGACGTCACAGCGAGGCAAATGCTGGGCGTGAGTGTGCCGCCAAAACACCTCGGCGCTAACAATCTAACGATATGCGTTAGGCGGCGACTATTTTGACGTCCAACATCACGTTAACTTCTATATTATTTTTATGTCTGTGACGCGACTTCCGTAAAACGTGAAAAGCTAAAATTATATTTTGACATACTCCATCAAATCGCTCTGTTATTTTGAAGTCTCCCATCGATGAAACCATCACAGTGGTAGCCGCTTTATTCTATAGGTTGTTGTCAGTGTTGTGCTGGCGAAGTCATGTGTCTCTGTGCCGCATGCCTAAAAGAAGCTTCGGTCCTACTTGACGATGGATGGAAATGTCTCATTCAAAGGGCGTGTGCCTGTGTGCTCGACAGTTGAAGATTCCTTTCGGCATGACAGGGACATCGCCCGGCGGCGATGCTGCACTCTCTCCAGTGTTCTCAGCAGGGGCTCACGTAAAATTCTGAGCCCACAACAAAGGCAAGCCGGATATCTTTTGCCTTCACGTAACAATTGTAAGTGTGTACACTATGTACCATTGAGTTAGGAATAATTTTTGTACCTTCGCGCATTCACACCTTCACTAGCATGTGAGTGCGTCTTCGAATGGTTGCAAAGTCTCGTTTTGCATCTGGTTCGTGGGTTTGTCATTTCATTTAGATTTTATTTTTGTTTGTGTATGACGAGTTTGGAGCAGCTACTAAACGATCGGGATGTTAAATAAAGTGTTACGAATGGAAACGTTGCCTCAATGTTTCTTGACTGGTGCTAATAAACAACAAATCTTCCAATGCACCAAGCAAAAAGTTATCATCTTGCAGTTTGCGTTGCGGGTGAGCATGGATTTTTTGACACCAAATGTCGTGCAATCGACCGCAAGCTTTATGACTTGATTTTTTAAGGATCAGAACTCCTTTCATCTGCAAATAACATTAAATAAATGATGTGTTCAGTGACATTTAGCACACTACTACTAGGCAAATGTAACGTGCGGCTGATAGCCGAGTTGTATTTTGACAAGTTTCTTTGGATTCCCGATTACTTAAAAAAATCTGCCCATAAAAATTGCTGCCGATTGCACGACACTTGTCAGAAAAATGCACAACTCTGACTGCAAGCAAAGTGATAATTTATTTATCGCCACTTTCAATCACCCTTCCTGTCCCCCTAAACTCCCACACATTGACTCATTTATCGCCACTTTCAATCCCCTTCCAGTCCGAAGCTCCTAGGTCCAAACTTTGGTCAGTTTGGTGGCAAGTTTGATGGGAGACGTTAAAGCCTATCACATGGCAGTGTGGGCTTCCTTGACATGGGCCATTAACAGCGGCCATCAGCCAAATAAAAAACTGTGCAGTTAATATTGCTGCGCGCGCAGCTGGCTACGTAGGCAGCGCGGCGTGGCCTAACGGTTATTGTGCCTGTTTCCCACGCGAAAAGCCAGGGTTCGATTCCTGGGAGTGACGAGTCTTTTATTTATTATTGGAATTTAGTTTTCTGGTAAATTCGAGAATCCTCTTGCTTGTTTGCGGCCCGAATGTTCTACGCGCCAAACTTTCTAGGCCGAATGTTCCGGAAACCCACGCGGCTACAAAGGCGCTGCTCCGCGTGGCAAGCCGAAGTGAGTCTCGCCCCAGCGTTCGATCCTGCTGCTAACTTTGCATGTGCAAAGCTAACTGCAAAGCCACGCGCGAGCCATGCGCGGCGGCGGTGGCTCCTCCGCCGCTGCCGCACGCCTTGCATAATGAGCACGGCTGCGTATAATGAGCACGGCTCATTATGAGAGCCACGCGAAGCCGCCGCCGCGCGCTCCGCCGCAGCCGCGACTGCCTCGCCTGCCTCGCCGGTCTGCGTGTTCCAGAGGAGTGACATCATAGCCGCGGTTGACGCACTGGCGCCGCCGCGTGCCCAGCTGTGCGCCTTCGTTGCGCAGTAGCCAAGTCTGACGCTGCACCGGAGCCGCATGATAGCGACTCCCATTCTGTGCGCATAAGCTCCACGCTACGTATGTCCTGGCATAGCCGAGCTAAGCCACCGCAATTTTTTAATTAATAGCTGTTAAATTTTTTTTTTTTTTTAAGGTCTATTGCATGGTATTGTAGGTACGGTCAACTCTTGGGACGTCAAGTCGCTTTATTCAAATTTTTGGTTTGTATGAAGCTTGCGTGCAGTCCCGGTGATCATATTATAGGTCTACGCGAGAAAACACCGCTAATTTGAAGTTTTTCCTCTGGGTTTGGGTAATTTAAAGGATTTAGTCCAGTAACTCTGGGAGCACAAAAAAGCTCTGCAGAGTCGAGAAAAGAAAGAACAAACACGACACACAGTTTAGCTGCCAAGCCAAGCATGGTGTGCATCATGGCGCCATCCCACGGAAGTTACGGAAGAGGATAACAGCGTGGCTGCATGGAATGCATGGCCAACAAAACTGGACTTAATGAATTTTCCAGCCTTGGGAGATGTTTTGTCCATTAAACATACAGCATGCCGGGGTGCTGGGTCCGCTTTTGGACAGTGAAATTGTGCAAGTGGTTCGGTCTAGGAACCGTCTCATCATTTTCCACACCGAATACTGCTGGTGCAGAAACTGCATTGGGTGTCATAGAGGACTTCTTTAGCAAAGAAAATGCCTCAGGCACCCAAGAAACATTTGTAATTTGAAAAGCATAGTTACTGCGGTGCATCTTCATCGGCAGAGGTAAGCAAAAATCAACAACTTCTCTTGAGTGAGTACTGAATAAGAAGAGCTTCTAATTATTAAGTTGATTGTTTTAACATACACAAGGTTTTCCAGTTCCTTTCTAAATAGTAGAGCTCCACTGATACATTTTTCAGGGGACTATGATAAAACAATGTATGATTTGGGAAGACGTAATCAACAACTATTTTTGGAATCTAAGATGCAATGGAAAGTAACTCCCACATGGAAACTCATTTCCATGAACTTTCACAACTTTGGCAAACTAGTACCATATTTATTAAATAAAGGTTGACAGTTCTTTTTGTTTTTCAGAACTGTTCTTTAAAACTAGGGGACTATCCATAATCATAAGCAAAAAATGTCGACCAAAATTCAACCAAATTTCCGAGCCCATTGAATTAATAATGCAGATGCTCCCCCATGTCGGCCACTGCTCCTAGCACACCGATGCAAAGTGGGGAAGCTCGATGCAAGGCTGCTACGTGTGGTGCATAATTAATAGAGACTGGATGTATAGCCAAATACCAATTTGGTTGCATGCGTATCAGTGTCGGGAAGTACTTCAAGTACATTGTACTTACAGTACTACTTCAAGTAGGTTTAGAAAACTTTTATTTTAAGTATATTCTCAGAGTATGTAATTGCAGTTAAAGTATTTTTTCTGGTACTTTCCAAGCAAAGTACAACTCCAACTTCCAAGTAAATTCCCCAAATTTTGTCTTGGTAAAATTGCATCACAAAATGATGCTTTGTCAACTTTGAAGAAATACTGGGAGGACTATTCTATTCTCACACCAGAAACGCGAGCAGACGATGCATCGCTCCGTTTGAGCTTGGGGCGGCTTTTCCACAGCATTTTGAACTCCCCCTTGCCACTTCTTGCTCGGTCACCTCAACAAAAAGGTTCAAAGTATTAGGAGAGGACGCTCCTCTAATAAAGCACTGCTTGCGGAAGCTACGGGGCTGAAGTCATGTTCTCTTCTATACTCATTGTCACATCAAGGATACAGGAAGTTTTGTGCATGATTCATGCGCTGCGCAAAGTAGTTCTTGCAATATTTGGTTGTGGAAGGAAGGAACGAGGCACTTGAAACATGTATGTCCTGATAAAATAGCATAAAGCTAATCTAAGGTGCACATACGTATATCTTAATTCAACACATGAAGGGGGAAATTAGTAGCAATCCACGAGGAGCCGGACTTCTTACATTGGTTCTTGAGGTGAATATGAGTATACTGTTGAGACCGGTTATAACGAAGTCGGTTATATTGAAATCGCGGCTACAGCGAAGCGATCACGGTTTCCCATTCCCTTTGCACTTCGTTATAACCGAAGTCTGTTATAACGAAATAGCGGATATAGCGAAGTGATTTCCGATTCCCGTTGACCTTGTTATAACCGGTCTCGACAGTACCGTAATATCCTGAGAGATAGCCCACCTAAAATCGAGAGAAAATCGGGTGAAAATAAGGAGTGGGCTAACTTTTAATGTATAACCAAGAAAAGTAAAAAAAAAAAAAAAAGCTATTTTTAGATTACATTTTTTTGCCAAACTTGTTATCGTGGCGAGGGACAATGAAGCAAAGATGACTGTCCTTCCCAGTCAGAAATGTTCGCTTATATCCCGCCGTAGCTACCCAGCCGTATTTACGCCGAGGTCATCATCGATCCGAACACTACGATTCCTAGGAGTGGGCTATCTTTTGGTGCTTAAAAGAAAATAGCAAATCAAGCTGAAAATAGGAGCAGGGTTATCTTTCGGGGGTGGGGCATCTTGGGATATTACGGTAGTCATGCTCTCTCCATCATGAAAGATTATATGTTAAATTTGAAAGTATATTTCATTTATAGTACTTTACTTCAAATACATAGTGCCCGGTGTACTTACTACTTTACTTGAAGTACATAAACTCTCATTTGCTTTGTACTTTAGTTCAAGTACATTTTAGATGTACTTTACCCAACACTGCCTTTTAATATATATGAGCATGAAGTAGATGGGGGTTAATTCGTCTATTAAAGGTGTTTTTATATTGCCTATAAATGCCTATTTTGACATTTGTGCCTAAATTATAGCTTTTGCTTCCTAACAATGCCTTTTTCGTATATACTGCCAATTTTGAGTGTGTTTATTTATTTATTTTTTTATATGCAATTTAGCAGCAATGGTGGCTGCTCAAATTCTTTTTACATTTTTATTTCTCACCTTGTTAGCATGGTTCTATTTCTTAAAATGCTTAGGTTCGCTGTCGCCTATTGAATAGGGAGTTTCAGTAGGTTGTTCCGATAACGATACAATGCATGCGCAAAGGCATTGGTGGAGCACCGGGCATCATTATCGGAGTTGTCTGAACCATCTACTAAACCCCTCTAATAGTGCTAAAAACAAGTGATGCCCAGGAGCGTGCCGATTCAACAAAGGACCCTCAGTGTCAGTGCTAATGTACTCTCGAGGAAATCGTAGTTTGCTTAATGCAAGAGGGTGTCGGCCTTGTGGGGTTGCAGTTTTGGGAACGAAGAACAGGGAAAGCAAAGGTAACAAGCAGCAAACTGATATACACATATCCATACGGAACTTTAACGAGACCGATGGTCGCACACATAACAGCCGAGAAAACATATAAACCAAGACCATATCAATGAGGTTCTACTCACTAGAAGCGTGTGCATGCACCGTCCTGCTCTGAAAGTGTGCTTTCCCCATAGCAACAACTGCGCTGCGGCAAAGCAATACTTGCAGGATTGCGGTGTTAGTTCCGCAGGTATTGTCTCTTCACAGTACCCCGGTGCTCGGTAAGAAGTGACATAACTAACTCGCCGTGACTGCACTTTTTGCCTCAACTCTTCTAAAAATATGAACATTACAGTTTGTCTCACAGTGAACAGTGTATTATCGAAACTACTTATTAGAATATTTGCACAGCCCTACAAATTGCATTTTGGAGTAAAATATTTGGCAACTCTGATGCAGATGGTACACTATGCGACGCTGTTAGCACAAACACCGACATCGGCACATTTTCACACCTCACTTTGAAAGGATATTGGCGAGCATACATATTTTACTGCAGAGGCTATTGCCCCGAATGAACACTTAACACCAGTGCTGTGGAGGTGCCACTCTGGAGTGGGAATGATTCCGGAATCATTCCACACTTCCACAACCTCGGAATGGTATGTGAATGAAATGGTGGCAGCGCTGGGAGGAATGGGAATGGAACTAGATGCCCTTAGCCTGGAATGGAGTGGGAACAGAATAGGCTCGGTTCATACGCAAACTGTGTTCATCTTCTGCTAGGGCCCACGGCCTCCGAGTGTACGGTCAAAGTGATTCTTGAAACAGCACCATTGCACTTAAGGTGACTGACTGCCTAATTTTCTGATTGGCTCATCTTCCTTCGAAGATAAAAGTGACTCCCTCAGTGAAGCAATCAAAACTGAATAGTTGTATACAGACAAGATGTCATTCCTGGCGCCGTGAGATGCGACTAAGCGACCGTTGTGACCATACGTGATTAGACCACTGGTGAAAGGCCTCCCAGGCAGGAACAAAGCCAAGCTGCCCGCCTTCCTCCGATGCGGGCCTTTTCACGCCAGAAACGCGCCTGGAGTCAAAAGTGCCATAGCTGGCTCATCTGTGACATACCGATGTCTGCAGTGCCCCCGAGTGCTTTGTGTGACCACCGATCAGCTTAGCAGTCAGTGCTTTGGGGAGACGTTTCACATATTTTTGCAGTTGTCAATGAGTTTTATAAAACGTTGAGAGGAATAGAAAGGAGTTGAAAGGAATTGAATTATTGGAAATGCCAATTCCCCGGAATGGAGTTGGAATGGAATGGGGGTGCTCATTCCGCAACACTGCGACATTAAACGTAATGGAGACACGTGCGGCCTGGGCCGCACGTGTCTCCACCACCTGTAGTCATTTTTCAAAACGCATACAATAAAAAAATTTACACTACACGTGCTGCCATCTCTCAGCAGCGCCGCAAAGTAAGCTCTGAACAAGCCTGGGTTGTCCAAAACAGCCAAGGGGCAAACGAGGGTGCACGGATGAGATACACTTGTCCTAAATGGTTTGAGGACGGCCCTAGGTGGACGAGCTAGGCTCGTCCAAACGAAAGGGGTTAACACCATGCTGGAAGTTTTGATGACAGTCCTTTGAGTCGGAGGAAAACAGAAAAAACAAACAATGGTTATCAATTGTTTGCACTAACAGAGTTGCGCAGTGTACTCTAATGCAAATGGTCCTTTAATGCAAGAAATTACTATACCCGTTTTCACCTCAAGAAAACAGTAAGTTTTGCGCATTATTCATACGCCGCGCGAAATAGTTCTCGCCACATTTGGTTGTCGGAGGCACAGGCGATGCTTTTGGCGTTTGAAACGTGTACTCCTCGATAACATAACGTGTATCCACTCCAAAATGCTAATAAATATATCTTAAATCTCCACCTAAAGGTGAAAATTAGTAATCATCCGCGAGAAGCCGGACTTTTTTTCCTATGGTTCTTGAGGTGAAAACAGGTATACTTCCACTTTGAAATAGAACTGTTCATGCTGTTTCGATTATGTTGGAAACAGTGCATTCCCAAGGAAATGTTTGTCATATTACAAAAATTGTGTTTTTGGTGCTGTCTTTTTACAATGCTGGGTTGACGGACAGCAGAATTTAGGTCACTCACCGAGAACTTTCTTCATAGCAGCATACTTCTCCCTTAGCTGAGCAACGTAATCTGCTAATGTGGCCACATTTTCCTCCGAATCCGCAACGCTGTTTTGCAATTCCTATGGCAAAAGAGCAAGAGTTGAGCTATGTTTATGTCACTTATAGGGGAAACAAAGTTTATGCTATCTTTCAACTTACCCTCAATTTACGAGTGAGCAATCCATGCAGATTGTGCATGTGGTAGACCATTTCAACGGACACACTGAGAACAAAAAAAAAAACAGCACAGATTACAGTACAGACAAGTTTATCAAAGACAACAATGAAACCTGACCATTTTCATGAGCAAACAGCATAGGAGCAGAAACACTAGGATGCCCCCACTTAGACCAGGGGTGGACACTTATCAGTCTCTCCTACGTCTAATAAACCGTGGCATGGTGCACTATCTTCCGACAGTTCATGCTGCTTTATTGCAGTAAAATGTTAATGATAGAGAACCTTTTCTGTGCATTGTTTAGGACACTGGTTCTCAACCATCGGTGCTTCGCGGACCCCTTGTGGATCAGCGGAGATGATGCTCGTGGTGAAGGGAGGGGAAAGGTATAGGTTAAATTTAATAATGATTTAATAAATGGATATAACTTAGGGCTACTGTGAAGCAGACTTCTCTTACTGATATACACATGAGGAAACTTGCCTGAAAACTGAAACATTTCTTCTCGATCTGACAAAAGACAACTTTTATTGTCGGGCCTTACTGATGAGGCAGGGCTTTGCGGACCCCTAGAACGCCTTCACGAACCCCCATTTGGGAACCACTAATTTAGGAAAATGGATTGCTAAACTTCGGTGTTGACCACGAGAGTTCTTATGTTCCAAACAACTTCAAAGTGATTTGTGAATCACCGCAGAACGTCATAAAATATTACACTTGAGGGTCATTCCATCTCAAACGTCCCAGACGTTGCGCTCAACCATTTTTCATTTTTGAAAGAAAATTCATAACTTTTCACTTCAAGGTCCTTAACCTTGTAAAACTAAGCATCAATCAATAATTGAATAACAATCAGATTTTCTTCGAAACGCTTCACAGTTTGTGTTATGAAATTCAAATGGCTTTTAGCTTGCTATGTTGCGATGATTGTGCAATTTTTATTGTTAAAATATTTTAAAAAATTCAACAAAATGCACAAACATTAGCACTTTTCTAAATTTTTTGTTTGATTATCACTTTGTGTCTGGAAATTATAACTTTTTTGTTGGAAGCCCTGAAGATTTATTTATTTATTTTAACTCCAAAGGCCCTTTCGGGCATTAAATAAGGGGACGTAATACAAAGATTGGTACAACTGAACCAAGTGACAACAAAAAGAGACAAAGATAAAAAATAAAGGTACATACAAAGCATAAATTGAAGGTACAAGGCATTTGGCATAATTTTGGCCCTCAAACAAAACATATGTTTGAGGACCATCAAGGAATCAAGGAATAATCAAGGAAAGTTTCTTTTACTTTGATAAAGGTGATTATGCTAGTATATCCCAAGAGCTCCTCGACCACTTGCCGGTTTTTGAACGTCTAGCTGAGGACTACGACATTCATAATTATGGTGTGAAAGCAAGCTGCTAGAACTTACAAATACAAACCTTTATGTCCCAAGCATAGATTTTACTAGGCTCAAAAAAAAAAAAGAAAGAAACCTTGGGTGACCTCACATATTCTCAGGATAATTAGAAAAAGAAGGAGAGCACTTATCAGATACAAGAAAACAGAGAGTAACAACCATTTGATAAGATTATCCGAAGTAACGCACGAGTACAAACTTAATATAAAAAGTGCGAAGGAAGGTTATTTCAAGCGACTTAATGACAGGATGAAAACTAGCCCTAACGTTTTTGGCAGTTCATAAAAGGGTGCGGATCAGATTACCTGGGAATTAACGAAATCGTGCACAACCACCACATCCTCTTAGACGACACCGAAAAGGCAACATGCCTGAATGAATACTTTCGATCTATCTTCCTACCTAAAGGTAGACTGTCCTCCACCACATGCAAGCACCATCCCATTAATGAAACCAGTTGAACTAAGCGTGAGGGGTATCGAGGCGCTCTTAAAAAAACATAGACGAAACCAAAACAAATGGTCCCGATGGTATATCTCCCTGTATACTCAAGCGTTGTGCCACACCTACATCGCTGTATCTTTATTTAATTTATGATAAATCACTGTCCGGTACCCTACCAGAGGGCTGGAAAATCGCCCATGTTGTCCCTATTCACCAAGGCGGCTTAAAAAAGAAGTTTAAACTACAGGCCAATGTCACTAACTGCTATCTCATATAAAATCATCAAACACATTTTATATACAGAGATAATGGGCATATAATAAACAACATACTAATTAACAAACAACATGGGTTTTGTAAAGGACTATCTTGCACGACACAGCTTGTAGAATTTTATTACGAATTGGCTTCTAATGTTGATAATGGAGGGCAAACTGATTGTGTTTTTCTAGATTTTCGTAAGGCATTTGACACTGCGTCGCACCCGCTCCTTCTTGGTAAACTTAAGCTATTAAACTTGAATCTTAGTGTGTTCCGATGGATTAAAAATTACTTATTTTAGCGTCGCCAATGTGTTGTCTTGAACGGAAAAAATTCGGGGTATGTTAATGTCACGTCAGGAGTCCCGCAGTGCTCTGTTCTAGGTCCACTTTGTTTTTGATTTATGTAAACAATATTTCCGTGGGAATTTCCTCGTGTATACGGTTGTTTGCCGACGACTGCGTTGTGTACAGAAAAGATAAGAATGAACAAGATGCTGCTCCGTTGCAACGAGATTTAGAGTGTATTAATACTTGGTGCTCCACGTGGCAGATGAATTTAAATCCAAAAAAGTGTGTACACCTGTGTTTTACAAAGAAAAAGAAAAATTTGGAAGTCACTACCAGATAGGAAACAACTTAATAAGTAACGAATCTATGTATGAGTACCTTTGTGTCACTCTATCATCCAACTGTTCTTGGAATGCTCACGTTGATGACGTGATCGTGAAAGCTGGCAGGGCGCTGAATTTTATTCAAAGGAATTTGAAATGCTCAACCTGATTTTAAGAAAACCGCATACTTAACATGTGTCAGACCAATTTCAGAATATGCCTGTGCTGCCTGGGACCTTTCGCAAACAACCTTGATCAATAAATTGGAAAGAATTCAAAACAGAGCTGCTAGGTTTGTCCTGGATTGGTATGGGCAGAGGGAGAGCTGCACTAAAATGAAAAGAGAATTGAATTGGGAACTACTTTCCTCCCGACGAAAAAGTTAAGACTGAAGTTTTTATTTCTTATATACAATAATAAGACCGGTATTAGTAGAGAAATATATTTAAAACACTCACATTATGTTTCTAGAAGGACTGATCACGTGTTTAAAATCCGAGAGTACCACGCCAGGACAAATAGTAGTATGCGAATTCTTTTTTTGTTGAAACCATTGCAGAGTGGTATAGGTTGACTGAAGACCAAGTGTGCTCTACAAATGAAGATATATATTTTTCAAAACTGTAACCCCCCTGCAACAATGCCTCCGGGCAACGCAGGGTATAATCTTTGAATAAAGAAAAAATCTAAATGTACATCAGAAACAAGATACTGACATCAGAAAAAAATGTACTTCAGAAACAAGCTACTGACAACAACAAATATTGCAGGGGTACAAGACTATTCAAGGTTTAACATGTTTAGAGCGGAGACAAAGGAATAATGGTCACTGATGGAGGCAATTTCTCTGGGGAGGCTGTTCCAGTTCAATATAGCAAAGAGTAGTGGAGAGTTTTTAAACATGTTGGTTTGTGCAAATATGGGGTTAATTTTGAAAGGGTGATCTAAGTGGGATGATATATGGTGAGCCAGTAGTAGGAAAGAGTCCCTAAAAGGCGAGGGACTGTAATAAAGTTTATGAATAAATGATAAGCGTGCGAGGTGCCTTCTTGTATTAAGAGGTGACAAGTCAAGTCAATGTTTTGAGCTGCTTACACCTGTGAATCGGGAGTAGTCACAAGCTATAAATCTAGCAGCTTTGTTTTGAAGAGATTCAATCTTATCTGCCAGATATGTTTGATGAAGGTGCCAGATGATTGATGCATACTCAAGCTGAGATCTGACAAGAGCAGTGTAGGCAAGAAGTTTTGTATCTGGGTTTGCTTGGAACAATGCTCGTTTGAGAAAGCCAAGAGTTTGCGACGCCTTGTTAAGTCCGATGAGAGATGAAGGCCAAGATATTTAAAGGATGACACATTTTCAATGGCATCACAACCAATGAAGTACAGTCTCCGGCAATATGAAAGACCCACTGGGAGTGCGTGGCCGAGGCGGTGGCTGGCGGGCGCTGCGAGCGCTCCGGACAATTCCATTCTGCTTCGAGGGAGGACGCTCACTCGGGGCTCAGCACAATCTGATAAGTGCGTTGCGCTTTAGCTGAGCCCGAGTGAGCGTCCTTCCCTCGAAGCAGAATGGAATTGCCCGGAGCGCTCGCAGCGCCCCCGCCAGCCATCGCTTCGGCCACGCGCTCCCAGTGGGTCTTTCATATTGCCGGAGAGTGTACATGTGAGGGGTGAGATGTCGTTTCAAGGTGAAGGTCATAGCTTTTGTTTTATGTGTATTTATTTTCATCAGCCTTGTGTCACACCAGTTTGAAACTGTGTCTAAGTCATCTTGTAAAATTGTACCATAGTGAAGGCCCATAATGGGACGATAGATGACGCAATCATCCGCGAAAAGATGAGCGCAAGATTTGATGTTAGAGTGAAGATCATTGATGTACATGAGAAAAAGCACGGGACCCAGTACAGACCCCTGCGGGACACCTGATGTCACGGGAAGAGCAGAAGACAGGTGTTTGCCAATCACAACTGATTGGTGTCTGTTAGTCAAAAAGTTTTTAATCCATTTTACAGCACCTGTGGATAAGTTTAGTTTCGTCAGCTTATATATACACCGGTTATGTGGTATGCGATCAAATGCTTTTGCGAAGTCAATAAAAATGGCATCGACATGTCCGGACAGGTGAATAGAATGATGAAGGTCATTTAACAACTCAAACAGCTGCGTCTCACATGAACGTTCACGCAGAAAGTCGTGCTGGTTAATAAAAAAATTAAAGACGTTTTCAAAATCCCTGTAACGCGAAATTAGAGCGCAGCTCTTGGGGAGGGTACGGAGGGGAGAGTACGCCCCTCCTCCTCCGTACCCTCTCCTCCACCTCCTCCTCCTCCTCCCTACTCTTCCTCCCCCCTCCTCCGTACCCCCTCCTTCTCTTTAATACCCTCTCGTCATCCTCCTCCATACCCTCCCCTCCTCCCACAATTTCCCCGCTAAATTTAGCTGACAAATTGACGGCACGTGATTTCAACAGCAATTCAATTCCCTGCTAAATTTAGCGGGGAAATGAATTGCTCTGAGGTCACGTGGTGTCAATTTCCCGCTAAATCTAGTGGAGCAACTGAATTTGTTCATAGGTGGCGTGACACCAAGTCATGTGACATCATTTTCCTCGCTAAATTTAGCAGGAAAACTGAATTGGTGTTGAGGTCACGTGATGTCAATTTTCCCACTCAATTTAGCGGGGAATTGCACTGCTGTTGAGGTCACGTGATGTCAATTTCCCCGCTAAATCTAGTGGAGCAACTGAATTTGTTCATAGGTGGCGTGACACCAAGTCATGTGACATCATTTTCCCCGCTAAATTTAGCAGAGAAACTGAATTGGTGTTGAGATCACGTGATGTCAATTTTTCCGCTAAATTTAGCGCGGAATTGAATTTCTGTTGAGGTCACGTGGCGTCAATTTTCCTGCTAAATATAGCGGAGAAACTGAATTTGTTCATAGGTGACGTGACACCAAGTCATGTGAGGTCGTTTTCCCGCTCAATTCAGCGGGGAAACTGAATTGGTGTTGAGGTCACGCGACGTCAATTTTCCCGCTAAATATAGCACGGTTACGCCGACGGCGACGCCGCGAAACCCGTAAACGGGCGCCTAAGAGTTGCGCTCTAAAAGAAGTTGATGGTGGGTATTGATTTTCGACAATATAATGTGTTCTAGAAGTTTACATGAAACACAGGTGAGTTGTCAAATTAATTTTTATCCCCCGTCTTAAATATAGGAACAGCATGGGCATATTTCCAATTGTCTGGTAATTCACCCATAGATTGATTGTTGAAACAGCCTTCCCAGAAGAGGGCCAGAAATTCATTTGGTTAGCTCTAATAACCTTGTCGATATGCCATCCAGGCCAGGACTAGAGTTAGTGGGCAATCAGTCAATGGCACATATAACCCCATGGCTAAAAATTACAATATCTTTCATATTGCTTTCAACTGATATTTCTAATATAGTAGAATCTGAAAGAACATCCTCACCAGTGAAAACCCTGCTGAAAAACTTGTTGAACTGGTCGGCCAACTGAGATTCACCAAGTAAGGTGCCACCAGAACCCAAGCACGGAAGCACACTTGCAGGATGTGGGTTTACAACCTTCCAAAATTTTTTGGGTCTGACCGTAGCATATTCGAAACATCAACGTCAAAGAAACCCTGCTTGGCCTCTTTTATCAATTTATTGCAGCATAAAGCATATGCATGATAGGAGGTCCAATCGCGTTCCAAGTAAGAGTTCTTCGCTCGCTTATATAAACACTTTTTTTTCCGGATACTTTGTTTAATTTTAGATGTACACCATGGGGAACATAGACAAGGTGCAATGTTTAAATCAGGAATGCAGGCAGCCCGAGATTCTATCAGTTTGTTGCGAAACAACATCCAGTTTTCATTTACGGAACGCTCGTCAAACCCACTCAAGAACTAGAAAACAGACAATCTTGACATCAAACATTCCACATCTGCTCTCTTGTAATCAAAGTTTTGTTTCCCTAAAATATCACGCCTTGCAACGTAAGAAAATAGGTACAATGGACAACACAGTGGTCACTAATTTCGTCAATAACATTTAACCGACGTGTGCTCAGGCTGCGTTGTAAAAATTAAATCCAACATAGCATCTCCACGCGTAGGGGTTGTGACAATCTGCTTTAGTTGGAAATAACTCGCCACCTTAAGAACTTTTAGGCATTCCCTCTTGTTTGCACAGTAACTAGAAACTTCATTTGCTGTCCATTCTACACCAGGATAGCTAAAATAACCTGCCAGGACTATAGGAGTGTTAGGGAACTTTGACTGTAAATCATCTACAATTTTTGTTAAGTGGTCAATAAACTCTGCCTTGGAGTCCGGTGGTCTGTAGCACACACCGACTAAGCACCTTTGAAAGCCTATTCCGATTGTAACCCACAGAATCTCAAGCGCTGTATCAACTGGAATAAATGACGATGGGATGCACTTTCTTATGGCGATCATAACCCCACCTCCCCTGGAGTAAGACCGGTCCTTTCGATAGGCTGAAAACAGGCCTGCAAATGTCAACTCTGAATTTGCTATGTCTGAGCCGAGCCACGTCTCAATTCCCAAAATGACATCAGCGGAACATTTATCAATGGAAGAGAGCAAGTCATCCTGTTTCGGTATTAAACTGCGAAAGTTGGCAACACGAAAGGACAGCTGATCAACCTTCCCAACGGGGGTCGTGTTGAAAAGGCTGCCGATTGGTTACGTTCGAAGAGTGATGATCTTGACAGGGCACGACCTGTCCGTTGGTAGGAATACATTTGTAAACCGCATTGTTAAGAAAATGTGTGAAGCTGTACAACAAAATACTTCACAAAAAAAAAAAAAGTTCTAAAGAAGTCTGTTTTGTTGCCTAAACAGCAGTCTATTCTACCCTGAGGTGCTCCAAGTAAAAATACAAAACATAACAGTTTCAAACAGTTTATTGTCTAAAATCGTAAATGGTTGAGCGCAACATCTGGGACGTTTGAGATGGAATGACCCTCTGAATATTTTAGTCACGTTTAGCTCCTACGTAAGAGCAGGGAGGTAGTGCGAGTCTCTGGCAGCCAACTAGGAGAAATGAAAACTCACTCTGTGGGTGCAAGAGAGTTGAGCACCTCGCAGAATGCCCCCTGATGGATACTGGCTGCAGAGCCAGGGTACATGCGATAGTCCGAATGTCCTGGTTCCCCCAGGTTCACAATTCGCAGAGGTACAGCAGAGTAATGCTTGAAAGCCCTGCAATCATTCATGTGAAAACTTAGACACATCATGAATTCGTGAATTTTATAAGGACACAACAACTGTCTGCTTTGGTTACATTTCCGCCTTAATTACATCTCCCTTGTCTCACTCGTCGTGCAGGAACCACCACATTTGGTACACAAAAATAGCTCAATATTTTTACGAACAAAGCCCAACAACATACTTTCTCCGAAATGCTCACAGAAAGCCGGTCATTGCTATTTACAGAAGCGAGCCACCACATGATGTGACATAAATAGCATTGGGGTTCAAAAATGTGATCTGTGCAGAGACTTTGTGCACTTAATGGCACGCTTAGTGTCCCAGTGTAGGTAGCATCTCTGAATCCAAAACATTTTCTCAGTCGTTTGCTGGACACCTTTCATAGGCTCCAATGATTGGCTGTGGAAAAGTGGGTGCACGGGCTTCCTTCATAGAGAGATTAGTTTATTTTCAAGAGTAAATATGGTATATATAATGGCATAAACAGTTGGATACCCCGTAATATGACTGGGAAAATTCGGTGCCTGCATGTAGCCGGCTGGTTTTCATCAGAAATGTATTTCTACCTAATGAAATTTTAATACGTTGCTCTGTTTCAGTAAAAACAGGATGAAATAACTACTAAATTTGAATGCCAGACCCAGATGGAGATCAGTGACACTGTTACATTCTTCTAACGAGAGGCGGCAGGCACCACATGTTGGGATTGGAAAATTTCATGGCGACAGTAGTCAAATCAAGTTTAAGATGAACTGTGTGTAATCTGGTTTAAAATTAAATATGCACAACAGGGGTAACACTGGAAGTCAAATAAATCAGGGCAAATGCGGTGATTGGATTGGATTCCTTTGGCTTCCCCTTTGTAACGGGGATCACCGAACCTAATGATTCTATATCTAGCCAGTTGGCTCCTCTGCCACTTCAGCTGTCATTTTTGCAAGTTCATTTCTGTCGAGGCGCCCACCTGTATCCTCCCCTTTTAACAGCACCTGTGAATAGAAGAGTACACCTACGAGTCGGTCGAGCGCAAAAATACGTGCTCCATGGCATGGGTGGAGTCGTTGGACGAGGTGCAGCCTCGGAAGAGGGCCAGAAGGAAGTAGTGGCCAAAACCCTGGCCTAGGCGCTGCACAAGCCGCTCATGTAGCACCTGCTCTCGCAGGGAGGCCTGGAGGATGCTGTTTCGCCGAAACCGGTACCAGCCCACCACTTCCTGTAAACCGCAACCACTTTATGAGAAATGTGCACTGCAAACTGTTACTAATACAGCAGCACAAACTCTGGAATTCATAACAGGCATCTCTTGCACCAAACTTGCAGCATATAAACTCTTGCCTGCTCGCAAATAGGCATGTCTACCCATGTGAAGTTGTTCAAATAGTTTCTTCAAGATATTGCTACAGTGCAGGGTCTTCAAGATCTTGAAAGGGTATTGGAAGATCCCGCAGTTACGGCGATTATGGAGAAAGTAATGAAACTACACTGTAGAGATTAAAAATGGTGGTTCTTGCAAAGATCCCGAGAAGCTCTCTGCGTCCTCTTCTTTGCCTTGATCTAGTCCTGCTTTATGCTCGTTCCTTTCTTTCGTCCTCGTATCATTACACCCCTCCCTGCAGGAGGAAACAGCATTTTGCCATTTTGCGAAAAAAGGTATGGCTCGAGTCTTAGAATGTGAATGCCCTGCAGTTGGTCAGCATCAGTGGTGCCACGAAGGTCAGTGGCACCCGGGGCAATAGCCCGCTGCGACACCCCCCGAGCCCTGCACCCGGGGTGGTCCGCCCCCCCACCCCCCCCCTTGTGACGCCACTGGTCAGCATGCTGGTTTTCGGCCAATCAACAAGGCTTAACGAAATAACTGATGTCGGTGACTTAACCGATAATCTGGTATGGGCGTCAATAGTGTGGAAGGAGCTTTTAAAGGGGTAGTGCAAGGATTTTAGTGTTGAAAGAATTGGCAATTTGTATTTTTTATATTGTTTATCCAAGCACAAGTGACCAAAAACGCGTCACCTTGCCCCGAAAAACTGCTATTCCGGTGCGTAATCGCAAATAAGAAAAGGAAATATTTGCCGATCTGCAACCACTTGTGGTGGTTAACGGAACTGACGTGTGACGTACTCTGGGGGATACGCGTCAGTGAACAAAACCTGTCCCCCTCCGCTGCTACACTCGCTGTCACCCCCGTGGCGAACCGTCTTTTGTGTCGATCGCTCGCCGCAACCTTCGATGATGCTAATCCTTTTAAAAGTCGATAATCGCAGAGGAAGCGGCTGGGGTGTCTGAAGAGAGAACCCAAGGAGAAACTATGTGATCCCCAGAGTACATCACTCAAAAGGCGATGTGGAGAGTTGAGAGACACTTTCACCTTCTATTTGTTTCATTTTTTTACATAAAAACTAGCGCTCGCAAGAAAATATGGTTTTCAGTTCTTTGTTCCATGGGTGACACAGATTAATTTCCGCAGTTATTTGACCAAAGTCTAAAATTGTTGTGCCGCTTTAAAGGGTAACTCCGGTCAAAAGTCAAACCAAAGTAAATGACAGATACCAATTTGCGGAGACTAAATACGAGCACTGCCAAAATATGACACTAATGGGAAACTGCAATCCACTCTAACACCAATATTAAAAATGCTACCGCCAGCTTCTCAGTGGGTTGGCCGTTTGTCAAGCGACCTCGTGCCCTGATGTCATCTTCGTTTCCAAGGCTTCTTGCTCGTACTGCCATTTCTTTCGCCATGTTTCTCTGCTGCATTTTCAGCTGTCCCAGTGGACGATTTCTGCTTGCTATGTTTTAGCAATCGTAGTTTGTAAGTGCTCTTCGGCAATTGTGCACAAGGATTATTTACTCCCTGCTCAATCAAGTGCGTCATGGTGCTGAGGGTGGCATTCACTGGTGGCCATAGTTTAGTCCGTTCCTGCTCAGTGCGAGCATACGATTAGCTTCCATGTTCTAGGCTGTGTAAACATACATAACCAATTCTTTTTTTTCATGAGTTTTGAGTTGAGTGGGATGAAAGTTTTGTATACCTGATGCCTCAAATCTTCCCTCATTATACAAATGGCAACTCCTGTGTCCACAAGGGCATATACTAGGACACAATTGATTCTAAGAGGCAGCTGGTTATGGGCAGTGGTGGAAAGGGCATTCAGAGGATTTGGCTGCAATGACAGTGATGCAGCCTCACCTCTTGAAGCTGCATAACATAGTTTTCTGAGATTTAGCGGTCAGGGGCCAGCAACCTGAGGCGGCGAGGGGCAGGTGACAGGGGCTGGCAGCGACGGGGGGAGGTAGAGCGGTGGTAATGGGACTGTGTCGAAAAATCCATCGTTCGGGGAAGGACGAGGTGGTGATGACGGAGCGAACTGATCATCGAAGAAGCGATGGTAGTTCATAGAAGTAGTAGTATGTGGTTGGTTGTTCCATTGGCTGCGGGAGTAATGGGCGATGTGATAACAGTGCTACATTAGAAGCAGATTGAACGGTTGTCCGGTGTCCTCCATGCTGCTGGGTCTCGTGGTTGAGATCGACCTTCACGAGTTCCCATACTATATAAGCTAGGCGGTAGAGGACGCTTGACATGACGGTATAAAAACGTGAAGTCAGCCCATTTCTTGGTGGATTACAGCTTGGACCGTTGATATAGAGTGCGGCTGTAGATTTTTGGTTGAGTGAGAAACTGAGGTGGGTGGAAGCATGGCTTTTAGCGCATGGCGGACAATTTTGGCTACCTGTTCCTACGAGCTTGGAGTTTCATCACGTGTGGAAGCAGCCATGACATTAGGGAGCCAGATGAAGTTGGATGTGATCCGATGTTTTGTTACATCTTCAAATCGCCAGCATTCTTTTACAAGTGTGTCGATGGTCACACAGTCTTTAAGAAAAAGTAGCTGAAAAGCGTCTTCAATGATGCTCTTTAGCACGTCCAAAATTTGATTGGAGTTGGCCATGGAAGTGCCTGCTTTATGGCATAGAGACAAGATGTCTTGTATGTGTGCAATGTATGACTCGGCCAAGGTCAGAAGAGCTGTTGAATTTAGTCCTTGCACATGTCCCACAATGTGATAGTTTCTTTGAGGGCAAAAACCAGGTCTGCGCTGTACCTTTGAGGTAAAAGATGATATCAGCAAGCATGAAAGTGGCGTCCCATCTGTTGAGGATGCTGATGTGCTCGTATAAGAGTATCCATTCCTCCACATCCTGATTTCCTGTGCCAGTGAAATTCTCTGGGTCCTGCAGGTGAGAGATAACTAGCGGCAGTGGAATTTGCGGTGGGGCATCGTCAGGCATTCCGACTAGAGCAGGAAGGCGGTGGTTTCTAAGTTCCAGGTCTGGCAGCGTAAAGGTACCAGAGAAATACTCACCTCCACAAAAACATTGCAGTGATTATGGAGCGATTTAATTACACTGAAGAGGGAGAGAAAATGAAAATGATGGTTTTTGAAAAGATCCCAAGAAGCTTCCCCTGCTCATTCTTTCCTTTCTTTCATGTATCAACATAAATTTTCGACTGTGCTATTAAAGGAAAGGTAGACATTGCACATTCAATAAATTCTTTCCTTCTTTTCAACACGTTTTTGCCCCGCAACAAATATCCTTTCGAGCATTTCCTGGGAATCTGGAGTAGTCCCTGGCTCATTTAGAGGTGATGTTCCCCCCTATAAACTTCATTATAACAAAATTTTCAAACACCACTGCTCACAAAGTCTGCAAAATATAAAACACTCAGCTCAACTCCAGTAATACTGTTACCCTGAGTTGGAAGCGGGCACCATGGTAGTTCAAGCAGACGTCGACCTAACTAAGACAAAAAGAGAAAGAAGCCTTGCCTTTTGCTTGTCTCGCAGAAGAGCCGCCAGCTTATCCACAATAAGGTGGCACCTCTTGTCGTAGAACTCGAACAGGTCGCACGGTATGATTGAGCAGATTTCTGAAAGCAGTCCCAAATGCAGCACACAGAAGTAAGCTCCCTTTATATAATACTGCATACTGAGCTCATGCAGCTAAAGGTGTACTATACAAGGTAACAACTTGGTTTCACCAGACCATTAAATTAATTTCCCATGTAGTTCATGACGCAGAGCCTAGTGTCACTGAATACTGTGTCAGAGTACCGCATTCCCATTCTTTAATGCTTTGCCAACAACAGTTTCACTCTAGCTGAATATGTTTTGATTTTCTGAGACATCATTGGACGGCAGCGGTCACTTGAGACGTGTGCCGCCCCTATCATCGTCACTGCTTCGAATCGCCACCATGGGCCGCCATATTGTGGTCGGCGAGCTTCTGCTGCAACGCTCCGGGTCGCTTCTCATCCACTTAGTGCCGTGACGCAGGTATTTTCAAGGAATCGCATCCTAAAGTTCCATATTTCGCGGCTCCTACATACCTGCTTGCTGTGCCTTTGAGTGCAGAAGCAGGTCAGAGAACTGCAAGGCTCTTCCACTTCTTGTTGGGCAAGAACGCTAATGTGAAGGGGAGGAGTACTCGGCTTGCAATTATAAAAAAACGAAAGAATTCCATACCCAATGCAGGAAGCACGCCTTGTGAGGCGAGAATATTTCACTGGTCTTCTCCGCAAATTGCTCGTTGCCTCGCAGCCGATCAGGCTACTTCGACTGAGCTTGGTTCAGCACGAACAATGCTTGGAGGAGCGGCTGCTTCTGAATAAGAATTCGATTGCAGTGTTTTCTATTCAAATTGCTTTGCTTCATATGAAGCGTGAAAACCGATGTAAAGAGTAGCTTTGCATGCAAACTTGGAAGCATGAATGTCCGGGTAACTGATAACGCAATTTAAGCAAACATTCTTGTGTGAATCGGCACTCAGACAATTGTCATCAGATTATTTTTTGTTGATTACATTGGTGTTTCTCTGCCTTGTGGCACAAAAAAAACATGAATAAAGCCTTGACAGCACGGTCTTAGATAGGTATTTCACTTCATGCCCCGAGCAAAAAGACGCATCTTCTGCGTCTTTTTTCTGCTCACTAATCTGCTCACTAATCTGCTCAGATTAGTGAGCAGTTGATTTCCTAGCAAGCCATTCTCAGAACTCATTGTCGGTTTCATCTGTCTGCATTAACCATTTGCAGAGATCGTGAAGACTGTCAACTGCCTTGAGAATCGTCATGGGGAAATCATTACTGGACTTTTCTGCAAGTTTCATCTGGGCAGCAAAGCAATTGCCAAGAAAAAGATATCACAAGAGCTTGAGGCCGTTTTATTCTATCATGTTGCTGTGCAGTCCTGAACATCTTGTATGCAGTTGTAAATAAATCAATGAAATGCTGCTGCGCTTATTCAACGGTCTTTTAAATGCTCAAAAAACATTAAAAGAATGCCAGCGGCTTAATCTGACAGCAGAAATAGGTAACTAAGCTCTAAGCAATAAAGTGTGCCACCTCAATGGGAACACGGCAATTTAGACAGTGAGAGTGACTAATCTCAAAATGAGATATTTGACCAGTACAGTATGACTGCTAAGCTAGGGTCTTTAACGTGAACCACGCAGTAATGATTACACGAGTGCAGTTAGACTGCAATGTCAATGATGTCGTAAATGATTTATGGCGGCTATCCACAGCGCCATACACTTACTGGAAACACCTGTTGACAATGCCAACGGCACACTATGCGTACAGTTATAGTACAGTGTACTATGCAAGGCTCTAAAATGGTGGCACGGACATGGATGAATTTGAGAGCCACGGTGCGGAGCTTGGGAGTTTCGGTACTCTGGAAACCTATTCAGTGATTCTAGCAGAGCTCATGTGGGCCCTACGTGATCCTCAGGTGGGCCTGACTGAGGCGCACCAAGGGCAGCTTGCTAGTGATGCGGTTATTCCTCCCGGCGGATACGAGAGATTTTTACGCCCCGCGACCGGTTCCGCGAACGCAAGTAGGCACCTTTATGAGTACATAGTGGCGTGCCAGCTTGTGCTACAGCTCGTGCTGTCAACTGCTGCATGTAGTTGCCATGAGACCTTGCAGGGCGAATGCAGATTTTCATGGTTTCATGGTGCATGGGCCAAAGTGCCTGTGCACGAAGACTAGATAGTTTATCAACTCAAAATGAATTTCGAAGATGTGCTTCGTAAAACTTTGCTTAAATATGAAAGATAGAAATAAAAAAGTTGTTTTACAGCTTGAAATGGCTCTTTGCATTGTGTAGAAGCGATTACATAAATTAGTATGGCTATTTGATTCTAGTTTAGCCAAAAGTGGTGGTTTTCCCTTTAAGAACACTGTTGATTCTTTTCACTGTTTTGTTTTGCTTATCCTGCGATTACATGCTTTCTTCCGACTGTTTCCTGACCAATTGCCATACCATTTCACCGACGAACAAACTGACCAACGACTGATTTGCGGACTGATCGTGACACCCTAACCTCCAGCATGTCAATACGACTTGCATGTCTCGGCAGTATGGCATGTTAATGTAGAGCAGAGAATGTGCTACGAGACCGCCTAAATCCCCTTGACGTCTTCGACGAGATCGTAGTTGCGTCCGTTCACAAATCGCAACTAACGGGCATCACAGTTTATGCTTAGTTTTGGATGGGCGGCCATGTCCTTGCCGACGCCATTTGCAAAACAGCTGTTGGCGGCGCTCGGCACCTTCCCCTTCCCTTCCTTCTTCCTCCTCCCTCCCTCCCTCTTTCCCTCCCTCCCTCCCTCCCTCCCTCCCTCCCTCCCTCCCCTCCCCTCCCCTCCCTCCCCTCCCCTCCCCTCCCCTCCCTTCCAAAACCGGTCACATGAGCTCAAAATCCCTCATACCTGCCAGGAGGAATGGGTGCATTCACTAGCAATCCAGCCCAGGGGTACAGCGCTGCGTGGGTTCGATCCTCTGAGAAAATCAAGTACTGTAAACGACTTAAGTTTCGCAGGCTCAAATTTTCGCGAATCGGGCCAAAGCTGAAAATTTGAAATTATTCGCGGGTTCTACTTTTCGCGAATCGAGTGTAGCTTCCGTAGCATTCACATAATGCCCGAATTGTTCGCGGGACGTATTTTTCGCGTTTGTAGGCGATTCGCGAAAATTAGGTCCTCGCGAAAATTTAGTCGTTTACAGTATGTCAGAATGGTTTGTCCTCGTGCCCCGGTTCCACACTAAACACAACTAAAGATGAACACACTCTCACTCAAGTTTGACGACAGCTACTACAATATGGTGGGCAACAAAAGGGATACTGCTTTGCGTGACAGGGGCATGACAATACAATTTCCTCTTTGCACTCCTGCTGGTAAGGAGGAAGCGTTTACAAGAGGAAGGACTAACCCACTTTTTATAGTATTTTTCGTTTATTTTAGGAAAGCAGGGCACGCAGACCAGTTTTTTCACATGTGGCAGTAGGCCACATGGTCTAGGCTCAGTTAGTACTCTGGTTGGGCCACATGAAAATTTTGTTTCGTGTGCCTCCATAGTTTTCCTTACTGAGGTTAGTCTCCTCCCTCTCACTGTGTAGCTGGGCATCGCTGATAGTGTCCGTGATGCGGCTCGTGATTTCTCCCAACAAGAAGCCCTCCTGCAAAGTCATATACACAAACAGGTTATGGCACCAGAGAGCAAGAGGGGAGTATGTTTACATAGTTTAGACTACTATTTCAACCATAGCTAGGCAGACCTGAAAATTCACACTCTTCAATAGCAAATCACCTGCCATAGCTTTGTGCTTTGATCACTAGGTGCTGTTGATTTCACTGAAGTCCCCAATAGACGTCTCTATACCCAATGACTATTGCTGCAAGTGTTATAACTATGTTAGTGATTAAAAAAAAAAAAAACTAGCTCAATACATTGAGGGCAGTGACAATGACAAGCATCTTTTGGAACTACGCTCTTGTGAGTTTCACAAAAAAAGGAAAACAATCAAAGGTATGTTGTCCCGATACTGTGACCGAAATCCAAACAAGGTATCGACCCACATCATTTGCACACCAAAGCTGTCATGCGGATGAAAATCCCAGAGAGGTGAAAAGGGCCTCGAAAGAAATGAAACAAAATATCAACCTATGTCATCTGCAGATTAAAGCCGTCATGTGGATTAAAATCCAAGAAAAAGAAAAAGAGTTATGAATTAAATGCCGAGGGAATGAGCCACCAAAGCACAAAAGCCACAATTCTGAACAATGGCTGCCTTCATAGGGCCTTAGTCTTCTCGACAAGGACTATTGACGATGTGCGCGACCAAAAGCGTCACACTGGTCGGAGTTCTACGATTGGTCAAATGCCCACTATGAACGTTTCGAGTACTGTAAAACCCTTTAAGTTTGCGAGCCCTTGATTTCCGCAAATTTCGCGAATTGAAAAATTCGCTAAATTTAAGGGCACGCAAAGCTTTTGGTCTTTAAGAGTTTCAATGTAGGCATCTGGAATTCACAAAATTTAGTGGCTGCGATTTTGACCTCCGTGTCCGATTCGCGAAAAATAGGGGCCGTGAAAATAAAGAGTTTTACAATATGATGAATTATACTTCCGTTAAAGGGCTCAGGACACGAAAATTAAATGGGTAGATTATTCTCGAAATGAAATGCTCATAGGCTGCTTAGTGTATATACACCAAGCTTCATGATTTTAGAGCTCTATAGTGACTGCAATAACCAATTTACAAATGTTAATATTTTTGCCTGGCGACCAGGCAACACTGTACAAGTTAGTCGCAGTGGGTCCGGTGCTGGGGTAACGCCGACAAGGTTTACCCAGAAGAAAATTGGCGACTCCCTCGCTGGGCAAGAGGCGGGGGGGGAAGGGGGTGATATTTTTTTTTGTTTTTTTTTTCCCGATTTTTAAAGGTCATTTTGGTGATATCCCACACTGCCTGGTGATAGGGGAGAAAACTGGCTTAGAAGGGCGGGAGGAATCATATGTTCGTCTTTTTAGACTTGGGCTAGGTGGCGCAAGCTACCGCCCGTTACAAAGGGTATAGCCAGTAACATCCATCCATCCATCCAACCATGGTGCCCATAAACCATGTGATCATCATGTTTGCTTAAACACTCTCTCAGTGATGCCACTGCAAAATTGTGATTTGGAGCAATTCAGGGAGCACCTGAAAACGACTTTTGGGGCACTTTGGAGTATTTAAAAATGGATTTCGGAGTAGCACTTTGGAGCACATAAACATAAAATTTAGAGCCCCTTCGAGCACCTAAATTTTACTTTCCAAAGTACTTTTAAACATGCAGTAATGATATCTTATGATCACCTAAATTTAGTTAAGAGAATTTTAAAGCTTGCAAATGTATAAGCCACTTTGTAATGTTGGTCTCCAGAGGCATAATTACTGAAATTTATCTTTCATAAAAATCGAATGTGAGGGATTGCTAAACAAATCTTTCTCATACAAAAAAAAAAAGTTAATGCAACTGGTGATGCAATTTACTGTGCATTGTTTATTTTGAACATAACCTATCAAAGGCCCTTCCCTTAAAGCTTTTGCAGCTTTCATGCTCTCGGAAAGGCTTTTGGCAACGATAATGTCATATTTTCTGTGCAGGTCAAAGTGTACTGTTGTGCAGGTTAAATTGTCTATCCATCTAAAAAAAATACTTTACTAAGAATCCATTTTACCAACATAAAAAGGTCAATGTGTGAGAATGCTATAGAATATGAAAGGTGAAGATACATTCTAGTTTTATTCAGACTGAAAGATGAGGCAACATTGCCTCAGATGAGAAGGTTTGTCAAGTCTGCTGATAAGAATGTCATCAGTTTTGTTTCATAAAACGACATATGATGCTAGGAGTCTTTCAGTCTTACATTTAACAATGGGAGAAAGTAGTGAAAACATTATCCCAGGAAAGACTTTCCCAGTATTGCATCATGAAGCTTTTGTAAAACATCATGGATTATCGAGCTAATGGCACACATGCCGCTCCTCTGACAACGCAGTCAGTGATTGCCATGGAATTAAAGCAAACATGATGTTATTTCTGCATTGTAAGGAACAAGTTTGGGTTTAGCACAGATGAATGTATTCTCTAGTGCCAGCAACTTGGAAGAAAACTTTAGCTGCATAAGTATTTATATGAAACACAGGTCATTGTGACTTTCAGTAGGTCCACATGGTCATTCTTTACGAATGCTATGTTTCAGGCATTCACCCTACCAGTGGCATTGCCAAGGGGAGCTTAAGGGGCTTCAGCCCCACAAGCTCCCCTTGGCAATGATAAAAACGACTATAATTTCTTTCACAATTTACGTTACATAGATGAAACTTAGTACTGCATTCAGCCTCGCAACTGCCAGTTTATACTGTAGATTTTATTTATATTAAGCTAAAGGTTCAAAAGTTTACCCCTTTGGGTAGTGTCCTTCCTTAAAAGGGCACTGACACGTCAAAATCATTTTTTTTTTAATTATCCGAAACGACTGAAAACGATGTCGGGACATTACCCTCAAAATTCAAAACTTGGGAATTCAGTATTTGTGAAGTAAGAAAACAATTTCCAAATGCCGAATTCGAAGTTCCCGCGCGATCCGCGCCGGTGCGTTGACGTCAAATATTGCGCAGTCCTAAGAGTCTACTTTCTTTCACGACTTCGTGCTGTTGCCATCGTGACCCGATGCGAGAAGGAAAGGAGCGGGAGATGAGGGCGCCGGCAGACCGAGAAAAACCGGTTTTATGCCGTACGAGCAGTGCTGCCTGCCCAGGCGGCATGTTTTCTAAGAGGATACAAGTCCAGAAGGTGACATCACACCAGACTCCGATTTTTGGTATTTCAAAAGAAGGGTCGTAGTGCGTTCGGAATTGCATTAAAAAACATGCTTTACGATTGCCGTTATTAAATGTTATAGAAATGTTGCCTACAAAGCTTCTAAATTTCATGATTTTTGACGTCACGAATCAAAAGAAGCGAGGAGGCGAAGAGCGGGAGAGGAGAACGGCAAAAATAAAAAGGCGTGCGTGCGTGTGAGAACTTATTTTGCGTGTCTATGACTACAACTTGCATCGTTGTAGGCAATAAAAAAAAATACGACCCTTGGGGTGTCAGTGCCCCAAGCACTGACACCCCAAGGCTGGTCCATGTCCAGACATTTGCATTGACTGTGCTGCATTGCATTCCACTAGGACACATCGCATGGCCCTCGGTTGCCATGGTAACACTTGTCGTAAGCAGTTGTAATGCAGTTGGTTATATTAACGCAAATGTCTGACCCAGCCTTAAAGGGCAACTCCGGTCGAAAACGAAACCAAAATAAATCACTGGCATCGCTATAGTGGCACGAGATGTGATCACAGCAGAAATATTATGCCAAAGTAAAGCCGCATACTCAACTAAAACCAATTTTAAAGATGCGACCAGCTGCTCTTTAGGCCCGCTTTAGGCGGGGCAACTTTTCCAGCAATTTTGGGGTTGCTGGTGGGTTGTTCCCTAGCTTTCCCTAGATAGACACGAATTGCTGACATCGGGTCCGGCTCGAAACGGACGGGCAACTCGAACTCGGAGACGTTTGAAGCAACAGCAGCCAATCAGGGACTCGATATTTTCACGTGACAGCCCTGTGGTGGTGATGATGACAGCTAAAGACTTGGTTCTGGCTTGAAATGGATCGTTTTTGGAAACAAACCTTTTCAGAAAGATGAGTTAGTATTCTCAATGCCATTCAAAGATATAAAAACACGTTTTTAGCGCGTAGCTGTGCGTCTAAATAGTGCAAGAAAAATCAATTTCATGATGATCATGGCAAGTCGTGGCAATTCGGTTGCAGCATGTGAACGCGGGCGGCCCGTGTTGCTGGTGTTGCGACGTCACGTTGCTGGGTGAAATTGCTCTGTCTGAAGCGGGCCGCAGGTGGCAAAGTGGGTTCGCTTTTAGTCAAGCAATACTGGGCGACGCCAGAGCCGTGTATACAGGGAGTTTGGTCAATGGGAGGCGAGGGCAGAGCCAGGGCGTGCACCAGACGCAGAAAGTGGGCTTGACATGCTCTTTTGGCCAACCAGAAGCCTAAAAGAATCCCCTAGCGGTGGTAGCGAGAAACTGTTTTAATCAAAGGTATATGTTGGTATATGGTTTTAATAAGCGCATAAGAGGGAAGTGTAGTAACTCTTCACGGTTGCAAATAGGGTGCACGTGATGTTTCGATCATGATCATACAGAAAGATGTAAGAAACGAATGTGCCGCTCAATTCTGTTTTGCTCGGACAAAGCGTGACCGCTCGGACGGCAGTTTCCCGGCCCTCGGCGCTTGGCGTACGGATTATGTCGATCGTTTCGCTAGTCGCACTCTTCCACCATGATTTTGGATGACCGAGACTGAAGCTTCACGTGCATCATATTTTCAGTCACTGAGAGTTACTCCGACGCACTTATTAAGTTTGTTTCTCGCGACCACCGCAAGGGTATTATTTCCGGCTTCTGGTTGGCCACATTCGAATTTGTGAAGACGCCCTGGAACACGCCCAGCCCGCTTTCGGCCACTGGCGCCTCCTCATTTGTCTCTTGGACTTCCCGACGAATGGCCAAACTCTCTACATATACGACTCTGGGCGACGCGTATCGCAGCGCTACCGTGACGTTACATTGCGGCCGCACAGCTGCTATTAGTATTGCCATCCCTCTCTAGCAGATAGTTTCGGTTTTGCTGTAGATGCCCAAAACCAAACTTTAAGCCGTAATACTTGTAAAACTACAATAAAAAAAATTTTAAAAAAATCTTGTAATTTAGGGACACTGATTGAGCTGAAAACAGTCATAATCCCGGATTAAAAAATACTGACCGGAGTTGCCCTTTAAATGTTGACCAACAGAATCGTCTTCTGCCGGGAAGAAAACCGGTTCCCAGTTTCTTCCTTTCTACTATCTTTCACACTCTTCTCTCTTCCTTTCCCCAATGGAACAGGTACCTGAGCTACTCCCCACAGAAAGGAGGAGGGTCTCCCTCTTTCTCGAATGGAAAGGAGGAATGGAGGGAGAGTTTCCTCTTTAACAAATGCAGTCCATAAAACAGTGTATAGATGCAGATTTTCTAAGAGCAGATGCCAAATGGGGGCACGTCATGCTAAGTACTTAAATACATACCTCAGCACATGCCAGACGTTTTGGTCCTAGTGTCCTTGGTTTGTTATGTGTTTGCAACACTGACAACTGCAGAGGGTTATGATTATGTCCGAGTCCCACTAGAGCGACAAACAGAAACAACCGACACCGACAAGCCTCAAACACGCACAGCATGCATGTGATGGTACCTTTGGCAGGCTTGGTATCTCCCAGGCTTGCTTCACAAGCACCGAGAGACAGCAAACTTGCCAAAGGCACCATTGTGTGCATGCAACACATGTTTGAGGATTGACGGTGTCGGTTGTATCTGTATGCCACTCTAGTGGGACTTGAGCATTACGGTTCTGCATTTTTAATAAATCCGATAAATTACAAAAACAATCGCTTGTAAAAATATTGCAGATTCAGATTTATCCAGAAAACCCAGAATTTAGAGACTGTAAGTTGTAGAAATTCGACTTTTCTTTTTTTTTCTTTTCTTGAAATCCTGAGACAACTTCGGCATTTTTTATTTTTCCACTTTTGTGTGTAAGGGTCACAAAAAAATATCCTTGGACCCCTGATCAAAAAAAGGAGATAACCTCCCTAAAAAAAAATAGTCAAACAGATCTTGCCTTCTCTGCCACTCCACTTAGAGACTTCCTCCTAAACAAATCCCTTTCCTGGACGTCTCCCGCCTCCTGTTGTTCAGGATTGAACTTACTTGTTATTTGAATAGATGACAGGGGTTCAGGAGATTCAGTCACTTTTACCTCCATATGCAATGGGCAGGAAATGAAAGCTCTATGATAATTAACTAGAAGCATGCCAAGATTTTGAAGTAATTTGCAGCGACGACACTATTGTCCAGGTTTTGCCACATCCAAGTTAGTACGGCTAATGGAAAGGGCACCCTGCGCATCGCTGAGTATAGGAATCCTAATGGGCACATCTATCCAAAGAAAATGCGTCTCGAGACAGATGAGGGTATTAAATTAATACCATGCTTATTTCCGACAAATTAATTTATATTGTTAAATTTATATTAATATTAATTTATATCTCGCTGCATTGTCTATGAAAAGGTTATTTCACTAAACTCGCAAAGTGCTGTTCTCTATCTATGCCAATGATGCTAAACATCTGAAAAACTCATACTTTGGTGTACAGGGACCAAAGCCTCTGAAAACAAATGTGTTTTTGGTAAACAAAATACACTCACAAAAGCACCCTCAGATTCTGCTCGAAAATAAACTCGGAAAACAAGAAACACTAGTTGCCGAATCCACTTTATTCCACTCCGTCACTCCTCAATAAAGTCCTATTATAAAATTGCCAGAACCACTGTCGATTATCTTTTTAGTTAGTTTTGGTAGCATGTGATTACATAAGCTTGGTTCTGCTATAAGATAGACCTCCTGCGCTGAAGCTTTAAACTGTGGCGCCCTCCATTTTGGGAAGTTCAAGCTCACCTAATAGACCGATCTCACCAGCCAGTTTGACTACGCCACCGCTGCCGCAATACATCGAGGGAACTTTAGTCTTTTTGCACGTGCGATAGCCAAGCTGGAGCACTGCGCGTTTAAAGCACGAGAAGGCACGAGCCCTCGCGTGCACGGCCGTTTGCCTCCTGAGAACTAAAGTTATGGCGGCGTCACGCATGCGCCGAACGCTTACTGAGATCGGTCTACTCGGCCTCGCACTAATTATGGCACATTCGCTAACGGAAAAAACACTTTTCGATGTCCGAAATCGGTTAGATTCAACGCTGCAAGACAATCGAAAGTGCCAGATTCATGCCACCACCACTAGGGTACGCGTATCGTATTTCTGTGGCGTGACGTCAAAACATTTGGTGTACCATACATTTTCTTTTTTTTTCCCTTTTCTTTTCTTGAATTGCGTGGAATTGCGTGTTTTGGCTCATGCTCTTAGCCTCTTAGCTTTGACCTGTGCTTTGATGGCGTTCAAATTTTTGTTGTTTCTTTGTATTTTCCTCGTGATCTCGCATTCCGCACCAAAGCAGGCAGGATGTCCCCAAAATAAGTTTACAGGGTTTCTTTAACCGTAAAAATAAACTAAGCAATGCGAAATGCACATTCTCCGCCCAAATGTAGCGCTAGAGGTCCGAACCAGATAATTTTCAGGATGAATCGATATCTTATTAAAAAATGTGATTTTCTGAAAATTCCAATGGGAAAATGGGGCCAATTTTTGCCTGTTTTCGGTTTTTGGTGCCATAGAGCTCCACGCATTCAAGAGCTCCGTCGGCCGCCATTTTCCCATTGAAATTTTCAGAAAATCACTCTTAGCTTTGGAATAAGATAACGGTTAGTGTTGACACTTTGGGATCTGGTTCGGACGCTGCATTTGGGTAGAAAATGAGCGTTTGACAATAGATAGTTTATTTTTGTGGTAAAAAACATTTTGTAAATTTTTTGGGGGGACACTGTACATGTGTGACAGTTTGAGATGCTCTAGTTTGTACTACCCAAAACACGTCCTGATGAGTCCCTTTTCGGAGCGCCCCTGGGCAACGCTGGAGGCCTATTCGCGACTCCAATTCGCTATAGGTGGCACCACTCGTTTTCCAAAATGACGGTAATAGTGAGGGTCGGAGATGCGTGCCGGTAGACCAGTTGCTGAGCCTATCTAGTGTGCTGGCTTCACTGAGCGACACAAATTATTCCTGCTTTACAAGGAGGCTAGGGTGTTATGAATGCAGGTCACCTCTTTATCCTGAAAACAAGAACGGTGTTTGGTGTAGTATTTACGCAAGGAGGAACGTTTTAATTCTGGAACGAAATCGAAACTAACTTCTATTTTGGACGTAATTTCTCAGTATAGGCGTGAATTTTGGATTCTTTCATAACTCAAAATAATTATTGAGCTAAAGAAGTTGTTCACGGAAAATTTATTTTGTGACATACGTAACCAATCCAGGCACTTCAATATATTTTGGAGAGTTCAGTTTCCCTTTAAAGTATCATACTTTGATACACCTTAGAAGTAACATCGAATATTGTATTAGTTGAAAAAATTAGTGCTGATATTTGTAGGTTCTTACTGCCTTTTCTTGCTCAGATAATTTTCATATGAAATAATGAACTGCGGGCCTTTTAATGGGTTTTTGAGTATTCAGATGATTAATTGCTTTAACATTACTCCCAGCAGAAGAATAACAGTTTCAATCAAAATTCTACAAAATATCGCTACGAATAATGAGTTAAGAATATGTTCCCAAAACATATAAATTAACAAAAGCTATTCCCACTACAAAAACCCAGACGGAATCCGAGTCAGACAGCAGAAGTGTGTGTGTTTTGAAGCAACGCGTGTCGCATAGGACTTTATATATTACATCCAGTGTTTGACTGCTTGTCTCTCTTGATAACAATGTCAGTCTTTCATTTGCTAAAAAGAAAACAAAATGTGATTTTTGGCATATTTTTGTGATCGTGGTGTTTATTGGGGGCCTACATTGCTGCAATTCGTATAACTAATAATAATACAATTAAGATATTTTAATACACAGTTTATCAAGCTCTAATGTAATTTGTTGCTTATGATCTAATTTCAAACGAGTAAACAAGTATGATTATAATGCAATTAAATGCAAAGGTGCAAGCGAGCTGGACAAGAATGACGAAAATAATCCCTGGAGAAGGGTAAAAAGAGGGACAAAGGACAAACACAAATCTCCAAACACAGCTAGGTGACTGGTACACGACCGAAAAAATCCGCCTAATCCGGGTATCGAACCCGGGACCTCTCCATTTCCAACGGAGCGCTCTACCAACTGAGCTAACCAGGGTTAGACGTCAGTAGAGCAAACGCGTTTTATCAGCCGCCACCAGTCTAACACCAACAAGGGTGAAGCTTGCAATTTAAGGTTATGATTATAATGCAATTAAATGCAAAGGTGCAAGCGAGCTGGACAAGAACGATGAAAATAATCCCTGGAGAAGGGGAACAAGAGGGGCAAAGGACAAACACAAATCTCCAAACACAGGTAGGTAACTGGTGCGTGACCGAAACAATCCGCCTGGGTCGGGTACCGAACCCGGGACCTCTCGATTTCCATTGGAGCGCTCTACCAACTGAGCTAACCAGGGGTTAGACGTCAATCAAAGATGTGAAAATTATCATCACTCGTTACAAGTGCAGCATTTTTAATTAACAAGTTAGAAAATAAAAATACTATAAGATCAATGAAAACATTCTACTAAATTTTAGAAATCTATGTAAAATTACATTAATTGTGGGTAAAGCATATGGTGCTATCAAAGTCGCGACTTCTAGTAATTGGCAAAACTTCCAAAGTCGCCACCAAACCTTCCAAACCATATGCCCCCCTCTCCCTCTCTTCCCCCCCCCCCAAAAAAAAAGAAGGAAAAATTAAATTTTTTTTTGTATATTTAGTTTATTTAATTTTTATGCACCGTCGCTTTGACAATCTCATGCTTTCCATGTCGAAGGAACGCCTACCCGCTTGAACGTCTGCTCACTGCAGCACGTTTAGTTGGCGTTGGAAACTGGTGAATCAGTAATGAGTTTTAGTATGGCATATACGAGCGAACGCAAGCACTGTGTGTTTGCTTTAGCGTTGCGTATACCACACTGCGCGTGCGCGGAACCCAAGATTGCGGTCTTGGATTGGAGCATGGCGACGACGTGCATGCACAGCGTGGAGCACGCAACTCTAATGCAAACGCACAGCACTTGCGTTTGCTTCTACAGTCCAACCCGTTTATAACGAACAGCAGGAAACGCTACGATCAGTTCGATATAGCAAGTACTGTAAACGACTCAATTTTCGCGGGGACCTAATTTTCGCGAATTTCGCGAATCGCCTACAATTTGCGAAAAATACGTCCCGCGAACGATTCGGACAATATGTGAACGCTACAGAAGCTACACTCAATTCGCGAAAATGAGAACCCGCGAATAATTTCAAATTTTCAGCCTTGGCCCGATTCGCGAAAATTTGAGGCCGCTAAAATTAAGTTGTTTACAGTAGTTCGATATAGCAAAAACCATTTACAATGAACTTCCACGATGCGTTCGTTGTAAGGCGAGAGCTTCTCATCCTTTCTCATCTCTTCGCTTCCACTTTGTAACAACGCGCTGAATTTTTTTTTTTTTGCATGCATGCATGCAGATTTTGTTTTTTTGGTTTATCTCTCCTTCTGAATCGCTTCTTTTCGTGGGCAACGGCTTTGGGATGATAAGTTTTTTGTTTTCTGTGCGCACGTGCAGTGTTTTTTTTTTTTGCTTTCTCCCCTCCTGAATCACATCTCATCGCTCAATTTTGTTCGCGGCTTGAGCTTTTAAAATTTTCTTTCTTTCCTACTTTTTTTTTGGGGGGGGGGGGCAGGGGCAGGGAGGGGGGAAAGGGACAGGCTAGAAGACGATTGTTTGCGAGTTTTTGGAAGCCTTCCCGGGGGAAAAAGTGCTATATAGCCAACGTGGTATTCGTTATAAAAAGTACTTTTTACGTGCCTTTTTATTTAAATTTTCCGCAAGTTCGATATCAACAATAATTCGCTGTACGTGGGTTTGTTCTAAACAGGTTTCACTGTATACGCAATACTAAAACTCGCTAATAAAATACAATCCCATACCAGCTGCAGCACTACATTGGGGCAGTGAAGAGTGTTGTTTGCATCCGGAAATGACTTTTCGCGAGCCCCGATTGCGAGCAGTTCCGCCGTGCCTACTGAACAGGAGAACAACCGGGGGACCCTCACTAGGGCGCTTCCAGTTTCCGCCGCGGGTGGGCGAGCACAAGCTGGAGACGCTAATATAGTAAATAGTAGGTAACAAGCTTTATTCAGAGTTTACATTCCTTGGAGATATATTTCTGGTCAATGGAAGTCCAGCCAGGGGCGGATACAGGAATTTCCTGAAGGGGGGTCAGGTGTTGGTCAGCGTACCATATGTTCAGAAACCCCCTCACCCTCTCCTTTGTTTTACGCCCTAAATTTTACACATGAAGGAATCAAGAGGGGGGTCAGGACATCCGGACCCGCCCTCTAAATCCGCCCCGAGTCCAGCTATAGGGGGTATTCACTGGCGGCCATAACTCAGTGTGTAGCTGCTCGGTGTGTGCTGACGGTGAGCTTCCACAGAGCTTTTGCAACGTGCATACCGCGCCATCAAGACTGCCGGTCTTGGGCATCCTCGTGCTGAGCATGCCCAGTGAACAGAGCACTCAAATACGGTGTCCAGTGAATACCCCCTATTCACATGCCAATGTTAGTCATACTGTAACACAGCTTGCCTGGACACTCACTGTTTTTTCGCCAATATTAGTACATTCCCAAAGCAAAGCGCTGTACCATCTTTGGAGGTTGGGATGATTGAGCAAGGAAGGGTTGATGACTCGAGTACACTCTAACATTTGAAGTTACAAAACAACCGGCATATAACCTAGTTTTGAAGCCACACTTAGGGTTAGATCACCAGGCTCATGCGTACTCTTTAGCGCATTTTTGGCTGCGATCCACTGGGCGTTGTAGAAGACCGCAATTGAGGAGCCTACCTGATCGCCCGGGCTGTTGCAATGCTCGTACACGAGGGTGGCGAGGAGGGGGCCGCTCATGGTCACTGTCACCGTTGCCATGACCGACGTAGAGCCGAGCGTCTTCACTCGCACAGTAGCCTTGCCGTCAGTGTGCACACAAGCTACACGAGGTGAAGCGTAGGCATTGCAGATAAGACAACGCGATCAAAGTCACAATATACTCGTCAGTGAAAGTGCGAAGCAAAGAACTGTGACGGGGAGGTGGAATAGTTATTAAGCCTTGAAGTTCGAAGCTCCCTCTTCCTAACAGGTTCACCTGTTTTCAACGAGCGCGTAAACATACGTTAATACCGGTTCATACAACGCGACAGCGTCGCCTAATGAACTCGCGTGCAAATGGAGGCGAAAAACAAGATAAAAGCCCACATACCTGCGCATTAATCTGCCCGCTGGCTTTATTTCTTTTTCACCTATTTTGTCGCACCAGCGTTGCTCAACATTCACTCTCGATTGCTTCTTACAGAGGTAGAAAAAAATGTAAACAAAACCGTCGTAGTAGCAGTAAAAAAAAAAAAAAAAAGAGAAGAAGAAAAACACTACGCGCCGACACTCGGTGATTTCGGGTGTCGACGAAGGAAGAAGGATAAAAGAATTTCTACGAAAATGCGTCACGTGAGAGGCGTGAAGTTTCTCGACGAATGAGCGGCAGGGCAACTGACGTCACCAACGCACGCCTCCTCTGTCGTCATTCGGGGAGCGGAGCTGGGGTAGTGTACGTAACGCAGTCAGCGAAGCCCCGAATCAGAGCTACAAAAGAGAACCTCGACCTCGTACGGCCGTGCTATTAGAAAAGCGAAATTCAGGAAGGTCCACTGCATTCGATCTCAAAGCAAGCTCTGTAAAGCATCTCAAAATGATGTCCGAGAAGAGGAAGAAGGTAAGCCTTTCAGTTTCTCTGGGCCGGCCTTTTCAGCTGTCGGCGAAACGTTGCACGTTGCATAACAGCGCCGCTATGAAGACGGTCTGGCTCCTGTACTTTTACTCACCTGAGCCTTTACGATTCCCGAGCTGCCTTTGAACACATTCCTTGGTGGCGAGAAATGTATTGTCTTTTAAAAGAGAAATATTACTCTGGAACCAAAGAACCCGCGCCACTCTGTCCGCTACGGCAGTCGCTGTTATGTTCGTCATTTTTTGTTTTCTTATACCTCTTGATTTGTGTGGCGTTGCCGTAGGAGTGTTTCGTCTCTGTGTGATCGTATCACGAGTTCCTTCTGCTTCGGATAAACTTCGCTGAGGCTCAGCTACAATGCGCAACGGAGCTGCGGGGGTGTTTTTATTTTGCCTCGCGTAAACTACGGGTCACCTTCACAGTTCGTGAACTATACCGGAGTGATGTGGGATTAAGGATTCTGCAGATTGCGTCCATATTTCAACATAAGCACGGCGGTAAGGGCGACTGTTATTTTGTTTTTCCCCTTGCTATACCTGTTAGGTTGGCCAAACAAGCTCTAACCTGTACAAATGCATCGCAAAATGTTTTTTTCCTTTTTTCTTTAATACGCAGTTTGGTATGATTGATCGCTTGTTGTAGTTTGCGCACTTGTGTCACGCTTCTTTTTTTTTTACTTTGTGGTGCAAGATTTTTGACAAATCTACTTAATATTGATCGTTTAGCACGTTTAGAATGTTAAAACATTGAGAGAACAGCCATGTTAGCGAAAGATCATCCCTTTGCGAGAACGTGTCCTTGTTGCGACAGTTGGAGGAAATATCTGGTCGCTACAAAACTCGTTTATAAATATTCATGGGTCCCGAGGCGTCTGTTTCTGGGAATTTCGAGCATTTTATCGCGCCATCGCGGACCTCTGCGTTTCCAAATGCGCTGCTGGCAATGCCGCACATCGAAATTACATATGTGGAGAGAACGGGGTCACTAAACACCCGCTACATCATCAGATATGTATGTACGTGAGGACCACATTGTGGTCATCTGCTGCATGCAAACTGCTTCTGGCGTTCTAGTACTATATCTTATGCAAATCAGCACTGCTGCTCGCTAAATGCCCGCTGAAGACGGTTGCTGACTCAGCTAATGGCGACGCGGTCGCTTGGTGGAAACCTTGCATGCGAACATTTCCCGCCGCACAGACACGATGGGCCCATTCGTAATGAAGGATATCCCGTAGACCAGACCACCTTGGGCCTCTAATGACGAGGGCCTTCGCTCACTTCTGGCAAAGCATTTTGCGTGGGGGTGTCTAGCCTTGTTCTTTTCTTGCAACGGGCCAAGTCGTACAAGTCGCGAGGCTTCGCGAGGCAAAGTGCGATGCTCGCTAATGGTGCTGCGGTGGATGAGTAGTAGTAAAGTGTATGTTTGTCACCTGTCTGATGTTGGAGAGATGCTTCAGCAGTGGCAGCTTTAGGCTCCAAATGCGTAAAATCATAGTTAGGAAGCATAGTCAGAACAGAGTTGTGAAGTCGGTTATCCAGACACTTTGGCGCAAAATTTGTGGTGGAAGACGTGCTTTGTCTTTAGTTTTCCATTCCAAGGGCGCTCTTGCCTGGCTTCCTCCGTATTCATGTGCACTCCTTCGCACCAACGAAGGTGAAAACTAAAGAAATGCACGACCTTTGAACCTGCGAAACTAGGGACTCGAGACTGTGGCGGAAGAGATACAAGTTAGAATGTTTGCGTGCTTCTGGACCTGTGGCGGTTGTAAAACTCCTACAAATTCTTTTTTTTTTTAAACTTTGGAGAGTGGGGAAACAGGACACGACAACACGCATCTCCAAAACCGCCAATCGGATTTGAAATTCTTCAGCCTGGTTTTTGGCATCGTCAACCTCAACTGGCGGTCTTGGAGATTCGTGTTGCCCTGTCCTTCTGTTTCCACACTCTCCAAAATTAAAAAAGAAAAAAAAATGTCTTTGCCGGCTTGTTTGCACCCTTGAATGAACTTAATTTATTGGCCCTCCGTTGCCGCCAAGTAATTGGGGTGAGCCCTTTTCGGTCGACGGCTTGACTGGATGTCGATTGGGACTGCAGACAGCCCCCGCTGTTTTGGGTCCGTCCGAAAAGCGACTGTACGGCGGCGCACCCAGGGAATAGAGTTCATTCAGCACGAAGATCTATAAGATGCAGCCAATCTTTCCTAATCGCGCTTGGGAGCGGCCACTAAAAATAGCCGCCTGCGTTGCTTTGGCTCCCTGTGACACTGATAAGTTTCTCTCGCCGATAGATTGCAACCTGACGCCATCTCCTGACGCGTCGGCAGAAACGGCGCTCTGGCAAGGGTTCGTTTTTCCGTCCGGATTTAACGGCTGGCTGGACGGGACGGACGTCTCGGGTCTCGTTTCCTCTCGGGAATAAGGCGTTGGCGAATCGTTGCAAATGTAGTGGTTGAGCCAAGAGATAACGCTTGCTTCGTTTTCACAGACTGCAATGGCGTCTCAAAAACGTGCGAGGTACAGTTGGTTCCGTGAGCACTTACTCTTGGAGATTTCCCAGCCAGTGTATGCAGAAAAGAATGAAAAAAAAAAAACGAAAGTCCATACTCTACATGTGCAACATAGCGGTAGCTAGGTAATGCAAATTTTGCACTGTACACTACAGCCGGCTTTAACATAAGCACTACCACATTAAAGACAGGGTAGGATGATTTTATGTGTCGGGACTGTTATGTCTCGATGTCGGTCGATTGTCAGTTGTGATAAATCGGGAGACATAAAAGGACAGCCATGTTGAACTGTGTCCCTGTCCAGGATTGTAGAGTGCACCCTGGTGGGGGTTTATTTCAATACAAGTAGGGGACACTGCTAGACAGCTACATAACAGGGACGACACATAAGGTGCACAAAATAGGTTTTCACGAGATTTGGTGGGTGTAGACACCTGCATTTGGTAGTCATTCGTGGCCTCTTTCGGACATAGCACAATAAACAGAAGAAAACAAAAAAAGATTTTGTGGCACTTGTTGCATACTTCGAGAAAATGACCCGTGCGCCATGCGCAACAATAAGCTACGCGCTTCATGGTTCTTCGTCGTTCAATCCCGCGGATTTGCAAATATAGGCGCGGTAGCAGGAAACGGACTGGCCGAATTTTGATCGACGTACGAGTGCATACCGAATTATTTCCTTCTCCTGTTTTCTTGGGATCCGGTGATTCTGTGCGCTTCCTCCCTGGCGAACGTCGAGCCAAGATTCCGTGGCATCACTGGCCCACGTGATGAAGCACGTAACATGACTTTCTCTGAGACCCGCACAATGACAACCTGGCAAGAATATCATAGTAAATGGATTTTCTTTGGTTGCTTCTATTGTGGCAGGCAACGTTAACAAAAACGTCCTCAACTTGGCCAGACGTCCGCGGGATTTCTGCATTTCCTCAAACGGCCATGTTATCGGCCCTTTTTCCAGTAAGCCTCTACGCATTCGTGCACCTTCGCCCCTGAGCCTTGCTTCCCATTTTTCGGAGGGCACCGTCCCGCACGACCAACAGTTTGCGCGCGTATTTCGTATTTTTTGACAATTCTTTTTGAGCATCGGTACAGTGGAGCATAAAAAGCTATGAAAACCGATACCACGGCACGATGCCAATGTGCTCTGAACATTGGGCTGCCCTTCATTTGTGCAGGAATACCTAAAAAAAAATAATCTAGCTGGTGGTGATATATGGTAATAGAACCCGAGACCCAGGAACACAGAAGGGGACAGTCCCCCAGAAGCCGCTCGTTACTTGAAAAAGGTCCAAACCGTAAAGAATAAAACTGGAAGAGGACGAAACACCTCTTCCCGTTTTATTCTTTGCGCTAGATGAATACTTGAACCAACACGCTCGTTACTATTAATATTGTGTTCTAGTTGGTTGCGGAAATGAGCCCGACATACGATATCGTCATTTTTTCTAAAGTTTGTTTCTTTAAAAGGGGGTTCGATGTACTGGAAGTCGTTAATACGACTTTGTAAAATGGACGCCTCCCTCCGAAGTTCCCTGCTTTACGCAAACGTCTGTGTGCGGGGGGGGGGGGGGGGAGGGGGAGGGAGGGAGAGGAGAGGAGAGGAGAGGGAGGAGGAGGAGGAGGAGGAGGAGGGGCGGACTGTAGACGGCACAGCGGAAACATTCCGGCCCTTTCGAGTGGGTTGCCCGCAAAAAATTTCGAAACAGCAACCAAGGTTTCGTCAAGGGTTTTAGCTCCTTGAGGCAGTAGTTTCAAGAGAGGGTTACTACCTACGCCTCTTTCTTGCCAGGTAATGGATGTAAAAGGGCGAGTTCAGTAATAAAAGTTGTGTTTTTTTATGTTTTTTTCTTATGGAAAACATTTTAATTTACTTTTCTAAAGAGTGAGGTAAAGGGAAACTGAATCGAAACTTCGAATATGCGCAAAAGGTTAAGAAATAAGTTATCAGGTGGCTATATTTCTTGTTCTTAGTGCCGGATTTTGGCGAGCGCTTTAAAGTCAACCATTGGAGAGTGCGTTGCGTCTCAGGATATCCGTCGCGCCAGGTTGCGCCTGTGACGTCATCGGATGTGTCGGGGCCAAGCGTACCATAGTTATGAGCTTTGCCACCTGGTGGCGTCAACACTTTACAACCTCGCGCTATTGTGTGAGGCGAGGACAGAGGCTTTGAAAACTATGACATGACTGAACACGGCGGACTAGGCCGACGAGACATGTGACGTAACGATTCTCATTCCCTCTCTTCCTCGCTTCGTCCCGTCGAGCTGATGAACCGAAGCGAGGCGGAGTGAAGCCAGGCCGCTTCCCCTCATTCTCAACTTTTCCAGGAGGATCGTGACGTCAGAGTCCTCGCTTGATCGTGCCCTTCTTTGCCAAAAATACGGCCATCCGTTTGAGATATCGACGTATGAGTGAAGTTTTGGATTTCGTAGCGTACCGTTCAACGCTTCTGCGGCCTCGTTTTTGCGAAATCAAAATTTCGGTTCAGTACCTCTTTAAAGGGGTACTCCGGCGATTTCTTCATGGTCCCCGATTTGCTTGAAATTTTGCTAAACTCGCCAAACAACATCGCTAATATAGTATCCGAAATATTAGGTTAAAATAATTTTTTTTCACGAAGTTATTGAACTTAAAATTTTGGTCCTCACCATGTTTTTCAAACTGAAAGTCTCTATTGGCAACAACGAAAAAGTGACGTCAGTGGAAGGCAGGGGTTCACTCTTTGGACTGTAGAATTTGTTCCCAACTGGTTCCAAGCAGTTTCATGGTGTCAAATGAGTGCTTTAGAAGCTCGCTCCAGTACCTGCGCTCCAGCACGGAACAAATGATTGGCATATTCTATTTTTTTAGACTGCTTGCTCGACTGGCAAACCTGCCCGCCACTGACGTCACGGCACTGAAAAGTGCGGGAATATTTGAATGGTGGTTTTTGCATCATTTTAATTTGCCGATTTCGCAATAACTATTATGAATTTCGCGATACTAAATGGTATACCGGAAAGGGTAAAGGCCGGGGAGTCAGAAAATATATTTAGTCGAGGTAGCCTATTTACTCTACTGACGTCTAACCTCTGAGAGCTCCACCTGTAATAGAGAGGTCCCGGGTTTGATACCGGGACCAGGCGGATTTTTTCGGTCGCGCACCAGTCAGCTAGCTGTGTTCGGAGATTTGTGTTTGCCCTTTGTCCCTCTTGTTCCCCTTCTCCAGGGATTATTTTCGTCATTCTTGTCCAGCTCGCTTGCACCTTTGCATTTAATTGTATTATAATTATAGGTGGCTAAATGGTGCTTTTTTTAATAGAAGGAGCGAATTTGTTTCCATCATAAATGCAACTAAAATATATTTTTTTATGAAAATAGAGCTAAGCCTTTTTGTGCCATTGTGAAATAAAAATTGCAGAACACTCAAGACTGCTTACGTGTAGGAAGGCGAAAGCAATCGTACGCGCAGCGCGCCACGTCTTCCTATCGCACACGGCGCTCCGGCGGTGCCACCACGCTCCCCCACTGCGCAGGCGCGACGAACCGCGCCGGCTTCGCGACGGCTTTCGTGACGAAGCATCTGCGTTGCTGTGCTTTTCTTTGTGTTTTATTTCTAAGGCGCGTGCTTGATGACGTATTTTTATGACGGTTTTGCGTAGACAACGCCGCCGCTTTTTCGCGTAATAAGACAAGGCTTTCGCCTAAAAAAAACGAACAAAAAAAAAACAAAAAAACGCTGTGAACGGTAAGAATGTGTGATATAACAAAGGGCGAAGAAAATAATTCTGACTGCTCTCTGTCCGTTTTGCCCAATTAAATGCTCCAATCGCTTACACAAACGCTTTTTTCACTTTGTCTAAAAGGATTAACTGCATGCTGAGCCACAGGAAATATGTATTTTGCGTGCTCCATGATTAAAAAAACAAAAAAAAAACATCATGCAAAATTAGTTTAACCATGCAACGCTTATTTTTTAGATTTATTTAAAGTAAGGCGACCAAAGGAAGGTCGCGCCGCTGATTAGCCAAAATGTCGACAGTCTGTTAAATTTTGTATATTTAACAGTCGCCGGAAAACGCCGCGAGCTGAACGAGTGGGACAGTTAATCCGTCATAGCTTTGGGCGCGGATTAGGAATGGATAGGTTCCGGAAGTACCTGACCGAATGCAACGCAGCACGCATGAAATGACCCTGAGACTGCGACGCGGCCCGATTATATGTGCGGCCAAGACTCGCGGACCTTTAGTTGCAACAAAAACAATGGCTTCTTGCACGCGTTGCGTTCGGCTTTGGTCTTTAACAAATGGCCTCCTCTCCTTTTTCTTTTTTTTCTCCCCCATTCCGTTTCGTTATTTCGATCACGCTGAAAACAGTCGTAGCTGGTCCGCGATTTGTCGCAAGATTAAATCCCCTTGGAACCTTAGCCGAGGTCTCCTTGGACTATTTGGATTGGTGGCGGCACCGACGATGGGAGTGGCAAGCCCTGACGGCTCCATGGCTGCTGCTGCTGCCGCCTTGAAGCGCGCGATGGAACAGTACGTCGGCACTGATAATCCGATGTTCGAGGAAAAGGGAAATACCGTACAGTGACAGACAAGCGAATCTAAATCTTCGATATATTCGTCGTCGTTTTGTTGACGCGGAACTAGATTCGCAGTTAGTGATGTTCAAAGTGCTTACACCTGAAAGGAATGGAGCGTCGGAGAGAAAGCGGGTGTTCTTGGGAACCTCTGTGTTTCTTTGTGCTGTGGGCAAATATTTGGAACCTCGACGTTTCTTTGTGTGTATTATTGAAGTAACATTATTAATACACGAATTTGTAATAAAATGAAATATCTATTGTTAGATTAAACGAATTACAAATTCCACAGCTCGTTTTGGAGCGCGCTTATTTCATAGGGCGATCGGGATCGAAACGAACGTGTTCCGCTCGTCGTTTTGGATCCGCTACCACTCAGATCCGGTACTGCGGGAAGGTGAATGACGGGAAGGCATCCGCCGATCCCGGATGAGTGGTCATGTTCACTGGGAAGGGGTTCCGGATGCGGAGCGAATCCGTTCGGATCGCGTGCTCCACCTTGGATCTGATCCGATTCCGGCGCGCACCCAAAATGACCAGTGGAATTCGCCGTAACATCGTAATGGCGTTTGCATCGAATATGCCCGTTTATATACCGGGTGTTATTTTTTATTCGAAACAGATTTATTTAAAAAAAGCCGTGAAAGTTACACTTATGCTGCTTGTGGAGGTGAGTTATACGGCCAGGGGAACATATTATAGGGGGCTAATCGTAACGATCAATTGGTCAATTAATTAAAATTCGTTAATTAACTTTTTAATTAATTAAAATAGACATATGGTTCCAATTAGAAACTTGCACAGCGTCACCGAAAACCACTAAATCAGTCATTTTCAGTAATACTTGGAGCGCGTGACAAGCGTAGTAGTGCACTGAAGTTACCGCTCGTGGAGCAGGTACAAAGCTAGAGGTTGAGATAAGGCGCCCGCGCGATTTTTCCGTCTCTTATCTAGCCCCAGCCTTGCACCTGCTCCACGAGTGGCAACTTTAGTGCACTACTACGCTTTTCACGCGCTCAAAGTCTTTCTGAAAATGACTGATTTAGGGGTTTTGGATGATGCTGAGCAAGTTTCTAATTGGAACCATATGTCTATTTTCATTAATTAAAAAGTTAATTATCGAATTTTAGTTAATTAGCCAACTGATCGTTCCGATTAGCCCCCTATAATATGTCCCCCTGGCCGTATAACTCACCTCCACGAGCAGCATAAGTGTAACTTTCACGGCTTTTTTAAATAAATCTGTCTCGAATAAAAAATAACACCCGGTATATATATATAGGGTGGTTCAAGTCACCAGGCTCGATCTAAAATGGACCGTAAAAATCGACGCCTGCACGTAGCAATCTAAACTTTTCGTCAAAGGTGTATATCACAGATCGGTTTTTTCTTGTAAAATTACAAAGCGTAGTTCCCTTTCTGTAAAAAATAAGGCCAAGAAACTTGCCAGCGTCTACGGCGAACAGCGACGCAGACTACAGGGGTCCAGTAGCGGGGTGTGTTTGGCGTTCGTATTGATAGATGGTGCCGGGAGCAGCGTCCGAATAAGGCCCCTACGTCCGAAGGTGCAGCCGATCAGCGAAAGAGAGCAGACGACACGCAGACAAAATCCGTTGGCAGGAAAAGCGACGCCGTTATGCAGACGCGTTTTTTTTTTTACTTTAAGTTTTGCTTTTGTCGTCCGCTTTTATTTTTTAACCGAAGGTACATTTCAAAAAGGTTATGTTCATTATGCAATTCAATGCAAAGTTGCAAGCGAGCTTTACAAGAATGACGAAAATAGTCCCTGGAGAAGGGGAACAAGAGGGGAACCCGGGGACCAGGCGGATTTTTTCAGTTGCGCACCAGTCACCTAGTTGTGTTTGTCCTTTGTCCCTCTTGTTCCCCTTCTCGAGGGATTATTTTCGTCAAGATTATGTTCATTTTAATCAACCACGTGGTCGCGAGCCGTCGCGATAAGGAGGTAGTGCCATCTATCAATACGAACGCCAGACACACCCGGCTACTGAACCCCTGTCGTCAGCGTCGCTGCCCGCCGTAGACCCTGGCAAGTTTATTGGCCTTATTTTTTACAGAAAGAGAACTACGCTTTGTAATTTTACAAGAAAAAAACCGACCTGTGAAATACACTTTTGACGAAAAGTTTAGATTGCTACGTGCAGGCGTCGATTTCTACGGTCCGTTTAGATCGAGTACCAAGCTCCCAGCTATGGATAGACACCTGCCCCGCGAGCATGCGTGGCGGCGGCGACTGCGCGCGCTGCCTTCGGCGGTTCGCCTTGGCGTTCTTGCCGATCTGCCCTTGACTCCGGCGGCGGTGCTCAGGAGAGAGGAGGAGGGGGAGAGGTCCTGCGTCTGCGCTCTTCTGGCTCTTCTTTCCAGCCTTCCTCCGCCGGCTGTCGGAGTGGCGGGAGCAAACCCGTTGCGTGACTGGTTGCCGCAAGCTCCGCTGGAGCGATGAAAACGGACGCCGCGTGGTTCTGGCGTCCCTACATCGGGGCACACATGAGCGGTGAAAATGAGCGCCGCGCGGCACTAAGCACTTGCTGCTCGCCGCTAGGTGCGGCACAGGCGACCACATTATCTGTATCGACTAGAGCACTATATAGCTACTTCGGAGCAGAGTAGCGCAATCTAGAACGCCATCTCCCGGCGACTAGCGGCGAACGCCCGGGGGTTCCAACTCCGGTCAGAAGTGAGAAAATCGTTGTTTCTTCAATATTGTGGGGATGTACGGAACGACAATAGTTTTTGACATAATAAAGGAGCATTTTAGAATAATTTGCGCCGAGTTGTGTGCCAAGTAAGGACCTATTTTTGTTTTTTAATTGCCTGAGCGGCATTATGCTGCAGACGACGCGGTGACGTCACGGCGACGTCACAGCGTTCAGTGACCCGCTCCGTCAACCCAAAAAGTCCATCTCCGCTGCGTACAAAAATCGTCTGCTTCAAACGCCATTGCCTTGGAAATCGCCTTCTCAAAATTTTTCCACGCATCCGATATTATGAAAACTTTGAGAAAGTGTTTAGTGCTTTACAAACTTCACGACCGACTAGTTCGAGAAGTGTGAACTCGGCGTTTATTCTTTGATCAGCCGTGTTGCGCCGGTCTCCATGTGTTCTCCCATAGGGCGAGCCGCCTCCTGGAACCCTGAGCACCATGTGACTCGCGCCGAGCTGCTCTGTCGGCCATGTTGTCGGCAAAACACGCGGATCAAAGGACTACCCTGCTCCGTAGGAGCTATATAGTGCTCTAGTATCGGCCAGATACGAGCGCCGCGCCGCTGCGCGGAAGTGACGTAGGGACGGCAGCACCGATTGCTATGGTACTGCCGTGCGGCGCCCGTTTTCATCGCTCATGTGTCCCCTGCTTTACCCAAGTAACCTGTCTTCTACGTCAACACGTGGCATTGCCAATAAACTATCCGCTACTCGATTTTGGGACGGCCGGGATTATCAACTGGGTACTACGCGGATCGGCTTCGTCTTGAGCTGCGGCAAGAAGAAAACATAGCAGCGATGGCGGGAAATAGCAGACGATCTCGTTTGATCAAGAAGCACTCGAAAAGACGATGATATTAACCGCTGCGAAGTTTTCCTTTGACAATGACGACGCGGTGTCTTCCGAGGAGGTTCCATTTGCTCACCTTCCTTTTGGGCTATATATTAAAATCAAAATTAATTCTTTCAGTTAGACATAAAAAAAAATGTTTTTATTGATCAGCGCTATCGCTGTGAGTCTATAGTCCAGGTGTCCTTGCGTAGGGGTTGCGGTGACGTCAGAACGACGCCGAGTTCTGATTGGCTTTGATTGGAAGGATATAGTGGGTAGACCTCGATGCCTTGAGGTCTACCCACTACTTTTTTCTCTTTTCAATCAGCCAAGAAGAGCTTTATTATATTAGTAATATAATAATATAGCCAGAATAGTAATAATTACTATTTAGGTAGCAAAGTCGAAGAAAGCATTACTGCAAAAGGTGTGTTCACAACACAGCAGCGCCGTGTTTGCTTTTCTTTTGTACCCGATCAAGTACCAAGCCGTCTTGGAAAAAGAGAAAAATCGAAATCGTTTTAGATGGTGTAAACATTCATTTAAAATTTTAAATGCAACGTGTCCAACTTAGTTGAGACAACTGAAAACGCACAACCTGCCAGTGCTAAAAAAAAAAAATCTTTTAGTTTTTTTACTTTGGTGAAGAAGGAAGACCAGCGGAAAACTGAAAGTAATGGCAGGCCGCAAGTCGGCAAGACAGAGTGGAAAGGCTGCCGCCATCTGTGAGCGACGGCGGAAACCAGATACGTGTCTTGCCGCCGTCGCTCATAGATGGCGGTCGGTGTCCAGAGTTCGGTGTCCTCGTAACGTATACGGACTTCTGAACGCCGCTACGAAGTTCTATACATAGAGTCCCAGGTTAAATAGAAAAGGCTAGCGCAAATCGCTTTTATGAGACACGACTAATTTTCATGAGGCTCTTGGGCGCTTTCGTTCGAAAGTACACGGAGATAAACATGAGGAAGATACACAAAAAGGGGGACGTTGTCCGTCCCCCTTTTTGTGTATCTTCCTCATGTTTATGTACCGTTACCAACACGCTCGTTTTGTACTTACACGGAGATGTTTTATTGACTTTATGTCAAGAAAGTCGCACCGAATGGAATAATTATCAGGTGTTATGACCGTGACATTGAAATGACCACAGTGCGATAGGACGAGGGTAGCGTGAGTAATTACTCCGGAGTAAGCAACCTGCTTCTGGAACGCGAGTTGACGTCATCGAGTTAGCGCGAGTAGGTTTTAAGACGCCATGGTACGAAACCTTTACTCCGGAGTCGGGTCGAGTAAATTTTTTAACACAGCCCTGTGTCCCCTGCTTTTCGTCGCATCCTCGCGGCGCCGCGTCGCGCCTATGATGTCGACTCGATACAGATAACGCCGCGCGGTGCGCCTGTGTCGCACCGCGCGGCATCGAGTTTGTTTGACTGACCCGTTTCCGTGAGTCAGGGAATCTCCGCATCGAAAAAGGCACTCACAAAAGCCTCTCAACCAAACATCAGCAAGTGCTGTGGCGGCGTGTACTTTGCGCCTAGCAGACGACAGGGAGAGAGTGTGATCGCAACCTGGGGCCCTAATCTGGACACTTTGCAAAAACGGCGAAAAATCCGGCAGCCGTGATTGGCCAACGCCGCTCTTGATCTTGGCGCTGGCCAATCATATCCGCCGGATTTCTCGCCAACTTTTTCGCCATAGCCCCTGGAAGAGTAATGGAGTTTTTTTTTTTTTTCGAGTAATGAGCCTCGTGTGGCGGTTTGTACGCAAACTCAAATGAAGGGCAGCCCAACAGGACTCCGTTCGTCAAAACACAGTGACATCGTGCAACGGCACGATGTCACTGTGTTTGCATAACCCTTTGCATAAAAAAAGAAAAAAAAAAGCTCCAAATTTAGACATGTTTGTCATGGTCTGGCCACACTGTCCACGAGGTCGAACCGGTTCGACCAGTCGAACCACGAAAGTTCGACCTAAAAGTCCGGTTCGAAATCAGTGGGGGAGTCTCCCATAATTCGTCGTGCGGCGCGCGCAGGCTTTTGGAATTTTCGCAAAAGGTCTATTGGCTCCGTCGGTGCAGTGATTCGGGCGATGAGCGCTTTGGAAGTTATTTGGGGGTTGGCCTGAGATGGTCGTCAAATGACACGTGCGAAACCCGGTTTCGACAGAGCCTACGCGCGTACCTATTAGCAAGATCATTAGGGAGGACTTTTCGGAGCTTCTCCTCAGCTGTCCTCGACGTCCTTTCGAGGAAAACCGCGCCTTGGTAGTAGTGCGTGCACCGTAGGCGCGGTTTGACGTCATGTCTGGCGCGCGCCTGGCAGCCGGCTCTTCCTTCCTCCGCTATCGGGTCCCCTCTGCCGATTTCCCGTTGCGCGAAACGCACGCGGGCTTTCCCTTTGTTGTGGGTTCCAGGATGAGGTGACACCTGCCGTGTCTGCCTGTGCATTGAGCCTTCCCCGGCACGCGGCCGCTCGCCGAGTCGGTTGGCTGCTCGCGTTGCGCACTTTCTCGTCGTCACGAGTTCCGGCAGTTCCGCAGTCAGTGTTGCCACTGCAACTGATTTATCGGCAGCTCGTCCGATTCATCGATGAAAGCCACTAGGTTTTGTTTGTTTCAGATGTATCTGCAGCAAGCTCCGCTCCAGAAATAAGCTTATCCTCCCATTATTCGTGGTTCGTCGGATCAGTGATAACCAGCTGCGATTAACTTCAGTCTAAAATGCCTGAGAGGTTCGTTCAGCTTTTTCGTGCATTGCACTCGGGACAAGATATATGTCGTGCTATGGGCAAGGGTATTTTGGGAGAGAAGCGTTATACCGAGGCGCTAGATGGTTTCAATATAAAAACGTCACCTTCTCAACAAAACGTCAGAGCGCAAAAAAAAAAAAAGAACGGAGAAACACAGGTTTGTCCGTCCTTTCTTTTTCCCAGTCTCGGGGTATTTGTACTATGTTCATCCCCCCCCCCTCCTCTTTAATCTCCAAGCTGTCTTAGCTCGGAGATCAACATTCACTGCGCAGTATTTTGTAAACTGATATTGTCTGTTTAGACAATGCTTGTAGTTCCTTTTATTTTATTTTATTTAATCGGCCCTGCTGATTTTCCCCCTTTGAGTTTGTTTTCTGTAAACTACCAGCAGGATCATTTTGGCAAAAGAGAAAATGAATAAGTAACAGTCGTGTTGAACGAGTATTGCCTATTCTGAAGGATCTCTCGATCTCCGCTGATCTTTCTTCCAGCAACGTTGGCGGTCACTATATTTTGGGCAGCGCGAAGCACGTGATTGAATTCGAGGCCAGAGCTACGCATCACTGGCTGATAAACTGCCCTCTTAACATCCTCGGGCGCAGCAAAATGATAGCGCTTCGTCGCAGAGGCGACGCTGACGACATCCTCGGCTGCGTTTACGTAAAGCGCTTTGCCCCCTTGCCTGCTTGAAGCGGGGCGGTTGCGATAGGGACAGTATATAATTCAAGGGCGCTTTGCCTGTCGGCGGAAGCCTAGTAGTCGCGCGCATTATTTTCCATTCGGCGGTTATCGTCGCTGATGGCGTAACTGTGTAAAGTGCTACGTGCATGGTTGTGACGTCTTTTGTGTAGGTGTATCGAGTTTGCGCATGTCGGAAGGGAAAACGCGGTCCGGCCTGGGGACGGCAGCCTGTTTGCGGCCTCAGATGGCCTTGACGCTTATCCATGTTCCCATTATCCGCTAGTCTTTTCTTGTTAAAACGCGTAACCGTAATGGTATTTTTTTAAAATCGAAGATTAGTAAAGTCTTGATATTAAAAGCTTTGGCTAGGCGGCACCAGCCACCGCCCAATTAAAGAGTTCAGCCGTACCGTATGCATCCATCCATCCATCCATTCATCATTGCACTGCTATCGTATTCATAAGGCGCGTTTGATTTAGAAGAAAGTGCGGAAGAAAAAGTGTAGGGGCCTGGCAGGGTCAGTGTAGTTCCAGTGTAGGAATGGTGCTGCCGGTGCGCCGCTGGTGCAGTTCCGCTGCGCTAGCGCCGCCTAATCGAATAAAAATTTACTTTCTCATCGCGCTGTCGTCTGCTATCGTCGTCTGCCATCATGCACCTGCCTACACCGCCAAAACGAGCGAGTGCAGGACGTGTACGCCAGGTGCAGAAATGGTGCTACACTTTTGTAAATCAAACAGCGCGGTGCAGACCCTCAGGGATGCACCCTCAAATCGAATACGCTCGGGGCCGACACATTTTAACGAAGTCACGAAACATGCTAACATTTCTCACGAGCTCTTGCAGAGAGTTGCTTTTGCGAATGCCCTTCTGTGGAAGAAGAAAAATAGACTAGAATACTTTTGGGTTAAAAATGGCTGTAAAACCGCCACTAATGAAAGCGAATCGTGCACGAGTATGTCAGCGGTTGCCGGGTGCTGGCGTTTCGTTAATAAGTAATGCGTTCCGTTGGGTTGTGATGAAAATGAAATAGCGTTTATTTAACTGGGTTAATTTTGATTACGTGAATACGTCTCTTTCGCGTCCTTTACGTGGCGTGCATCGGTTCGTTTTTTCGACGAGGCGATCTTCGTGGCTGGTGCCCTGGGCAAAGTTCAGTTCTCCAAATCGCGAACGTGCGCTTTCTCACGGACCCTGAAAGGGGTTGAAGTCGAACTTGATCCTACGCGTTGTGGATGTACATTACACGTCATGTGTGAAAGCACCGCGTAGTCTGAGGCTAGTCAAACAAGCTGGGCTAGCTAACAAGTAGCCGTCGAGGCAGTGCCGACTGAAGATAGCCAGAGTAGTGTCTCCAAAGGCAGCGCAGGTGCACCAGCCTTTTCTGGCTGTGCATTTGTATTGAACCCGTTGCTTGTGCGTGACCGCGAGTACCCGCAGGACGTTGGCACGCGCTGACCTTGGTTCGCCCTTGGCGGTCTCGCAGCTCTGTCGGCCGTCTGTCGAGGGAGGCCGACAGGCGGCCGTGACTCGACGCGAGCCGCGTCGAGTCACGGAGTTCTCGACGCCCGTTGCAAGCTGGGCGACGCCAGCCTGGCCTTCCCGTGTCGCGCCTTCTGCGTCTTTTCAGGGCACTCCTGGCGCAACTTCCCCTTTGCGTGAGCTGTCTTGGCGGTGATGATTCGGGTGACAACAATGGCCTCGGTGCACGCAGGCACGTTCGCCCCTGGCACGTGGCCAGCGCTGGATGGCGTCTTGAATTGCTCCTGACGAAATCGAACACTCCCAAGACTGGGACACGCAATGGCGTCATTGTTTTTCTTTGCTCCTTTATTTATAAGCTTATTGAGGTCATTGCTCGGGGTTGCTGTGGGTTCGGTTTCTTCCGATCTTAGCGGTGCCGTGCCGTCTTGCGGTGGATGTTTCAAAACTTGATCTACTTGGGTATGGGTGGTATTATTCATCCAATAATGATTGGGGCAGTGAAGCTCCGCTTGCGGCTTGAACGACGCTTGAGTGGCGCCACGAGTTTGAACCGCAACGAATGTTACGAGCCATGTTAGGCAATGCAGCGCTCCGCGCGTGCCATGTGGCTTCGTGCGCACTGTAGGGCTTGCAAATGTGAGCCACGCTTCGGTGACACCAAGATTCTAGGTAGAAGCGAGAATCACAGAGCAGGCAAACTGCAAGAGGCTACTTTATCAGGAAAAGGGGGCCCAATGCGATGTCGATTGCATTGTATAATGTCGAGATAAGTTTTTTTATATTTTAACGGGTTGAAGGGCGTGTATCCCGGCACATGCGTAGCCTAGGCGACGATAGGTGTATCAACATATATATATATATATTTATATACTTCTATCTTTTTTAAAATGCAGTTAGCTTGCCAGTGTTTGTCTTCTCTCTTGTGTTCGTCTTTTAGCGCCTTTAACCATGGTTCAAAACAGTCATCACCAACTAGCCCAACAAATACTTTACATTTGGCTTTGAAGGCAAGATCTTAAGTGCTCCTAATTCAATAAAATTACAATATTAACATTTTAGACAAAACCCCGAGACTGGGGGAAAGAACGACAACACAACACAAAGTTGTGTTGTGTTGTCATATTGGGCATATTACATTGCCCAATATGTATTACTTAATACTCCATTTCAGCTTAATATTGACAAGCACTGAAAATTATGGGTGGAAATGGCTTCTTGTTCGTACAGTGGAATCATTGACTTCTGCATATCCCTTATACACAAACTCAACTCTGTCGTGCCACTGTGGTGGCACTGCTGTTGGTGCTGCACATGCAAAGATGCTTCATCTCGTGCAAATCTGGTTTGTGTGCACGCGCAGTGCACACAGACTTGTTTGTAAACTGCGTGTTGGTCTATAAGATTAAATAGAATTTTGTAACATATATTGAACAAACATGGATTAAAAATGGGCTTTCATTAATTTGTTACTCTTATTCATATGCAGTGTTTCTACTGTATCCCTTTATTAGGTAAAAGATATAGTTTGTCAGCTGTTTGGATTTTTTAATCAGTGTTCCTTGTTTTCATTTGCAGGTGGAGGCTCTTACACGCGAGCTCGAACTTCCCAATGATGTCCTCCTTAAAGTTTCTGCAAAGCTTCTGGACGAGTTTAACAAGGGTCTTGGAAGAGACACACAAGAGTCTGCCGAAGTAAAGATGTTCATGACCTATGTTCGGGACGTTCCTAATGGCACAGGCAAGTCCTGAACATAATTTCTATAATTGTGTCAATGGCCTGCCATTTGTACCAACTGCAGTATTTCTAATTTTTGTTTTGTTTTTGTCATTCAGAGACTGGTACTTTCCTGGCATTAGACCTGGGTGGGACCAATTTCCGAGTCCTGCTGATTGACATTGATGGAGACCGGTTTAGCATGAAAAATGAAATCTATGCCATTCCTCAAGAGATTATGCTGGGAACGGGCGAGCAGGTCAGTTTCCATCACCTTTCAACACAGAATGCTGTAGCGGCCGGTGTTAACGAAAAACGGACACTGAAGAGCGTTACGCCTATAGGGAACCACATAAAGAGTTCCTCGCCAGGATTTGAACTTGCCACCTTGATATTGTGAGCCAATTGCTATGCCGACTGAGCTATCCAGGGTTGTTGGCACGCAAGAGCGAGCTCATTCGTGCGGCGCGTGAATGAGCTCGCACGCTTTGTGGCTTCTCCAGTCAAGTAGCACCATCTCGCGGCGTATGTCAGAAATGAAAGCGAATCTTCGGTAGGCTGTGCCGTTGACTGCTTTCTCTTCCCTGGAAGGCCTATCGCACATTCTGTGCTTACCAGTCTTTGTCATCATAATCAAGCTTGTTTAATTTTTATTCTGTATATCTCTTGTGACGAAAGATTGCTTGTCTTTTCAGCTTTTTGATCACATAGCTGACTGTTTGGCCAAATTCATGGACAAGTACAAGGTTAAGTCCAAGACACTGCCCCTAGGTTTCACATTCAGCTTTCCGTGCAGACAGGAGGGTCTCACTAGTGCACGTCTTGTAACCTGGACGAAAGGCTTCAAAATGCTCTGGTGTCGAAAATCAAGACGTGGTTCAGCTGCTGCGGGCTGCGATTGCTAAAAGAGCGGTGAGTTCATTCCACCTTTGTGTCTCCCGACAGAATGTAACGAGTTTGTTTGTTTTTCAGGACATAGACATTGATGTAATGGCAGTCGTCAACGATACTACTGGAACACTTATGTCCTGTGCTCACAAGAACAAGCAATGTAGACTTGGGCTCATAGTTGGTGGGTAGCACTTGGATCATGTTCCAGTGACTATCTTGCCATGGACAAGGTTAACACCACACTGTTTATGTTGTCCAGGGACTGGAACAAACGCATGTTACATGGAGAAGCTAGAAAATGTAGAGCTTTGGGATGGAGACTATGATGAACCTCGTCAGGTCATCATCAACACGGAGTGGGGTGCATTTGGTGATCATGGCACACTGGAGTTTGTGCGCACACGCTACGACCGGGAGATTGACCAGGCCTCTCTCAACCCCGGAAAGCAGCTGTGAGTAATCTTTTCATTTGGGTCAAAGAGTGCCTTCACAGTAATTATATCTTGGAAAAAGGCACATTTCAAATGGAATCAAATGAATCATGTCTATCAAGAAGGAGGCTTCATTCAAGACCAAGGCAACACATTTGTCAGACACATACAGGATAATCTTGAAACGTGAGCCACATCGGTGCCGTGAAAAGTATGCATTGCACAGAAAAGCGTTAATTTACATGCTGTAGGTGGCACTTAAGGCATCTTGCTGGTAACAAAAAAACGCTCAGTTTGGACGCATTTCTAAATTTTGGTTTTCCATCAGAGTGCATCTCTGCTCCAGCGGTCCTGCTTCCCGTGACCAAGGCGCGCAGCTACCGCTTCATCTCCCTCGTAGAAGGGAAGGATGTGTGGCTCACATGCTTTGCACACCTCCGCCATGGGGGGCAGGACTGCTGGCGCAAAGATGCGCTCCGAAAGGAAATTGAAACCTAAAAATGCATTCAAATAATGTCTTTTCAGAATGCAGTAAGATGCTGTGCGTGCCCTCTATATTTCTAGTATAAGCTGATTTAGTGGTTTTTGATGTTCCTCGGCAAGTTAATAATTGAAACCATACCTAAGTAACTAATAAAGTAATTATACGGAAAATTTTTTTTTTCTGAAATCGGCCCTTTGGCAGAGACAAATATGACATTAAACTTTTTTTTGTGCAATGTATACTTTTTGCAGGAACGTTTTGGCTCACGCTTCGAGAAATGCCCTTTACATGTCTGACAAATCTGTTGTCTTGCATGCAACCTCCCTCTTGATAGGCATAGTAGTTCATTTGACGTTTTCAACAGCAGAGACACAGTATAAGAAGTGTGCTAACGGTTTCACTTTTCTTTTTTTTTTTCTCTCTAGGTTCGAGAAGATGATTTCTGGGATGTACATGGGCGAGCTTGTGCGGCGGGTGCTTGTGCATCTGGCCCAGCAGAACTTGATATTTGATGGGAAACTGTCGGAAAAAATGAAGACTATCTACTTATTCAAAACCAAGTACATCTCCCAGATCGAAAGGTGTGTGCTGGTTGATGAAAAGAGACAAAGTGTGATTCCTTGAAATGTCTACTAAATTCTGCATGGTAGTTTTTTTTTTTTTTTTTTTTTTGTAATAAACTTTGGCTTGAGCCATGTGTAGGCAGAGTTTCACTCCAAGACTGTGAACCTGAGGCGGGTAATGAAAGCTTCACAACTTTCTCCTTTAATAACTGATAGACTGATAAAAGTAAATAAAATAAAGACGGCTGGCGCTATAGCGGCGCTTAGCTACTTCTTCATAACTCAAATTCACCCGGGATTAGTGCACGTCACACTAAAGAAGTGCCTGTCAATTTTGAGTGCTGTGACAACAGTCTGTCTTGAAACTAGTGTTAACCCATTCTTTCCTTCACCTGTTGGGTTGCAAGGATTGGGCACCAATGTTTTTCAGTTAAAGGGCATCTCCGCCGTAATTTTGATGGTCACCGATTTCTATAAAATTTCACCATGTGTTTGGATGCCCTTCCTGAGCATGTGTACAAGATATCTCGGAAAAATATTAATTTTCTTAGAAGAAAATGAATTTTGAAATTTACATGTACACACCAACTCACTTGCTCCCGCCTCACTGGCAACACTGAGCAAGAGGGGCACACGAGGCTGCCATGATGGCGTTGACGTTGCCGTGGACGTCACATGTTGGTCAGGGTGCTTGCTTTTGTAGCTTGTTGTCTCCAGCAACGCTGTCCGCTTTTGCTTATGTTATCGGTTTATACAGTTATGTAAGAGCCGCGGTATGGCTACTGGAGGGAAATTGTGTTGTGCCGTAGGGTCTCCGCTTGCGAGAAGCGTGGCTTGAAAACACGGTCTACTAAAACCGCTCTATTGTCAGACCCCAAATATACAACAAAGTGCCTCCAATTGAGAGACATAACGCCGATCAGTTTTTCTTGGCATGCTAGCAACAAAGCTGCCTTACCATTCCGCCTGAAGCGGAATCTGGGTCCGCGATGCTGCAGCGGATCACGAATGCAGCCGCCGCTGGCGGACCACGCCTGGAGAGCGATGCCGACGGATCGATGGGAACGGGTTATCGACCATCGCCTCAAAATTAGCTGCATACCCTCATCGCTACCGATTCAGACGCAGGCCTGATGAATCAATTTTTATCCGCCGCACATCAACACAAAACAGTGACCTGCTGCCAGGCTGGCAGCCCAGGCTCAAACTGCACACGGCGAGTGTTTATACCATATGTGACGTCACACGCCAAAATGGCGACCAGTCGAGTGGGCGTTGGTTTTCGGTATCGGTTTCAGCGTATTTTAACGATTATAAATTATGTAAATAACTTTTTAATGATTTAACCGTGCTATAGGCTACATTTTAGTACCATTTCCGAAAATATGTTTCGATAAAACGCTCAAATTGACGCAAGCGAGGCTGCCCTTTAAAGCTTGTGTATTTTTGTTTTTACGAGGATTTTCCGCGATACTTAACAGATTTTTCTCTATTTAATGCTAGCTTTTCATACTTCTGCTTTCCCTCAAAGCACATAAAGCCAATCATTGCAGCATTAATGTTGGCACTCGAAAATAGAATCTGTGCTGGGATTTGGCACTTATGACCATCAAGATCATTGTCCCAACGTGAACTGCATTTTCGGTGGTGAAACATTTTCGGCGCTTTGTCATTTGCTGTTTCTCTCCTGTGAATGGCAGTTTTATGCTCTGCATAAAAACTTGGGTGCACAAGCCGTCGTTCGTAAGGTCCGTTGCGTCTGTGGAAAAGAAATGTCCATCTTTCGCATAAAATGGGAAGTGCAATGGCCGCGGAAGGCTTGCATTGCTTTTGTTCTGGGCGTGTCAGTGTATAAACGTGAGGTTTCCTGCGCAAGTGATGCCCGTGGCGAGTGACGCATCGAGGCACGGAACGTGATGGTCAAGATGGACATGGTGGCCACTGACGAGGACTGCGAGTGCCTGAAGCTTGTGTGCTCGCGCGTGTCTTCCCGAGCGGCCCACCTGGTTTCGGCTGCTGTGGCCACTCATTCTCAACAAGATGAAACGCCCCGCATACGACTGTTGGAGTTGACGGTTCGGTCTACCGGTTCCATCCACGCTTCCACTTTCTCATGGAGGCCAAGATTGCAGAGCTGGTCAACCCCCAGTACAAGGTGAGGTTGCCTTGTCAGTGTATTCTGGTGGCTTACATTGTGTAGGCTATATGAGTGAATAAATGCTCACCGAATCTCGAACAGTAAAATGGGGCGAGGATAAACTCTTAATTCATAAATTGAAATGGGCAGATACTGTTTTGTCGTCCACGTTCAAAATAATTTTAAGAATTATTTCGACGTCCGTCGCGCCACTTTCTGAAGACGTGAGAATGTCCTCAAGATTATTTTGATGTTCCCCGTCGAAATATATGGGCGGTTGCATTTGGATTCAGTCAACGGGGTGGAGTCGTATTTTTTATTTTTGCTTCAAATTTTTATTTTTTGTGGTGCATGTTCCCAGAAGAACAATCCTTTTATTTTAATGTCCTGACATGTTTAGTTTCTGAGAAAAAAATCTAAAAGAAGCAGGAAAGAATGACGGGGTTTTGACGCGATTGTCGTGTGTAGGCGTTTTTGAATCGCTCTCAATCTCAAAGTATTCAAAAGAGCGTTTATATTTTTTTAGTGTGATATATATGCAAGTAGGTAAAACAACATTATAACTACTTTTTTTTATTCGTCGCTCAATCTTTGTAAAAAATCCCAAACATGCCTCCCGCGAACAACTGTGACCTGAATTGTGGATTTTGTTTTGAGTCGACTATGGTTAGTATCGCTTTTAAAATAATGCCACGTGTAGATCCTTTCATTGCCTTCCAAATTAAGCAAGGTTTGTGCCTTTATCATGGACAAGTACTGAGAAATAAATTATAAAACAGAGAAGGTTCTCACTTTTTGCGTTTAATTTCAACATGCTGTATAAAAGAATTTAAAAAAATTTTAATTTTGTTTTTTTTTTTAAGTATTTTCACACCCTTCAACGCAAGAGGCGGCCACCGCCCGGGTGTGGCTGACCCTAGTGACACCACTGCCTTCTGGTAACAGCTGTGAAGTTGTGAAACTGGCGTGATGTTTATTTACATTTTTCTGTTTAAACCATAAAAGCGGCAACTGTTTCATAGTGGCATTTTCTGAAAGACTTTGTGGTATAGAGAATTCAGTGAGAAAGAGTGGAACCTTGTTTTTGCATCATTATAAATTTACTGCACATTGCATGAAGGGGCATCCAGTGTATCTAGATGGATGTAATTTTTAGGCAGCAATGAGAAATAAATTGAAAATACCTGTTACTATCTTTTGACATCATCCTCTTCCACCTGCAACACATTTTTCCCATATGGCTGTGAGCCTCTGTATTCCAGCATTGTAGATTTTTAGTTACTGGACTCTGAAACCATTGAAGAACTACCTGGATTGCTTTGTCAACCATGTGAAACTTCCATCACTTCGAGATGCTCCTTCAGAGTGTCGAAATGGTGAAAATCGCTCCGTAGTCGGAACTGTTGGGCAGATGTGGCAACATCTCCCAATAAAATTAATTTAAAAAAAAAGTTTCAATATTTGTTTTTGACGAAAAACAATTTTTTGGTCAAAACTTTGTTGTTTTAGAACCCATCGAAAAGGAACTTCGTGAAAACTAAAGTGATCCCCGATTATAATGTTCAGAGAACTTTTGCTTATACCAGTAACATTGCAACTTTGTAGTACAGTAACTCTCCGATCATTAAAAATCGCCTCTCGACACTGTGTATGGCTTTACTCGCAATTACAGTCTTTAGCTGACCTTTTTGGGGGTCATCCTCTATGGATTGACAATCTTCATCAAAGTGTTTACACCATTCAAACACCAACGAACATGCTACAGGCTTTTCTTGAAACACATGATAGGCAACGATGAATTTCACTGGGTTGTGAAGCTTCATTTACTAGGAATTTCTTGACCAAGCACAGTTCCTGCACTGCAGTTGACTGGTCCGACGGCATCTTTAAAGAGAAACTGAAGCGGTTCTGTATTTGAGGAAAATCACTAAATCGTCTTCATTTGGCCTTCAGGATCGTGAATATCAGGATTATTTTTCAATTTGGTGCATGGAGGCTGCAGAAATTAATTTTTAAAGTACCGCTGATGCCTCTCTCCCGGGCTGTGATGTCATATTAGTATTTTTCGGAATCTCCGTTCTTCTATCTTCAGTGCCTGTCTAAACTATGGACATGCACTCTTGCTGTTTCCAAAAAGGTTAGAAAGAAGTCTCGGCTGGTGTCAATGTGGGGGAATATACCGGGCAAGCTTGCCAGGTATATTCCTGCACGTGCTGCCCACACGAGCGACGCGCACTTGGCTGCCTAGAGATCCTAGTATAACGTCACGACTGGTCAGAGGAGTTTCTGTGGTTTTCCTGCGTTTAGTTACATCTTCGAGCAAAATGAATGTTATATTCAGATTCACGGGATAAAAATATGTCAGAATTCACCTCCAACTCGTTTTTTTCAAGAAGTGGTTCAGCTTCCCTTCAATAACTCAGCGCGGAGGACATTTTATTCTTGCAACTTCCACCACCAAGTGTCAAACATTAACAGTTCACTTCAGTATAATTATTGAACTCAGTGTTAGGCTTATCAGGGACAAAGTCCAGATGTTTGCTGGGAGCCCCTCATAGAAAGCTAGAACTCTGCCCATAAGTGAGAAGTGGGAGAAAAGTGAGTGATAAAGGCAAGTTTTGAGAACGTTGATGCTGCCCCCAGAGAATGGTTGAAGGTTATGTCTTTCAGGTGATCATTTGTGTATGTTCAAAACATATTCGGTCTAATAAACATATTTACGCTCAGTTCGCTCAGTTAGGTAAGCTTCCTTCTGTAGTTTGTTTTGCCAAATAAGGCAGTTGCCATGTTTTCTAGCTTCTACCTGCTTAGTAGTATTCAATTGGCCACATGGGAGGTGATGCAGATGATTCTTAGTTGACCAGATCCAGCATGCTGGCTGCCTTTCACAGTTTCCTGCAAGGTGGCTACCTCTAGATGAAATAGAGCATTGGTTCTCAAACTGGGTACCTATACTCCGTTTCACCTTGCGTCTGGACGCAGCAGACGCCACGAGCTATCCTAGCCAATCCCGTTTTGTGGAGGTAGCCCGTGAGACACTTTCCATGCGTCGCTGTGCCCCTCTCCAAGGTCACGTGACACTCGCACGGCCTTGGATTGGCTCCGGTGGCTTGTAACATCCGCTGCGCCCGGACATAAGGGGAAACTGAGCATAGGAACCCATGAGTTCCCTAGGCACTCAAACTTCCTCGACCATTCCCGCCCCTATTCAAAGGGCTTTTCCAGTTTACAGGCTGATCTGAGCCATACTTTGATGCAAAACTATGAACCGAACACTCTCTGGTATGGGCATTATTGTTAACAAGGTCTGTAGGCCTAGACAGAGCCAATTTTTGGCAATTTTTTTTTAAAGAGAGCCTTGCAAATGAAGCTAAGACATGAAAAATGCTACTTGCACTGGGATAGTGAACGTATTTCACATACCCAGAATCCAGTGCAGATTATATTTTTGGCAAAAAGCACTTCTTCTAACTCAAACTAAATCAAACTAATTCAGTAAATTGGAATGATGCATTCTAAGTGTGCTCTGCAGACTAGTAGATACCGGGTCTTTTATAAGCAATGCTCAAATTATTTGAAGCCATCAAGTTTCTATTCAAAGAATGGATACATGCAGCTTGATGAGGCTGCTTGTTTGCATGCTTTGACAGTGATTAAAGCAGTTTCGGTTTGCTGGAAATAGGCAAAACGGTTGAAAATATTTCTGGCTGAAACTGTTTTGTTTTTCTCTTCTAGTTTGACTTGATGCTTTCCGAGGATGGCAGTGGTCGTGGGGCAGCCTTGGTGGCTGCTGTTGCTGTACGTTCGAAGAAGAAGTGAAATTGCTGACCAGCATCCAGTCCCTCCCAAAGCTACAAAGTTTGTCTGTTGTGAGAAATTATTTTTGGACCCTTCATTGAAATTGGGATGAAGAAACATGGTGTTTGAGGTTTTGGAAGATGCGACTGGGCAGCAGACGGTAGTGCTGAGAAGCTCGTTTCTTCGAGCGTTTTAACCCATTTTTATATCGGCAGGTTCACTCTAAATAAAAAAAGGGAGAAGGGGAACACAGTACCACACAGGACTTCCTATGTTGTTTTTTCTACTGTGTGTGTTGGGTCATTACTACCAAACAGAGCATCCTGAGAAAGTTTGCAATGGAGTGTTGAAATGAGAAAACAGTTTGGAGTGTGGTTTGTGACGAGAATGAGAAGTTGTCACCCTACATCTCTGCATTCGGGTGGTGTACAAGCTCTCTCGGACAAAACTGCTTGCAAAGATGTTGCACCTTGCCGCAGGGCTTCTTGCATAGGCAATCGTGTTTTTCTCATTGTGTGCAATCTCAGGCTCTATGAACACTGGTGCCTGTAGCATAGTGTGTTTCATGGAGTAAATAGCTTTGTGTTAGGACCAATGTGGCACCAGAATTCTTTCAACTCATTCACGGCAGCTGTGCTGGTTGGATGTAGTGAAACTCTAAGGTGGACGGAGGTGCCCCTTGGGGTGGCAAGGTGCCTAGTCATGGAGTGCATTTTAGGCTGATTATACTCGTTCGGACATATTGGATGAGGTGGTGCTATAGCGTGTACATTATTTTAGAGGATTCCATCTTGCCGCTAGAACGGATTTTAGTTTATTTTAAAATTGTTGCAATTCCGAGTCTTGTCATGTGTACAGTTAATTTAAACCTGCAGTCATCATGTTGAGACCTTTTCATAGTGTCTGACACATTATCTTCATGTTGTGATCTTTTGTGTACCTGTGGTGCTTAGGTAGTGGTAGGAGTAGCAGCTGATATTCTGTAGGGATGCTCGAAATTGTTTCTGGCAAAACATTCCAGAACAAAGCATAACTGCAAGCTAGCTTTCAGGTGTTGCGTATCCATCTGGTAGAGGAAACTTGTGAGATTCAAACGCCCAGGACACGCTTTCATAACATGTTTCCCTGGCATCAAGAGATTTTGCTTTGATTCTGGCCATCTTTTTTTTGGTTTTGGCAATGTTTTAGACATGTTCCCAGGGTGAATTTGAGGCTTGCCTATTTTTCTCGCTTGCATAGCTAAAGCTTGAAATTGTGAAGCCATTTTTACATCTCCGGAGGCTGAAGTTTCAATTCCAGAAGAAATTGGCCTGGTTTCTGTTCACACACTACCTGCTGGTGTCCAGAAAATGTTTGCGTAATGTGAAGAGTTAAACACCAGGCAGCATTTTCGTTTTGGTTTTCACATCTGTTATATTTGTGCGCAGGGTGCGTAGCTTGTGTATTTGCATGCTACGAGCTTTCTTGCAGTTCTGACATGGGCCTTTTTTGAAATTTTAGTGGCCTGTATATAGCTTAGTGGTATAGTTATGTAGTTTCGAATGTTTCTTTTCTTCTGTGCAGAATAGCACTAATAACTTGTTTGCTCTCATGTAGACTCTACCATTAAATATTATGAATGAGTTTTTTTATGTTTTTGTGAATATTACTTTTAATAGGTCTTGCCATAAATTGTTAATTATTATGCAATGTACATGCATTGTTCAGTTTATTGAACATTGTCCAATAAAGCTAGTACAAACTGATCTGACTTGCAGTTGTGACTAGTAGTTGACTTGACATGGTTGCCTATGGTTGTGCAGCACTTTGATCTGATCGGCTCTAAGGCAAAGCTGGTAAATTGAGGTGCCATGAAACGTGTGCTTGCAGTAGTGCTAGGAACTTCCTCTTGATGCCACACTTTAGACCAGGAGTTAAAAACTACACTTGGCCCCTTTAGCAGCCTTGCAGTTGTGACAGTTTGTCTCCACACTCATGTAAAAAGATATAATAAAAGTGACTTTTAGTTAACCCATTTTGCTTCTTTTCTGGTGGCTGCCATGGCCACTAACTTGGCCAGAATACGGCTTAGGGCTCAAGAAAAAAGCCTAAAGCAAGTTCTTTCTTTTCTTTTACATCGGAACTGATTAAAAAAATTGTTTTTATATATGTAGATCTGTTTTGATAATACACGAGGATTGGGTGAAACGTTTTGGGGCCACATGTGAAGGACCCAAGGTGAGATCACAAAATATTGTTTTAGAGAGGGCACCTCTACTCTGCATACTGCCCGCCAAGTTTACCTGAGTGTGAAGTGCTGCGCTCGAATGGTGGATGTGAACAAATCAAAATGGAGGGCTCCAGCAGTAAGAAACGTTGCGAATCTTGTGATCCGTTGCTTGTTGAAGGGATTAATGCCAAACAAGTTCCACGCAGACACGCGGGAAACATTGCAGGACACCGCTACACATTACGTGGCAGTGATGCAGTAGAAACATCCCAATTCCACGCCCAAAAATGTTCAGAGTACAGGCATCTACATTCTACAGGAAAGGACATTGCATCCATCTGACGCTGAGGGCATCCTGATGATCGATTGTCTCCACAAAGTCCAGACAATGCTGTGTATTGATTCTTGTCGCGACATTTAAGGAAACCCTTGCGAAAAAAACGTCCTGGAAAGATGGAGCATGGTATTATTTTCCTTTGCCACAACACTCCATTGCTTGCAAGCAATCGGCACCTGTGGCTTCGTGCTGATACTGCAACCCCCTTATTCTCTGACCCCGCACCATCAGGCTTTCACTTGTTCTTCATCATGAAGAAAGGCCCTAAAGGGGTCATGAAACGATATCTGGTTCATGGCTTTGCAGAGCGCCGCCTCGATGGCTCCGTGGCAGAAGCGCTGGCTTACGGATTCCCAGGTGGCGGGTTTGAATCCCGGCCGAGGTGCCCGCAATCTGACGGAGGCTTATTGCGCAGAAGGCGCCGCGTAACCGAGCTTTCGGTTTCACGTCAAAAGATCCCCAGGTGGTCCAAATGTATCCTCAGTCTTCCGCTGGGGCGTGCCATAAATGCCCGTCGATAGTTTGGCACGTAAAACCCTCGAGGATTTTTTTTTAATGATTGCAGAGGCGTATTGGTTTTTGTCTGGCCCGAGTATACTCGCACAGACCGCCACTGATTCAGAAGCTTCTTTGATAAAAGGGGACTATTTCTTTCAGTCTTGCCTTCGCAAAGCTTGATAAAGTAATTGTAGGATCGCAACCACCCGCTTGACGACAGTCGGGCGCGGCTGATGGATTGGACACGAGATCTGCGTGGGCGCTCGGCTTCGGCTCGGTAACAACGCATCGACGCATGGGCGTAGCAACCGGGGAGCAAGGGCGCTTGCCCCCCTCCTCCCTCCCTGTTCTTAGAGTGGCGGTGGGGCAAGGCATGTGTTTTGCACCCGCTAAACAGCCGCCACTGGGCAGGGCAAACATTTGCCGGCGGCGCCCAACGAATGCCAGGGCACCGCCACCCGGGCCTGGGGGGGGGGAGTCTGATGCCCCCCCCCTCCACTCAAACAAGTTGGTACGCCACTGCCTCGGCAGACACTTGGTGGCTCAGTCGTGTCCAACCACTGCGGTGATGAGAAGCCGAACTCCAATGCCTGGAGCTCAGCACGCGTTTTCTACTTTGCCAACCCCAGCGTGTCTATGATTAACGTTGGTGGCATAAGATAGGCACCAGGCCACGTGGCCGCTTGTTCTGGCTCCGAGTTGAGGAGATAAACAATGCTCCTATTTCTCGATTTTTTTTTTTTGTGACTGTTATTGCTTAGAAACAAGAAGAGAGAAACAAAAAGTCATGTTTGGCGAAGCTCGAGCAGAGATGGAAGAAGTGCGTGGATGTGAGGCTGGCGGCAGAGAAAAGCTCACCGGAGGATAGCTCACCAGAGAAAAGCACACCGGAAAAAAAAAAACTCACCGTAGAAAAACTCACCGCAAAACCGGCAGATGCGGAGAAAAGCTTACCGGCCCTTGAGTGGAAGCCAGCGCAAAGCTCACCGAAATTTTTTTTTTCTTAGCGAATTGTGCATTACACGCGGCAATTTAACACAATTAGAATTCATTACTTTCTTACAAATAATTGTCCTCTCTTTTCTAATATTGTTGACGTTTATTGGGCATATTCACTAATTCCTCAGAAGTTAATAATCACCCATTCTGTCTATTAATCCCGCCGCAAGCATAAAATCAAAACATGGGACACTCGTAAAAAAGAGGACAATTTATTGACATCTTGACAGTGTGCCGTCGGTAGCTTTGTCAGATAAAAAGGTTGTTTTTTGCAAGCTAATGCTGTGTGCGAACCGTTTCAGCTCCGAATATTGCGTGGTGCCTGGTACATGAGTAGGTGTTTGTTGGTGTAGTCAATGTCAACCAAGCTGGTTTTGTTTCTTCACAAATAAAGTTAGTTGTGAGGGTGTAGCCCGAAACAACCCATTCCCGTTTGAACCCGTCCCGTTTCGACCCATTCCCAAAACGACTTTCCCGTTTGAACCCGTTTGAACCCGTCCTGTTTTGACCCATTCCCGAAACGTCCTTCCCGTTTGAAACTGTCCGTTTCAACCCGTTCCCGATACGCCCTTCACATTTGAACCCGTAGCCGAAACATCCTTGACGTTTGAACTCGTCCTGTTTGAGCCCGTTGGTATAAAGCCCCTTACATCTCAACCTCTTCGCGGAAAGTGTCCATCGTTGCAACCCAGGTTTACGCAGTTTTGCTGCTTAAGAATGTCCCGAAATCATATTAATGCAAAGGTGCAGGCGAGCTATTCTGTTAAGTTGTGAAGTATTTTTGCTTGTCAATGTATTCTTAAAATATGCAACACTGACAGACAAGCTTCGACAAAATATATTTCTACTTAAACCACTTAAAATGTTTCTTTCAAGATGGTCCCCAAAATGTGTAACTACGGAACGGATTATGTCCACTGCGCGACACCGTTACCACGACCACGATGTTTGCGATTTTTCGAATTTTACTTCGAAATGGTATTAGAAGGTACCAAATTGTACCGCTTAGGTTAGTGGCCTAGATGAGCACTTCAAACACACTAATAATATTGATGGCCGTCTTTTGAGTTTTTTTTTTTAGACAAACAGCCGAAACCATCATTAACAGTGTCGCGCTCTGTTCAATCAATAGGGAGTTCTCGTAGACCGTTTCGCCGTCTCGCGACGCTCTCCGCAACCTGCTACGATACCTGGAACTCTACAGCGAAAGCCATCGGTGCGCAGGCGCAGTAGCGGCTTCTTCGTTGCGGAGGGCTTAGCGAAGGGGGAGACGCGGTCTACGAAAACTCTTAAAGGGGCCCCGCAATCATAATTAAGCGTCTACCTTTTTTGCGGTTTCCACGTCTCTTGGGGTTCGGGCAAGCCAGCGGGCACGGAGAGAGTCACTAAATATCAGTGCGTCATATTTTAACCGGACGACGCGGAAACCTCCTCCACCGACGGGGGCGACCCGCGGTACCGAAAGCGCGCGATATGTGACGTCTTAGGTCCTGGGCTTACTACTGGTCAGAGCCGCTAAAAGCTTCTTTTTAGTCGAAATACAAAATATAAGTGGCGCGAACCGTTTCAATTATTTATAAAAGTAGTTTTTGTTCAGTATTTGAGATCAGAAAAGAAACAAATGCAGTTTATAAAGTACGGAAACAAGAAATGATCCGTCGACATACCCGCCACCAATCGGTGGAAAAGGCGGCGCCTACTAGAAAGGAGTAGTGGGATCAGGCGCCGACACGGAAAGGTCCCGGATGTACGCGGCGTCGCTGCGGCCGTAGGGACCGGAGGACCCGGCCGGCTCTGAGCGTTCCCAAGGCCTTCGGTGAGCAGCTTTGTCTTGCGGTTTGGCCGTTTCGCGGTATGGCAGCGCGAAGTGGCTCCCATTCTGAACTGATCTTTACCCCGTGTTTGCTGTCGTTTGTGGCCAATGAAGTGTCATGCCCAGTTTGTGTTTAATCGCGCAGCAAATGCAATGAGAGCCGCTCTAGCTGCCCGCTACATACAGCCTATCCAGAACACGCTTTAGTGGCGCCCTCTCGCGCCGTCGACACGGAGTACGGCAGCCGTGAGCGCTCGCTCAGCTCACCACCCCTCGTCTAGTTCACGGCCACTCAAGCAACCAAGGACGTCATGAAGGAGGTTATTTTTCGCTTGTTTTTGTAATTTTAATTTGCCTATAACTTCTAAAATAAACCGAAATTCGAGAAAAGAAAAGTGTCATTAAGTTACTACGTTCAGTGCGCTCAGGTTTGGTGCAAATTAAAAATTAGTAAAAAAGCCATTGCAGGGCCCCTTTAAAGGGCAACTCCGCTTCATTTTTGATATTTAGAATACTATGCTGCCCTATTTAGTATAATATAGGAAGACCCCATGTCAAATATTACGATCCAATTCCGTCTATATATTTAATAAACTGGCCAGCAAACTTTCAAATGAGCCAAGTCGCCGAAATCTGCCAACTCTAGCGTGCGACGTGAGGCGCAATCGTCAGCGCAGTCAATAGGGAGTTTTCGTAGATCGTTTCCGCTGTCCCGCAACGCTAGCCGGAACTATACAGTCAAGGCCGTCAGCGCGCCGGCGCAGTAGCGGCTGCTTCGTTGCGGAAGGCTTAGCGGAGGGGAAACGCGGTCTACGAAAACTCCCTATTGCTACGGAGTTGGAGCGGTCAACGTTGAACCACTCCGCCAAAGGCATGACTACGTCATTCTTACGTTTTGTTTGTTTTTACTTATCAGAGCGAAATTGAACGATGACGATGACGTCATGAGTTTCTCCTCCCGGTGTTGGCTCAAGGGCGTCCACGTGATCACCGTAACGCGGATGCGCTTAGTTTGCGCTGCCCTGCGCGCTTATCGGTCTGTTTCTCCGCTCCCCTTCTCTTCTTTCATCTTCTCCCCTTCCCCCTCTCCCCGGGCCATCACCGTCCACGCCATCCGAAGCGACCTGCCCGCGTCGCGTGTCCTGTTCCTCGCCCCCAAGAACGTCACAAGACCACGTGGTTCGACGTGACGTGGCCATGACTCTGACAACACGAGGCCAATGTTGCCTGACGCAACCGAAGTTTCGGTTTCGGTATCAGCTGATGTTTAAATTAAGATTACACAAATAATATTTCACATTTCGCGAATTCAAAGACGTAGAGCTCTTTCAGTAGTGTTTTGTGAAATGGAATCACATGTAAGCCTAAATTTTTCGGAATTGAGCGGAGTTGCCCTTTAAAGGGATTGTCCGGTCAAATTTTGTATTCAAGAAAACAATTGAATATCGTTGTTATTGCCTCGAAACACATCGTACGCGCAAAATCTGAAATTTATATGCCCCTCTGAATTAGTAATTGAATTTACAGTGCTCCCATCGCTTCCTAGCGTAAACGCGACTTTCGTTGGCAACATTGAAGCTCTGACGTCACACAACGCAAAGCGAGCATTCCCGTCTTGTCGTTTGCCTGCGAGTGAACGTCGCAGCGTGCTTCGTTTTTGTTCTTGCGCTCGACTTGTTTCGTGGATGGGTGAGGTTTTTGTTGCGCGGTTGGGTGCCACAACCACCGGGCAGCACATGCGAGCCAAGACGCGACGTTCCACACTTTTCCGCGAGACGTGCAGTGACGAGAAAAATGGATCGTCGACGTGCGTAGGGACTGGGTTCCCGTCAAGATCGAGATCCCGCTTATGCAGCAATCATCTCACAAAAGAGAGCTACGAGCTGAGCTCTAAGCGGACAGAAGCCTTGTAAGCTGAGGTGTGATGCTGTGCCTACGATATTCAACTACGTCCACCAGGATGAAAGAACACCAACGTGACGTCAAGTATTCCACGAACGCCACCCGTCTCAAGACGGAGCTGGTCGACCACGCGTGGACCACAGGACACACCTTTGACTTCACAGCCGCGACGACCTTGGCGAAGGAAGATAGGTGGGGCCCACGCAAACTACTTGAGTCATGGTTCATCCGCGGAGATAAGACGGCGTGCAACAAGAACCGTGGCCCCCTCCCGGAAGCTTATATGGACCTTCCTGATAAATAGGACTGCGTTGACCGAAGCTCTCTCTCATTCCTGTGTATGTACTGATGATGCCTCCCGCATGGGAGGCGAAACGTTTAATGAAGTTGTTTTTCTTGTTATGTGAAGTCGGTGTTCTTATTTTAATCACCGGATCAATCGGTTTGATTATGCGGCGAAACCGAAACCAAAAGCTAGGCCATTTGGAACGGTTCTAAAAGTTGTATTTAGCACGCGTGCAGCCCAATTCTGTTTGAACCGCGAGTGAAAAATGGAGCGTGGCTACGATTCACCAAGCTCGTCCAAGTCAAGTGACGACATGCATTTGAACGATTTGCCGTTTGCCTTCGACCCACGGAAATCGCCTCCGAGGGAACGACCAGTAGCCTCATCACCGATCCAGTAGATCTGCCGATATGTGTACCCAGATGCCGCGTCGTGTACCTAAATGCCACTTCAGATGCAAAAAACAAACAAAAAAACCTGCATTCTTTGCTTTGCAAGAGCTCCTAGTTCGATCGGTGGCCGTCGCAGTTGTGTTTGCGCGAAACGGCATACGTTTGCTCGATGGCTGTTTTCATTTAATAACCTGCTAAAAAGCTTGACTTTTTTTTCACACACTTGGGAACTGCATTAAAAGAAACGTATTTCAGTAGGGTACAGCCTAGAAGACTGTATAATTCGATACAAAATACAAGACATCCATCGACCAACGCTTGTTATCCCGACCATCCGACAAACCTTTGCGTTTTGTGACGTCACGCAGCAGCTAGGATGTCAGCCATTGACACTGGCGAAATTCGGGGTGCAGTTTCGTACATACTCTCTTGAAAGGTTTAATTAATAAAGGGAGATCATATATCAAAATAAAAATAACGTTTGTTTATATGAAGGCACCCTCGACGTAACGAGCGGCAAAACTTAAGTACTTCCGGTTTCGACCGGACAATCCCTTTAATGTAGTCTTAGAATAACACAGGCAAGCACTTTGAGTAAGCAAAAATTAGCGTTGCCTAAGGTTTTATATCGCGACGCCATTTTTAGGTTACCCAAAGCGCTTGCGTACGTTATTCTAAACCTTCCTTATAGTGAACACTATATTTTGAAGAGTGATAAATTAGACAGGTTGACGGGCATATGATTGCGACTTCATTTTCTTACGAGTTCAAATACAGATCCGTCGCGTACACAGAAAAAAATCATAAACCACAAAATGCTATCGTCTTGGTTGGGGAAGTCGAGCAAGAAAATTGCACCTTCAGAAAGGCGACACTCCAATTGTGATAGTTCGCGGCTGTCACCTGGTCTGCACGGCACCAGCATTTGCAAGCTGCTCCAGAGATATCCTTGTTAAGGGGGGATTCAACCACTGATCCCTACTATAGGGGGCTGGATGGCGCTTAGCTTCTCTCCGAGCCTGGCGCAAGTGAAGCCACCGGAAGTTCGATGGTTGTCCCGGAAGTCGGGCGTGCGCTGGGCTTCCTAGTGCATTCAGTCGATATTTTGGACCACACTTTTTTGTGTCTTTGATTGGATTTTAATACACCCGTTCTGGGTTAAATCCCGAGAATGAGTCATTTCAACGTGGGACATATTCACACTTGATCAACTAGAATCTCAAAATGTTTACATTGAATGGCTTCCCATGATACTTCTCGGGTCTGCATGCGCTCTTACTGCGCAACAAGCAGGCTCTCTTGAGGGAACAAGCGAAAATCTAACGCCCTCGACGCTTTTCGAACCAGAACTCGGAAGGGTTACAAAGCCTGCCAAGCGCTCACTTCCGGGACAAGCCACTTACTTCCGGTGGCTTCATACCTGTTTGCTCAAAGTAGAGTTCCTCTATAGCTACCTACGGTAGCAGAGTTGCGCATTCAGCCTCGGCGGGTGGCCGTAGCGCCGGCTTCCCTGCACGCCCTGGATGCTTTGCTCCTCACGTGACTAAATTTGGCGAATAGCGGCGCTGGGCGCGCCGCCGCGCATGGAAAACAGGAGAGGAGGAGAAGGAGGGCGAAAGCAGGGGAACATACGCCGGGGCGCGAGAAACGTCGGCGGAGCGACCGTAAAGGTGGCTTTCTTGCACGGCGCCGGACGCTTAGCTCCTCACGTGATGGATCTCGGCGAATAGCGGCGTGGCGGCGCGGGGAAATCAGATGCGCAACTCTGCTCAAAGCGCCATCCAGCCCCCTCTAGTGGAAATCAGTGGATCCAACCGCTATTTATTTGTACCCTTTTCCTCATAGATGGCGCAGCATTTTTCCGGAACAAAATCTTTGCAAAAACAAAATCGCCCCCATCACCTTTTGTGGGGAATACACTGGGCAGCAGACTCCTCAATCGAGGCACGAGGTGGGGCCTTGCGCACCCGACTTTACCGACGGAAGTACGACGCCAACGTGACGGACACGCGCTGCAGTGCATGTGCTGATGCGGAAGAAACAGTTCCGCATTTGCTTCTCGAGTGTCCGGCACGTGCCTGCACCAAGAGTCGGCACAAGCATCGACCAGGCCCTCGGGTTTACAGAAGGACAGAACTGCAACATCACGTGTTCCAAGCAGAGGCTTGAGGCTTGGTGGTCCATTCACGTGTGAACTTGTGGGATGGAACTACTACTTTTCTAAAACTCTTTCTTTTTCTTTGGGGGGGGGGGGGGCGTGGGGGCGTGTCTATTGTAGACTCTCGTTTCAAAGAGAATGCGCCACAAAATACATACATACATACATACATACAAACGAGTTGCACGTTCGCAGCATCGCGTGCAGGTCGGGCGCTCAGCGAGGTGGGCTCGGGCCTCTGGCTCAGGCCACGGGCTGTTGCCGCCGATCTCGAGCTAGATCGTTTTCGCACTGCGTCTGCCGCTGCGGCGGGAAGCGGCCATGCAGCCGGCGCGAGATACGAGCCAGTACTGCAGAGTCGCTGTATAGGCCTCTGCTTGCAGAGCCAGAGTACCGCGTTTCTTTTCCTTGCGCCGCCATCTCCGTATTGGCCAAGTGAGGAGCGAGTCACGTGGGCAGAACTGGAGCCGACCTTCGTGCGGGAAAGCGGCCTCCAGAGCGCCGCATTTCGGGGGGACATATTTTCCGCTTTGCGTTCGAAAAATATGGCAGATCCTAGTACTCAAAATCGAACGAGCCGAAAGCTTCCCTAAGCCGTTGAACATTATGTGCGTCAACTGGGTACAATACAATCCTCTTTTTTTATAACGCGAGCGATGTTTTAGGACATCCGTTTGGCCAAGCTATCCGGAAGCAGACGACACGCACGACGATCGCGTTGCCTCGCGTCCGCGGTGCGGCCTTTCGCGGAGTGATACGCGATACGCGACGGGCACATCCGGCCATCTTGGCGAGTCGGCGAGCTCTCGTCCGAAAGCGAGGGGACGGCGTGCTCGTCGGTCGCTGTCGTCGTTACCGCAATGAATTGACGACTTCCGCATGCCGGGACCCGCAGGATCCGCAGGGTGCGATTTCTTGCAATCGAGAGGGAAACAGGAAACAGCGGGAGTGACGATGACGGCGGATCGCGCGGCTCCTCGCCGCACTATTTGCGCCCCGCGGCGCGCCTCAGCACGCTGCCTCGTATCTGCGCGCCTTCGCGTCCTCTGCAAAAACCGACCGTGGCTTCCCGCAGTGCTTGGCTCCCAGGAATGGCACCATTGCGGTACTCTGCCTCCCGCAAGCGGAGCATATACAGTTACTCTGGCCAGCCACTAGGGTGCCTAGATGTCTGTCTGTCTCAGGGTGAAGACATCCATTGTTGCACTGAATCTGCCAGCGCGTGACGCCCTCGCGCACTCGGTGCGTGACTTGGGCGCTAAAATGGCGTCTAGGCATTATCTAAAGCTATGCGCTCGAGCTGAGTGTCACCGGATTGCGCGCACTTCAAAATGCATGCAAAAAAACGATTGGGCGTAAATATGGCTGAGATGTCACCACTCAAGCAAAAGCGCGTGTGTATGAAGGCACTCAGCCAGTACATACGTTGATTACAGTGGCTTACAAAACGTAGAATAAGCTCTGATTTCCGAATGGATTCGAAGTTCCTTCCACGTTCGGACTTATCGAAAGCACAAGGTGCGGCGTTGCGGCCGTTTGGACTAGGGCATTTAACACGCAAACGATGTTTTGAAAAAGAAAAAAATTTTTTTTAGAGTTTAAGCTAAAGTTAGAAAACAAAAAAGAAATAAAGTGACAGTTTTGCACTTCCTATGTTTTATATCGGCCTGCTCTTCGTCTGAATACTGGTTTGCAAACGCGCTCCCAGGATGTGTGGAGTAAAGCCCATCTATCCTGGGAAAAGTGGCGCCAATCATTTTTGTGGAAATGCTCGAGACACGTGCCGCGCGCCACTTCTGGGAAGAACTAGAGCCACTAAATGAGCTGCGCTTAGAGTATCGGCACTCTGTTCCTCAACATTGTTGTGGGCGCCGACATTTTGGTGCTTGTGCAAAGTAGACGCAACTGCCGATCGTCATGATTAAAAAATGCGACTTCCTCAGCTTTAGATTCGGTGTTAGGAAGCATGTAATATTGCTTTGCTCTGTCGCGAACTGTTTAAACATTTGTGGAGGACGGAAAAGCGTTTCCTGTGATTTTAGATAAATCTTCAAATAACTGGCAACAATGATTTTAAGCCACAATATGAACAAGTGTCGTTACTCTGACGTGTAGCTTATTTAGTGGCACTATAGAAGCATGATGGCGTCTGAAATTAAGCTCAGTGCTGCGCTGTTCCGCCATGATCTTCCCTAGTGCCACTGAATAAGCAACGCTTCAGGGTAACAACACTTGTCCATATTGTGGCTTAAAATCATGGCTGCCAGTTATCTGAAAATTTATCTGAAATCACAGGAAACGTTTTTACGTCCTCCCCAAATGTTTAAACGCTTCGTGACAGAGCAAAGCAATCATTCATGAGCTTCCTAACACCTAATCTAATGCTGAGGAAGCGCACTTTCGAATCATGACGATCGGCAGTTGCGTATGCTCTGCATAAGCACCAAGATGGTGGCGCCCACAGCAATATTGGGGAACTGAGTGCCGACCCTAAGCATAGCTCATTTAGTGGAGAGGTCCACACTTCTGCACGTCCAGAGGCGTGGACCTGGTCGACGAGGTCCACACTTCTGCGCGTCGAGTCAGAAGCAACAAGAAGCCACCGTTTCCCACCCGTGAACTGTACCAAGGAGTTCTCTGTCCAAGCAAGTGGCTCGGCTCTGCTACTCGTCCACAATCGCGCGCCAAGTGCACAGCAGCTGACAACATTGGCAACGGGTATGGCAAGAAAGGACACTTTCTTTCTGTCTGCCTGTCAGCGAAAAAGAACCACTCAAATACACAAAGCCATGTTGCACTCAAGTTATCCTTCTAAATTCCATACGTTGAAGGCGCTGCCGGCAAGTGCAGACTAAATTTATTTGATAAAATTCACGCTTTCAAGTACCGCCAACCATTGATGTGGAAACGCGCAAGACACGTGCGAGAAGCGGGTGCTCCGCTGCCATTCGCTTCGAAGGGCCGCTCATTTCAGTACTGCACCGATAACTGCTTCCAAGGGCCGCTCGAGATACGGGCCTCGTGCACTGGCGCATTTGACACCACTTGCAGGACAAACGCAAACATATCGAAGGGCTTTAGTCCAGACCACCGTGGTCTAGACAGATAAAGAGGGATCGGTGGCCACGTGCAATAAAAAAAATCAGCAGAACCCATCCTTTGGGAATGATTATCTACGTTAATGCGAATAGCATCAAACGGTGCGGAGTTATGCGCGTTCGTCAGGTGGCCGGCACACTCTAGATACGCCAGCCCACTCTTGAGGCGATTCTAAATTTGTTGACACTTTCACAGCCCTGCGCACGATCTCCGCAGCCCAGCACGTGCGTTTGTGTCACTTGGGAAGGCGAGCAAAGCACGCGCCATACGCACAAACACTCAAAATGGTACCGACCAGACTTTCTGGCGTCTCAGCTAGTCTCAACCAACGGTACTCTAAACGGTTGTTTATATCTTTACCATAGGACGCGCTTTACAGCGCTGTCACAGCTACCGGTGCGCGCGCGTTCCATGCACGAGGGCTCATTCCGCTCTCGTGAGGCTGAGCACGGCCGCTACATCACCCTCTCCCGAGCGCGGGAGAGGGTGAGCTAGCGGCCGTGCTCAGCCTCACGAGAGCGGAATGAGCCCTCGTGCATGGAAGCGCGCGCACCAGCTGTGACAGCGCTGTAAGCGCGTCCTATGGTAAAGATATAAACAACCGTTTAGAGTGCGTTGAATGACTGCCTTCATAGCTCTGTGGTTAGCGCGTCTGCCTGCTGATCAAAGGGTCAACGGTTCGAATCCCAGCCGGCGCCGGTCTTTTTTATTTATTTATCGACCCGCGGCGTAAGAGGTTAGATAGCCAGATAGATAGATAGATAGATACATAGACGAAAAGTGCGTGAAGTATCCAAAGAATGCTATTCGCATTAATATTCGCATTAATATTCGCATTAAAAAAAAGGATCGGTGGGCGAGTGCGCTAGAGCACGCCAGCTTGGAGCAGGTGGAATGGGGATCGGTGGCCGAGTGGGCTAAAGCGCACACCCAGAGCCGTTTATACTGCGCACACCCAGCTCGACGCGCGTGGAGCGAAAGCTCGCGCTGTAGAAGTCAGGGATCCTGGGTTCGAGCCCCACCCCTGCCCGTTTCAATCTGGATGAGCATCGTACCGGCGTGCGGTCGTGTATCACTACTGCGTGGTGCACGTTAAAGACCCCAGGCTAGCGGTTGTACCGCACTGGCTAAATTGCTCATCTACAGCGAGTGACTCGTCACAACTTTAAATGGCTGACCAACTACACGCTGTATAAATATCCCCACAACCCCAATTTTTGGAGCAGGTGGAGCGAAAGCTCGCGCTGTATAACCCAGGGATCCTTGGTTCAATTCCACCCCTGCCCGTTTAGATCTGGATGAGCATCGTACCGGCGTGCGGTCGTGTATCACTACTGCGTGATGCACGTTAAAGACCCCAGGCTAGCGGTTGTACTGCACTGGCTAAATTGCTCACCAACAGCTGGGAGACAAGTCGCCCGTTGAGGCAGACTATGTTCTAGGCCAGGAGTTGGCCAATCTGGAGCTCGCGAGCAGCATGCGGCTCTTCGCATTTTAAAATGCGGCTTGCGGCTCCCTCGCCCCCCCCCCCCCCACACACACACACACACCACACACACACCCGCCTACCTCCCGGTCACACGAGCATTTCCGCCAAAAAAGAAATAGAACGCGTTTTGAATCGAAAGACAGGTTGCGGTCTGGTGTCGTGTGCTACTGGTACCTTATGTACAGTCGGTCTGTTTTTGACTCGGGTAGATGGAAAGTAGTTCCAGTTTCGTTTATTCCTCTGAAAAAAAATGTGCCCCTCCCCCCCAAGAGGTTCTTGGTAGTTTCGTGGTTTTGTATGCGGCTCTTAGGCCGGGTCAGCCTGGCCACCCCTGCTCTAAGCTGTATGAACATACACACACCCCAATTTGTTTCCAGACAGGTAAGGTGGCACCGCTTCATTCCACCGTGACAATGTAAGATCTCTGTTGAAAGAGGTGTTCATAACGGACAATAGCATAGTGAATTCCCGAGGTCATTTATAAAGACACTAAAGTTATTTAGAGGTTCATTTGAGTTTGCCTAAAAATTAAAAAGTGTGAAGAGAGAGAGAAAAAAACAAGAAAAAAACGTACGCCTTACTTTAGGCAGAAACGTATTTTCTACCTATTGATGGCCCGTTTGGTTTTCTTAGTAATCCGCAAAACGGGAAGTGTTAAATTGAGAAAAAAATTGTTTCGGGCGCCAGAACGCTAATGTCCAAGTTAAATTTGCATCTCAGAGTAAGCACCCATTTGTTGGTTAAGAAAATATATTGTAATTGTTCAAAATAATAGAAATCATGCTTCTTTTTTTTTTTTTTTCATATCCGCCACCAAACAAGGTCTACAGAGGATGAAAATATCTTAAATAATGTTTCATAAAATAAATGTTGTTTTGCAACTCATTCGCCTATATTTTCGAATGAGTAGCTTTCTTTGCAACTCATTCGACTATATTTTTTTATTTCCAAATACATATTAGGAGGGTGCCTTCATGCGCACTTTGCTTAAGGTGGAGACATCTGGCCATTTTGTCCCACACTTTTATTTTTCTTTTTGTTCAGAAGCGCGTGAAAGAGCGTGTCCCGGAAAGCGTTTGTGGCGCTGACTGTGCTATGGCGACATTTTGTTTTCGTCGATTTATTTGTATTTTACTCGTGAGCGCGTTCTGTCGGCATCGGGCATACTACAAGGGGTGGCAACGCCCTAAGCAGAAGGACATTGAGGCACCCTACATATAAGGATATCTCTGTTCAACCCTGCACGATCTTAGGGTGCTTACGTGCCACGCTTGTATAGTGTGTGCAAGCGTTTCACCAAGCGCGCTAACATATCACACACACAAAAAATAGAATCAACAAAAGTATCGCCTCAGTTCAGTTCAAAGTGCGTTTATTGATGCCATAAGCAGGGAAAGGGGTGTAAGAATGCATCGGTGGCTAATAGTCGAGGCCTGGATGCGGCATACTATTTAAAACATATGTACACTAAATAAAAGATTCCAGCTTTGCCTCATGGAGGAAGTCCAGGAGACTTCGCAGGATCTTTCGTTGTTGGTTCTCATTTCCAGGGGGATGAGTCCAGCCTTCCAGAGTGGCGACGTTCTGAGGTCGGAATTTTGCCCTTTCTGCGTGATACTTGGGGCACACCCACACTTGGTGGTATGTGTCCGCCTTAGCGTTCATGGCGCACTGGGAACAAAGGCCAGACCTTTTGCCTTTGTTCCACGATGCGAGTCTCGCGGGTGATAAAGTTGCTTCTGTGCGCACTCGTGTGAGCAGAACCTGCCCTCGTCGTCCGAATCCCCGTGAAGGGAGCAGGGGATGTGCCGGCTCGGGCAGGAGCTCTTCAAGTTTCGCCTGGTATTCATTTTTTATCCCGGCCCTTTCTTCGGCGGGGTCATATTCTTGTAACTGCCAATCGACGATGGATGCTCGATCTCGAGCGGTCACGTCATATTGGTGATCTTGAAGTGGAAGCGTTTCATCTCCGGGCCCGCGGAAGGAAGGGTTAGCAAGGGCGTCGCGGGCCAGTTGATGAGCTTCTTCGTTGCCTGGGATCCCTGCATGACCAGGAACCCACTCGATTCTTATAATGACTCCCCGCGACCTAAGTGTCGTGGCGAGCTTCTTGATCTTGCGTACTTGGACGCTAGGGCTATTCTTGCTTCGACACTCTTTCACCGCCTCCTGTGAATCCGTAAAGATCCTGAGGTTCCCAGGGAGGTCGGTGGCTTGAGTGACGACCGTCTCTAATGCAAGGCGGATGGCTGCCAGTTCTCCCCCTTTGTCGACACCGTAGAGGGCAATGCTTCAATTGCCTCGAGTCGAAGTGCTGGGAATACCACGGCAGCCGACTTGAGGGTGACGGGGCCTTCAAGCGATGCAGTGTCCGTATAAGCAGCAACTACGGTCTTGCTTTGCTTCCAGCTCTCCACCATTTTGTTGTGTGCTTTTACCCTGCGGGCCAGTTTTTACCCCGCAGGGCTTTACACCCTGCGGGCCTTCAGAGCCTTATCAGGCCTTTCGCTAGGAGTCTGCTGATGACTATGGTTACACTTTTTTGCAGCGTTCAAAAAGTGTCGACGAACGGAGCCATGAATTGTAATTCTGTTGTGTCTATGTTTACACAGCGGGAATTTAGTCAGGTCTGAGGGCATCTGGTGTCATCGTTGGAGATGAAAGACAGTGCAGTATACCGCCGCCTATCTGACGTCTTTAGCGTGCATCACGCAATAGTGATCCATGACAGCACGCCGATGCGATGCTCATCCAGATTGAAACGGGCAGGGGCAGAGGATTGAATCCACGATCAGTGGGCTTTACAGCGCGAGCTTTCGCTACACGTGCTACCGATCCACGAGCAACGAGACATCGGGGTCGAATTCGAGCTCGAGAGAAAACAACAACAGCAACAGCAAGAAAACCTCCGGTTTGAGGCATTTAGTACTAGTGTCGCCATATCGTTTAACAACTTGGAAATAAAATTAACAGAGGAGGATTTCACTGACTGCAGTAAGAGTCACGCGGACACAACAGTATTGCTGAGCCGTTCGATGTAAAGTCTTGAGAGGCGTAGTCTGCATAAGACACGAAAGTCGTAGGTTCAAACAGCCTATATTCGGGACTTAAGCATGCACACATTAAACCAATCTCCCGCGAAAAAACGCAATTTTCTAGCACATGATTTAGTGCCACGGGACGTAATGCTAGCCGGAGTCCCGACCTCAGGACCGGCAGTGTGCAAACTGCCCGGGCTCCATTTCGACGCCAGGCCGGAGTGGCTGGCCCATGTCGCGCATCCGTCACCGTATAACAGAGACTCCGTGATCGATGTAGATAGGAACTTCCAGGCTCGACGATGACCAAAACGAAGGTGAAACAACAACAGCAAACTGAAAATCACCGGTTTGACGCATTTAGTACTGGTGTCGCCATCTCGTTTAACAACTTGGAAATAAATTTAACAGGGTTGTCCTATTTACGCATTTACACAAATACAACAATATTTTGCCTTCTCGTAATAGTCTTAAAATTAAGATTAGAGGCACCCCTAGTACGTACGGCAAAGCGTTTTGTCGCGTTTTCTTCTAACTAATTGTATTTTCAAAAATGCCTCAAAACGCGCTAAAAACGGTCAAAACGGTCATATTTCTTAATTTTATTAAAAATCTCCAGCGCTCTAAAAGAAAAATCCAAGGGCCGTACAACCTTCATTACGTTATCATAAGTAACCTCCAAAAGAATGAATACTATCGTGCATTCCTGAAACTCAGGTTTGTGTAGCGAAATTTGCCCATTGAGTGACGAGCGGTTGGATCCAGGCCTCATCTCGTTTGATCAGGTCGATGAAGCTGTAAATGTTCGGATGAGCCTTCCCTGACACAGCGTTTATCTTACGGTGCCTTGTCTCCAAGGTTGTTTCGGCAGAGGAGAAGTGAGGTGAGCAAGGAGACCAGACACTGGACACTTGAACCTAATCAATTGTTAACGAACAGTACAAACGAACCGACCCAACTGATAACGAATGATGGCCGAAGCGGGAAGGTTGTTTTGGTATAGGGCGAAATGGGAAAGGATGAAACGAGAAGGTCGTTCTGAGCCGGGCCGAAACGGGAAGGCACAAACGGGAAGGTTGTATTGGGAATGGGTCGAAACGGGAACCACCCGTTTTCACTCCGTATTCGTCGTTTGAGCTGTTTTCATCGTGTATAACGTTTACCAACTCGCCCAATTCACTACCTTACAGATGACTATAGTCGGTGACAGGTCAAGAACGAAGTGGAAGCTCCTCCCACCCCTTTCCACTTCAGTGGAGCGAACGGTGGAGAGGAGGTTCCCTCCTCTTTCGCGTTTGCTCTACTAAAGGCCCGTTCACACAGTTGCGTTGGGAGCGACCACTACGCTTACGAACGAATGCAACCGGTTGGAACGACGAGTTACCATAGCAACGAAGCGCCAAACGGTCGTTTCGTTCGTGTTCGTTCGCAACGCAAGGAGTTGAGCCGGGCTGAACTTTTCTTACGTTCGGGAACGACGGGAGCGACAGGCCAATCACAGGTCGAGGAGAGCTCGGTCGCGCGCGTTGCATGCCGGTCGTGCCAGGCTCCTTCAGTCCGCAAACATGGCGTCGGTGGTGATCGTCGACGTGGACGGCGTGGTGGAAACTTCTCATCGTTCCCCGTAAAAGCGCTATCCTTGACTGTGAATTCTCGTCGTGTGTCGCTATGATAACCCAGCACGTACTAGAAGGGAAGATACACCTACTCGTGCGGCGATCTCGTGGCGGCACTCTCAAGACAGCAGAAACGCCCGTGCCGTCGTGTTTGTTTATTTTGACTACAGTGGTGCTTTCTTAGCATTCGTGTCCTCGAACATCGCCCGGATTTCTTTTTTGGCGCATTCCATGCGTGTGCTCAAGTTCAAGGTATTACTGGTGCGTACCGTATAAAGGATGCGAATTTTCACGCGTTTTCATCACCCGAGAAAGGTGATTAGAGTTAGCAATCCTGAACGCTCACAACGTCTATCTGATCACGAAATTATATTTCTACGTTGCTGTGTCGCTGCTAAAATTACATCCACCCGTATTCACCAGGCGCGACGAACTAGCGCCGTTTTAAGGTTAGTAGCACGACTAAGTAGTCGCGAGCTAAACGAGAAATCCGCGACTAACGAGCGATCAACGTTGCGAGCGATTATGTTCTGCGGTATTCACGAGCGCGAAGCGAGCGGGTGACTATCTAGTCAGAACTAAAACGCGGAAGTGACGTAAAAAGATAGGTCACGCATATGCATACCTAAACGCCACCGCGTAAATGGGTATTTTATCGTATAAAAACGAATATTTAAATGTTTATCGGGAAGAAAAAGTTACAATGAGAGACATTTTGTCCGAGACAGAGTTTTACAAAGAAAAGATCAAACACAACGCCAGGAGAAGCACGGAGGCCGCATTGCCAGCGACATAAACAAATATGGAAGCGCCCGTAACCGCGTATTTTTCTCTTCGTCCAGCGCCCTGCTGAGATCTCTTTAGCGGTATCTCTGACCGCTGAACATGGCTATTTACACAATATTTGCTACTCCGATTCTTTCTAGATGTGTCCCCCAGCGTTCCGAGACAGTAAGTGGTTCGTTGGTTTGGCGCCGGCGGTCAGCGGTGATACGAGTCGGCCATGGCGCTGAGCCGCGGATACTTCGTTTCAGCTTGGTCCAGACGCAGCCGATGCTACAAGCACGAGCGTGTGACCCTGAACAGTGCCTGTATTGCACGAGCGCGCGTTTGGCAGGGACGCTGGAAGCCTGGAGCTCGCGCTGTAGCATCGGCTGCGTCTGACCCAAGCTGAAACGAAGTATAGTCACCAGCTAAACACCGGCTAAACTAGCCCTACACGCTGTGCAGCACTAGTCAGTGTCATAAACTGAGCGAACACGGGAGAGTATCGCGACCTGTGCAAGAGGAGGAGAGGAGGAACTGGGGAATCCCAGCCCTTCTAGTACCGTTCCTTCTTTCCCTCCTCTTGAACAGGTTGGCATACGCTCTGCACGTCGTAGCTTTGGCTGTCCTGCGCGGTTTGGAGCGGAGTATAGGCCCTAAACACGACCGGTGAATACCAAGCGCTCACTTAGCGGCGACTATCGCTCGCCACGTGATCATTTTAGTCGATGACGTCACTAGTCAGTGGTTAAACAGGCGCTACTCGCGCCTGGTGAATACGGGTGCTAGTCTTTTATGATCGTAGAAAAGGCGTGTGGCGAGATTTGTACTGTTGGCAAAGTCGTGTATTAAAGTCGTGATTCTGCAAGACGGCGTACTGCATCTTTTTCTTTTTTTTATGCACTACCCTGCAAGCGTATCCCGAACAAAAAAAAAAAGAGTTTAAGGTCATAGAAGACGGTCTGTCTATTTTCTGTTACGCAAGTGAGTGGCAGCGCGTCCCCTTCTTTTTAGAGGCGCCGCTGAAACAGCTGACGGCGGCGGAGAAGCGGCGGCCGTGCTGCCGACCCGCTGCGTTGTGGCAGTGGTTGCAGGAGTGTACGCGCGGCGCAGAGCGATCGCTCTGGTCACAACGGACGCAGTCGTGAATAACGGGTTCGTTTCAGATGTCTGAACCAGCCTTTACACAGCTATTGTAGGCGCACAGCAGATCTTCGTGACTGTACGCCGTAGCCGACACCTCCGGCTGTTCCGGTGAGGATTTCGCGTCGGGCTGGAAACTGTCCGCCATGTTTGTAAGCGTAGCTGGATTGCTTACTATTGGCTAGGAGCAAGAGCTGAAGCTCGTTTCTCATTGGCTGTTGATTCGTTTGGTTGCATGCGGTTCCATGTGTGTGTACACGTCGCGCACAGTTGTCGTTGAAGTCGGAGCGGTTGCATTCGTTCGTAAGCATAGTGGTCGCTCCGAACGCAAGTGTGTGAACGGGCCTTAAAGTGGGAAGGGGTGGGTGGAGTTTCCACTTCGTTCTTGACCTGTCACCGACACGCTGACAGTGTGCAGCTCTGAAGGCCATGGGTGGCTCGCCGTAGAAGGGCACTATCACACAAAAGCAACGTGTGGAAACACCAGCAGCACGTACGGCGAGAAAACGTGCATGTCCGTGGAAGAAAGAAACCTCGATATCCTACTGACTGTTCTATCCTGTTTTCAAAGGTTAACAAAAGCTTCAAAGAGAATTTCAGGCACCGCGTTGTTGCGCATGCACTTTCGGATTTTCGGCACTCACAGTTTTGCTTTTTAGGTTTCAGGCATACATTATTAAGTGTTTCGGATTTTTTTCCTGTTTTTCAAGTTCATAAAGTTTTCTGTTCTGCTTTCTTTTCCTAGAGAGTAAACCACAGAAAACACTCGCCCGCAATTATTAATTTGGGTGCAATATACCCAATGAGCATACAAAAAAGGACATTTTCTTTTTTACAAGGCTGACGAAGTTTAATGATAATAAATCGATATATGTTACGCATGATCCAACAGCCTCCACATAAAAAAAAGACAAAATTTGGTGAGCTTTTCTCCGGATACGCTCAATGGCTGGTGAGCTTTTCTCCGCATCCGCCGGATTTGCGGTGAGCATTTCTCCGGTGAGCTTTTCTCGGGACTATGTGGATCAGTGGCGTCACTAGGGTCAGCGGCACCCGGGGCGGTGGCCCGCGGTTACACCCCCCCCCCCCCCGGCTCGTTGCCCGACTCCCCCCCCCCGCCACTCGTTGCAACATCATAACCCCCTCCCCCGCTCGCCGCACCCCTTCCCCCCCCCTTTTCGCGGCCCGCCGCGACACCCCCCGGAGCGCTGCACCCGGGGCGGTCCGCCCCCCCCCCCGCACCCCTTGTGACGCCACTGATGTGGATCAGTCATGAAGTTTCGTCATTGTCGCACAAACGGATCGCATGTAGGCGCAAGACTTTTGATCTAACTCTCGTATGTAGTACTTGAAGTTGTGGCGGGACAATCCACCTTTTTTGGCAGAAGTGGCAAGCCAAGTCTGCGAGGACCTCTGCGCATACTTGGCTTGAGCATTATCTTTGTAGAAAATTCGAGGAAAGAAGATACCAGCAGGAAGGAGAGAGGAGAAGCTTTATATTAACTTGGAGGTGAAAGACAAGCTACGATGGGCACAAAAACGATGTCCCGGAAGCTGATCTCTCTCTAAGATATAGGGTGGTTCAAGTCACCTGGCTCGATCTAAAATGGACCGTAAAAATCGACGCCTGCACGTAGCAATCTGAACTTTTCGTCAAAAGTGTAATTCACAGGTCGGTTTTTTCTTGTAAAATTACAAGCCGTAGCTCTCTTTCTGTAAAAAATAAGGCCTAGAAACTTGCCAGGGTTACGGCGGGCAGCAACGCAGACGACAGGGGTCCATTAGCGGGGTGTGTTTGGCGTTCGTATTGATAGATGGCGCTACCTCATTATCTCGACGGCTCGCGACCACCGTGGTTTATTAAAATTAATATAATCTTATTGAAATGTACCTTCGGTTAAAAAATGAATGCGAAAGTAAAAGCAAAACTTAAAGTAAAAAAACGCGTCTGCATCACGGCGACGCTTTTGCTGCCAACGGATTTCGTCTGCGTGTCGTCTGCTATCTTTCGCTGGTCGGCTGCAGCTTCAGACGCTGCTCCCGATGCCATCTATCAATACGAACGCCAAACACACCCCGCTACTGGACTTGGTCGTCTGGGTCGCCGCCCGCTGTAGACCCTGGCAAGTTTATTGGCCCTATTTTTTACTAAAAGAGAACTACGCTTTGTAATTTTACAAGAAAAAACCGACCTGTGAAATACACCTTTGACGAAAAGTGTAGATGGCTACGTGCAGGCGTCGATTTTTACGGTCCATTTTAGATCGAGCCTGGCGACTTGAACCACCCTATATACGAGGGGCGTTCATAAAGTTCGTATCATCGTCCCGAAGGAATAGAGATTCAGCTATCAAACTCGAGTAGGAGTTAAGACTTTCTCTACATGTTCGCCACCAAAAGTTATGCCCACTTTTTCCAGCGATGGACCACATGCCGGAGGTCATTATTATAGAACTCCTCGTTTTGAGTGTTCAGAAATCGCTCCACTTCAGCAATCACTTGGTCGTCGTCATTGAAATGCTTTCCTCTTATTTGGCCACATTGGAAACATCTGCGCCATTTAACCAGTGTTGGACAAAATACTCTATAAAAGTATTTAAGTTAAGTTACTAAATACCTGCTTCAAAAAGTATTTAAAATACTACTCAAGTTACTTTCATTGTAAAGTATCTTGAGTAGAGTACAAATACTTAGAAATGTAACTATAGCTATGCGATGTTTAACTGTGCGGAAACCAGAGGGACGCGCGCTCATGGTGATGCCTGTTTTGTTTCGTTTTTTGAATTTTTTGTGCCGATGATACGAGCTTTATGAACGCCCACCGTAGCTCAATAAAGCTACGGTGACCTCTCACGTGGTCACGTGCCGTTCGGTCACACGTAGCAAATACAATCAGAGTCGTGGGTCATCGAAGGCACACACTCAATATTAAGAATTGGAAAACAATATGAAACATTTTTTGTGACATGAAAAAACTGCAAATACGTTGATAAAAAAGAAAGTTGCACTGGGTACCGGAAGTACATGTACTGCGCAATTCTCAACATGGCGTCGTATCGCTGGAGTCGCGGGTTGGGCGAAACGAACTAAACAATGGCGGTGGACGGCGGGTGTAGGACCTCTACTTCGCAACTGTCGTTCGCGGTACCGGCGACTTTGTCTAGTTTCGAAAGAGAAATTGTTTACCGATCAAAATCCGTCCACCACCAATCTGATTCGCATGAAGACGTCGCCGAGTCGTCGCCTCTTCTGCTGGCTGAGGTCATCGCTCGTCTTACGAACACGAAGAGCCTGAAAAACTCGCAAACGGGTTGGGTGTAGTTACGTGTCTTCCAGCAACTTTCTCCTCCTCTACATTTCTCCCCCCTCCCCAGTCCACATGTGCTCATGTTTTGGTTGCGTTTTTTTACTTTATTAAAAATATGCGGGACTGTAGCAAAATATTGATGGGATGGTCTTCTGTCATCATATTAAATTACCTAGCGATATATATATATATATATATATATATATATATATATATATATATATATATATATATATATATTTTTTTTTTTTTTTTTGGGGGGGGGAGGGGTGGGGGCTGTCAATGTGTCTATAACTAAAAAGAACATTAACTTTTTATTTGTTGGTTTTAGGGTTCATGTTGCAATTGCAGTACTGACGGCAATTGCGATTGGAGACCAGACCAACTTAAAGCATTTGCAAAAAGATAATGGTTTTCAATAATATATTAATTGATAAACTTTCGCGTTTTTTCGCCCGATTTCAAAATTCCGAGCAAAAAGAGTGCCGCAAGCCCTGCCCAGAATGACATTTAGAAGGGTGGTGTAGTCAGTTTAGTAACGTCGTCACTTGTGTCGTCGACGCATCCACCAAGGACACGCTGCTGAGATAGTGACATGATTGAAAGGAAGCAACGTTACTAGAACCACTCAGTTGGGAAACTGCCATAGAGACTGCTTTAAAAAAGTGGCTCCGATCCGTACTCGAGAACCGAGCTAATGGCTATCGCAACGCCGCCATTTCTCCCACAGCGTCCACCCCGGAAACTGCACGGCTGCACGTCAAGTCGGGCAAGGACCGGTGGCGCCATCTCGCAGGGCCATCTCGCAGTAGCTATGTAAAGCAGCTTTCATGTTTGAACTCCTCGCTAAAGGGTGGCGCTGTTATCGTATTTAGCTCGGTCTCGGTGGACGCCAGCGCCCGGTTTCAAGGGTGAGTTTCCCAACTGAGGGTTTTAGTAACGTTGAAAGGAAGTTAATGCAAGGATGTAGGCCAGCTGGTTAAAGAAACAATGAAGGCAATTTCGGATATTTTTTTGGCGATTGAACTGGGTTCCACGCACGTCTCAGGCCACGTTGCCCAAATTTCAGCCGAAACTGTGCCGCGCAAATCAATTAAACAGTCGCGGTAATAATCGTACCGGGATCGACTGGGGCGACGCCCCGAGAGTTGCGGGAGAAGCCAGGAGAAGCGGAGCTCACGTGACGTTGCGGGGCCAAGAAGCGCGACGTCACATGAGACGCGTCAGCGACAATCAGCGATTTGGTCGAAACGAGAGACGTGCGCCCGGTCACGTTTTGGTTCGCGATTCTTAGGAATACTGTCCTAATTTCCGCTTGAATAACCATGAAAAGTATAAATCGGACTGAAAATGATTACTAACCCGTAAATAAAACAGCATAATTGTTTTTATCGTTGCTACGCTCGACGCGAAACGGGCAACGAGCAACTATGGGCAAACAAAATAAAATTAAAAAAGAACACGCAGGAGGCGTTTTGGTTCTGGTTTCAGATGTCGGTGTCGTGTTTATACCCCTGCCACACGGGCAACTCGAATGCCATTTACAACGAATGACATTTGTGTGACCGGCAAATCAGCTCGCAATCTGTCGCGCGTGGAATGCGCTACGCCCGGAGTGTCGCGCGCTGATTGGCTGTCCGCTCAAATGTCATTCGCTGTAAATGGCATTTGAGTTGCCCGTGTGGCACGGGTGTTACTTTGTGAACACGGTTCTTGGGAAGGATTCTGCAAAATGGTAATCATGCCAAATTTGTGCGCTGTAGATGACTGTTCTAACGATCGACTGAAGACCAGTATCCGTTCGGGCGACGCTACTTTTCACTTGTGGGTTGCTGTTCGTGTTCTTTGACGACAAAAAGAGAGGACGTCCGACTATGTTGAAAACCAAAAATGGTGCTGTTTATTTTCTCCTTCTTGGGGAGCGTCCCTCGTGGAGGAACCGGTTCCCGGAACGGCTTGGTCGCTGCCGCTTTCCCCTCGGCATCTCCCCCGCGTCTCTCTCCTTCGGCAACGCGCCGCTCTCGTCTCGCCCGCGCGAATGTTGCTCACTGCTTCGGAGCCTGTGGGCCGCTCTTTGACGGCTGGGCGGTCTCCGTCGGGTCATGGCGGAGGCCGCCACAGACAGGGGCTCCGGAACCGAAAAAACAGGGGGACGGGGGGGGAGGGGGGGGCAGAGCCCCCCCCCTTCCTTTTTCCTCTGTCCCCCCCCTTTCCCAAGATTTCTCAGGATGGGGCTGAGCCTCCCACTCCGACTTCGAAGAAGTCGGAGTGGGGGACTCAGCCCCATCCTGGGGGGGGCTCGAAGAAGTCGGAGTGAAGGGGCTCTATTGTAACTCCTCTAGTCAGCGAGGCGGCGGAAGAGGCCGGATCAACGACAAATAACCTTCTTCCGCTTTGCCCAACAAGGTGGACTGTCAGAATGAAGTCAATGAAAAGGTTCGCTGAAAACTATGAGTTCAGGAGACACCGAACGAGCCGCTACAAGCAGAATATTCGATTGCAGGGCCATTTTGAAGGGTTATGAGAGGCTTTTGGAAATGTTTGAAACGCTGCTAGGAATAAACATTTCTATAGCTTTGTTCGGTCCATGCGAAGAACTTGCAAGGGTACTGCAACGCTCATCGTTTCGCGCCGCAGGTATCAAAGAGGCTGCAGAGACTCTCTGCGAGGCAACGTCCCGTCTGCGGTCTGAAGTCGCGCTTGAAGAGTTGTGGGACTGCGCGAGCTCAACTTCAATGCGGCTAGGTTTGAATTACTCTCGCAGCGCAAGGCCGACATAACCGCCAAAAAGACTTGAAATGAGCAACAAACCTTCTCCGCCAGTTGTACTTGATTGCAAGGCAGCGTTACGGAAGGAGTACTTTGCGGCTGTAGACTGCATTCTGAGTGAAACTCAACGGCGGTTTGAATAGCCTGGTATGAAGCCGCTAGTAAAACTAGAGAGCATTTTGATTAACGCTGCCGGGGGAAGACAGTTCACACCAGATGACCTGAAAGAGGCCCTAGGATCTGCATGCATGTGATATTGATCTGGCCCGGCTCTCTGTGCAAATTTTACTTTTGCCGGCTCTTTTATGCAACCTTGATTTCCTCACAATTGACGCCATATTGAGGACACTACAGGCGAAATCTGACGAAATTCGTGACCTCCTGGACCAAGTCGTAAAATATACGAAACTTCTTCATTCTTTGCCTGCATCTGTCGCTTGGGGGGTGCGCTCGTTTCGTGCCTTACGCCGAATTAAAACGTGTCTACGCAGCCGCATGAGTCAGGGGAGGCTAACACACCTCCTTATTTTGCACATTTAAAAAGGAAGAATGTCGAGCTCAACCTGGACGACATCATCAAGGAATTTGTCCCCAGGAATGCTGAGCGAACGGCGACCTTTGGTCTTCCTCGAGACGATCAACACACGTGGCTTTGGGGCCTATATATGGATCTGTGTCCTTCATCATGCTTTCGTGCACATTTTCAAAATGTGTATTAAGATGTCATTGTATATATGTAATTATCCTGGCTTACTCGTTCATTTCATAGCCTTGATGTCTTTTTGGATGAACATTTAAAGAATAATAAACGTGATTCTCCGCAAACTCAATTTCGCAACACCCTGTATCCTTCTAGGAATTTTGAAATTGTCTGGAGCACTATGCATAAGCGTTTTCGCGATATTAGAGAGTTTTAGTGGAGCGTACGTAAAAGCTTTGAGGGTCGGAAAGTGCATGCGCAAAACGCAATATTGTGTTCTACGCGTGTGCATTTACGAGTCGCAATTGTATTGCGTACGAGCCACTGAAACTCCCTACTGTTGTTATAAAGCAGCAAGGAAAAGTGATTGCACATGCTAAACAGGGAACTTCGTGCATATATTTATTTTTTTAATAAACAGTAAGTAAAATAAAACAACAGAAATTCGGTTCCAGCCCTTGTCTCCTATAATAAAATATAGAAAAACAAAACGCTTGACTTCAGCCCCCCCCCACTCAAGATCTACCTCCGGAGTCCCTGGCCACACACGTACTCCTGTTCCGTTGGTGTTAGGTCACTGAACGGAAGATTGAACTCGCTCGCGAGACCGGCATTGTCGTCCATGTTGACAGATTCGACGAAACGACAGCGCCACCGCGCTGCTATAACCCACCGCGGTAACCAGAGTCTTGATCTCCTAAATACTACCGATACCGACTATTCACACTTGACGTCAATCCCTACGTCACCTCCGTTTTCGGAGGCCCAGAAATAAGAATGGAGATAGTTCAGTTTCGGTTTCTTCAGTTCTTTCGTAGGCACAGAAATACGCGTCACGAATGTCTACAAAAAATTAGGCAGCGTGCTAGGTTTCCAAGAAGCCTAAAAATACCATTTAAAAAAATTAAATAAAATCATCTTCATTGTCCCTTTAAGAACTGACATTTTAACGTGAAACATACTTTGGCTAGGTGTTCGCATTTTGTGAAGCCCAGATAAAAGCGTGACCACGACGCTCGACCCTGATTGGTTGACGGGTGGGAGAGGAGGAGTGAGGTGCTCGACGCTGATTGGTTAGCGGGGAGGTCATGTCACCAGAGGGGTAGGCGAGGAGGAGCTCGACCACCTGTGCGCACTGAGGGAGAGGAGCTCGCGAGTATCGAAGGTTCTGGAAGATCGTCAGGTTTATCAGCTCGATTGTTGGTAGTGTCACTTTTCGAACCCAGGAGGCTCTGCAGCGCAAACTTTCGCTCCACGCTCCGAGCTGAGACGCGTTAAGGTTCCGGCGTTTTCTTCATAGTCCCCGCTTTGGCTAAAAACTTACTAAACACACCAACAAACATCGGTGAAATACTAACCCAAATATTTGGTCAAAATAACTTTTTTTCGCGAAGTTATAGAATTTACTATTTTCGTCCTCATCGTGTTTTTAAAAGTGAAAAGCTGATTACAAACTGATTACAAACAGTTTCATGGTGTCAAATGAATGCTTTGGAAAGTCGCTCCAGCTCCCGCGCAGCAGCACGAAACAGATGCTCGGCATAGTTCATTTCTAGACAGCCCGCTCGAACCGCAAACCTGCCACCCCGTAACGTCACACCAGTGAAAAGCAGTGGTATATTCGAATCTTGGTTTTGGCGTCATTTTCATTTGCCGATTTCACAATAACTATTTTGAATTTCGCGATACTAAATAGCATACCGGAAAGAGTAAAAGATGGCCATTTCGAAAATATAGTTAGGTGGGGTTAATAAAACAACTGCCGCAGTACCCCTTTAAGCGCGATCCAAACCAACGCGCTTTTGTGCGCGCGTATGCCGTGCGCTTCCCGGAAATGGCGTATTTCGTGGCGTTTTTGCTGTTTCCGGTACGCTTTCTGAGTCACAAGCATGCGCGTTGGTTAGGACGCTGCGGCTTTGGGCGAGCGGAGAGCATCTGCGTCAGACGGCCAAGAAACGCGGAGCCGGAACTAGTGCCCTCCACCGATTGGCCAGGAGAGGAGCGCCCTACTACGTCACAGCACTTTTTCGTGCGCGTTCAGAAAAAGTTGAAATCATCCAACTTTCTTATGCGCGCCCGGAAGGCGCAAGGAATCAGCGCGACGTCACGAAATACGCAATTTCCGGGAAGCGCACGGCCTACGCGCGCACAAAAACGCGTTGGTTTGGATCGCGCTTTAACCAACTCGGCCAGCGATTCCTTTTTTAAAAATTCATTGCCTGGTTTTGACATGACACAAACATATTTACATGACAGCCATATACAATATAAAGTGTCAGGCCGCTAGCCAGTCTTTGGCTGGCGTTGTCACATTTAAAAATCTGTTAACGTCACAAGTGGTTCAATTCTCGATAACCATTCGGGTAGAGTGACTTGGGTTTTAGCGCCTTCAACGTAAGGCATAACACTTTCACGAAAGTACATCCTCGCAGGCTGAGCATCGGCATCATTATGAAGCCTCGCCGTGCGGGAGCGCCATGGGTTGTGGAGGTCCATGAGCATTATCAAATCAAAAGGCACCCCCTCATTATTGTGTATTGCTAAGAACCGAATACCATGCTAATCTAGAGGAAAATCTTTACAAATAGTTCGTTGTAGTACATCCCAAAAGAAGACTTCCTCCTAATAATGCAAGAAAACATGCTCAATTGTCTGGGGGTTTTGCAAGTGTAACATATCGTTCCTCAGGGGACGAAAATCCCTTTTCTTCTAATTATGTTCTTACGGACAACGTTCCTGTGTGAAGTTTAAAAAAGAACATCCTGACCCCTCGCTTAACTGGCATCCGCTTCACTCTTTTCAAAACATCCAGTCCTGGGCCTTCCCAATATATCGCCCTGTGTATTGAAACAGAAAATAACGCTATCTTTTTTTAATCTTTATATACTTTTTTGCGTGACACATTACTTAAATATTTCGCGGAAAAACGCGTCTGCCAAAACCGAACCGGGGATACAATTTCTCTAAAAAAAATCTCAAAGCAGTGCCAGATATGCACTCGGTGGACACTATTATACTCTGTTTCACCTTATGATGTACCGCAGGAAAGGCTGAAAGCGCGAGCTCTTTGCTCTGGGGCACATCTCGGCGGCACAAGCTCTCGTGACTTAAGAGCAGCTGCCAACGCTATGAGCTCGCGCTTCTAGCCTTCGCTGCGGTACGACATAAGGTGAAACGGAGTATAGCTGAGGCAGCACACGCGCCAACCTCACCTGACACACAGCTCGCCGGAATGGGACAACAATGTCGCGAAATGTGTGTGTGTGTGTGTGTTTTTTTTTTTACCAATTGGCGGAGAAAAGGTAGGTCAACCCCAGACCTCCGTCCCGTACTCGACTGAACAGATTGTCCCTGGCACACCTTTCCCAGGATGACGCCCAAATAAAAACGGCAAATACTCTGATCTTTTTTTTGACGTTAACTTGGGTACAATGCAACACTTGCATAACAAACCATATTTTGGACCCAACAAATAAATAGCACAATGGCAAACATAGAGAGATTCGCTCCTTTCAATTTTTCAGTTTTGTCTCTAGTTTCATGCGCTCGCGCCCGCCAATACTGCTCGCTGTTTTTATAGCAGTCGAGCGGAGCCCCCAGGCACTTGACTGGGGTTGTTACCCAGCTTACATTTGCAAACGTGCTTGGGCTTGATGGCCAGTCCCCATCCCAGAAACCCAGACATTTTCCCCAATTTACATTGCTCCCAGTGGTTGCAGAAAAACCCTTAGTTTGTGCAGAAAACAGCGATGTCATCTGCGTAGGCCAAAAGCTTAACTTCCGACCCACACGGTTGGAAACCTTTAATTTTCCCACATTGAGTGGTCCTTAGGCATAATGCTTCTATATACATACAAAGAAAAGCGGGCGCACCAAACGTTGCACTTTAATGCCACGCCCTCCCGAATTACACACCCACGTTAACATAATCCAAAATCCCAAACAAAATATCATGCGCCACACAGTCAAACGCCTTCTCGAGATTGAGCTGGAGAACTGCTACTGCAGCGTTCATGGCGTCGCAACACTTGAGTACACACCGCGCCTTGTGCATGTTGGTGTATATTGTGCGGCCTTTAATGATACACGTCTGATGTGGGCCAACTATTTCTGTAATAACAGTCTGTGATCTTTGAGCTAGCATCTTCAATAAAATTTTATAATCAACATTATGTAATGAAATCGGCCTGTATACGCTGTTACCTGATTTTAAGTTTGTCCCTATTTTCTGTTTTCGGTATTAGAATGGTGTGCGCCTCCGCTAAAGACGGTGGCAACGCTTTGAGGTCAAAGGCTTCGTTGTATACCGCGGTTAAAAGTTGTGACAAGACATGCTTAAATTTCTTATAAAAGGCCGAGCTTAACCCATCTGGACCCGGCGCCTTCCCTGAATTTAAATTCAAGATAGCATATACCACTTCCTCGACCGATATGGGCTGTTCTAGCCTTTCTTTGTCATCTTCGTACAGTCTCGGCATTGCGGCTATAAATTCCTGTTTGCTGTTTGAATCCTTCTAAATCTACCGCACGGAAGGCAAACAAGGCCTGATAGTATTCGAAGAAAGCCCGCTCAATGACCTCTTTCCCAAGTGATAAGTAACCTTTCCATTCTATCTAGTTTATCTGATTCCGGCAAGTGTTCGCCTTTTCGACTCCAAGCATACGCTTTGTGGGCACCTCCCCCACCGCCAATCGCTCCGTTCTTCGCTCCGTTTTGGAATGACCAAAATATGCGTGATGGCTCGTCTGGGCCATCACAAAATTCCGCCCGTACTTATACGGGAGCCCTTTCCGCGTGGTCACCGAACACCACTCGCTGTGATGGTTAGCGAGCCTGAAGGATCCATCAGGACGCCTCGCTCGATGGAGCCTACGGCTGCAAGAGTACGACGTGACCGTGGTCTACTAGTCAGGCCGAAAGCACAGCGATGCCGACTGCCTGTCCAGAGCCCCCGTCGAGTCAGCTTCCGGCTGCGCCAAAGACGGCAACGACGACGACGATCGCTTTCTCGGTGCAGTGAGCGTTAACGGCATGGCAGCGCTCCAACTGGACGATCCTGAACTGCGCGCGCTGGTCGACCACTTGTAGGGACGAGGGGGTACGATTTTCCGGGCCTTCTCATGTGCCCTTCCAACATTCGCCGTCCGGCAGGGTATTCTCTACAAAGAGAACTTCGAGGACAGCAGCTCTACGTGGCTCCTGGTAATCCCTACAAGTATTCCTGAAGAGATCTTCCCAGCCTGCCACGACGACCCGACATCCGGTCACCTGGGGCCCTATGTCGCGCTTTTTGGACTCCCAGGGCGACCAGGGACAGGGAAGTGACGTCAACAACGCTCTTTGGATGTTAATTGGTGTAGTCACTGATGACGAATTTCTGCGATGTCGTACGGCGTCAGAAAGTGAGTTTCCGCGATGCGGGGTGTTGCTAAGATACGTTCATTCACACCTACGTCACTTCCTTCTCCCTATAGTCGCCGTGGGAGTTCAAAAAGCGCAACATAGGGCCCCTGGGCTACAGCAGAACATTTTCACGGATTCAGGAAAAATACTGCTGGGCCTGGCTGCTGAAGACTGTCCACATCTACGCCCGATCGTACCGCGAATGCCAACGACGCTAGAAACCACCGACGAAGCCGGCGGGACTCGTGCAGCCATCACTCCCCTGACTATGCCGTTCCAGCAGATTGGAATGGACTTGCTTGGACCGTTCCCACCATCGACGCAAGGAAACCGGTGGATCATCGTCGCGACCGATTAACTCACAAGGTACGCCGAGACAAAAGCGCTCCCGTCGGGAACCGCTGTGGAAGTAGCCACGTTCGTCGTCGAGGCCATCGTCCTCAGGCACGGTGCTCCAGAAGTACTGATCACAGACCGAGGGTCGTCGTTTTTTGGCACAGCTAACTCAGGAGATTATCCGGCTCAGTCATACCAGCCATTGAACGACGGCGTACCATCCGCAGACGAACGGACTGACAAAACGGCTAAACGAGACCATCGCCGACATGTTCGCCATATACGTCGACGTGGAGCACAAGACATGAGACGAGGTCTTACACTACGTCACGTTTGCCTACAACACGGCAGTTCAAGAGACCACTGGAGTTACACCTTTCCAGCTGGTACATGGTCGGAAAGTAGCGACCATGCTGGACGCGATGCTACCCCACGAGCCAGCTGACGATTGGAGCGACGACGCCAAGGTTGTTGCCCAACGGGCCGAAGAAGTCCGCCAGCTCGCCCGACTCCGGATTCAAGACCAGCAGCGTGTCGACGCTGGCCGCTACGACCTTAGTCGTCGGGACGTTTACTTCATGCCCGTAGACAGAGTGTGGGTGTGGACACCCATTTGTCACCGCGGCCTCAGCGAAAAACTGTTGAAACAGTACTTCGGACCGTACAAGGTATTTCGTCACTTCGGGGAGCTCAACCACGAAGTGGTGTTCAACTACGAAGTGGTGCCTGATGAAATGCAGACATCGTGCACCACGACGCCGACCACGACCCGAGGTGGCTCACATCGTGAAGAGGCCAGAATGACTTCGCCTAGTCAGCTTCGCCCTAGCTCTTTCCCGAATATTTTAGGTCGGGTCGAATATTCGAAATGACGAGCATAGTAGATAAATAACCGAGCGCCGTATCGCCGATTCATTCGCTGATTCTCTCTCGCGATAGCCATCTGTTACGCCGACGTACCGTCGCTTGCTGCTGCTGCCGTCGATGCTCGCTGCTGCTTTCTCGACGTCTGTTCGTTTTATGTTTCTGGTAAAAGTTCGCCCACATTAAATGTTTAGTTAATTACGTTTTCTCCTGTATCTTCGTCTGTCATTGGTGACAATATAGCTACTGCGAGATGGCGCCACCGGCCCTTGCGCGACTAGTCCTGGACCAATACGTGCAGCCGTGCAGTTCCCGGAGAGGCCACTGCGGGAGAAATGGCGGCGTGGCGATCGCCATTAGTTCGGTTCTCCTGTACGGAGAACTTTCTCGAGGCGTCGAGCAGTGCGGACGCGTCTCCCTTGCGCTCCTGAATTTTCGGCGTTCCGCCGCGGAACCTGGGCCCTTGGGGGTGAGTCTTAACTCTTTTCGATCAGCGGACGACATAGCGAAGCCACGGAATCGTCGTTTTACACGAGAATTTCGCAAGAAAAGCCTATTTCGGACGAAATTTCAAGTCGGGCGGCTAGGCCTAACGCTAGGCCTAACGCTCCGTCCCTCACGAGGCGCCATGGCGGTCGCAACTAGGGAGCAGCGGAACTTAGCCACGCTCATGAACTACATTAAGCGCGATGAAGAAAAGGAGAAGCAAACCAGCTCCCCGGAAACAGACGCGGCGAAAGAGAAGTCGCAATGGAAGACTGTGGGTGGAAAGAAGATCCGAGTCAAATTGTCGAGGAAGTTCCGGACCACCATAAACGACGAGGACAGAGCATACGGAATCGTCATTCGTACGAAAGGACTGGATCTGAAGACTGTCGTCATCGGTGAAATCATGGCCGCGATCGCCACCGCGACTGGAGTATCGCCTCGAGACATGATCGGTACGGACCTCGTGACGAAGAACACCATGAACAACACGATCACCATCAGGACAAACGACAAGCAAAGGGCGCAGAAGTACCTGGGTATCACCACACTCAAGTACCAGGGAGCAGAAGTCGAAACCCAAGCGTACACGGCCAACCGAAAGGAGTCCGTGAGGATAGTGGTCTCCAAATGCCTCCCAATTTCTATCCCGTTCACGGACCAGGAGATCTACGATCAACTCAAACTGGAGAACCCCAAGATACCTATATCCGACGCGAAGAGGATGGGCCGGACCACCTCGATTCTCGTCACCCTCGACACCACGGAACTTCCTGGATTTATAGTATTCTACTGCTGTGCCAATAGGTACCACCTGTACCAAGAGAAAAAGCAAGCGTGCACATCGTGCCGAGAGATGGGACACCGAGCAGACTCCTGCCCGTACGGACTCAGCCAAATTTGTCCCAACTGCGGCGAGGAGCACGACTTCCCCAGGAAAGTTCCAGGCATGCGCACGGAGTACTCGTGCACACCCAGACGCGTCATCTGCGGCGGCAGCCATTACACCGGAGGAAGGGAATGTAAGGACAGATACAAGCCTTTGCCCGAGCCGAGGTCTCCGAAGAAGAGCACTCCAGAACAAGATCGGGAGGCGGCGAAAATCGACACGGGAAAGAAGAATTTTCCAGAACTGAGTAACGTCACTACTGCGGGAGAAGACTCGGAAGAGGAGCTGAGCTACGCTCAAGCCCTCCGCAAGAAGAAAGGCGCAAGCAAGAAGAAGCAAGACTCCAATCCTAGAATTAAGGAGCTCGAAAAGAAATACGAAGACCTCGTACGCAAGCACGAGGAGAGTCTGCGAAAACAGGAAGAGCTCAGAAGACTCAACCAGCAACTTTTACGGGAGCTACAGAAGGAGAGGCACGGCTCAAACCCAGTGGTTACGGAACCGCCTAATGAACAGACGACAGTCCAAGAAGTGGAAATGGCACCGCCTCCGTCTCTGCCCAGTGTACGTCCACGCAAGCGCACAGACTCAGAGAGCACCGTCAACTCTGTACAGACAAGTGACGAAACCAAGACCAGCAGGCCCGAGAAGGTTAGAAGAACAGAGGAGCCTAATCAGAACGCCATCCTGGCGGGACTAGCTAGGCTTGAGGCTATGCTCAACGAAATGAAACGGAGAATGGATAACCACGACAAGGCATTCCAGAACGTATTCGAACGTCTCGAGCGACTCGAACAGCGTACCAATGGACAACAGTAATAACATCGTCGTGTGGCAGTGGAATAGCGGAGGACTTTGCGCCCGGATCAACTCGCTCAAGATGTTGATCATGGACACGGAAACTCCTCCGGACATTATAGCGGTACAAGAATCTGGAGACAAATGTAACCTGCCAGGGTACGCAAGATTCGATGCAGAAGTTCAGCCAACCGGAAAAACGATTCATACTTTCGTTAGACGAAATCTCCCAGTCAAGCAACACGAAGTAGACCTGGATGAATCGGTGAAAGCAATAGTCACGGAAATTATACCGAAGAAAAAGAAGCACAAAAGCTTATTCATCTGCAACGTTTACTCGAACCCCAAAGACACCACGAGCGCATGCGCCAAGGTCTTTGCGGAGACGAGCCGCGTAGCGGGTGAAAATCCGACACTGGTGCTGGGCGATTTCAATGCGCACAACACCATATGGGGCTACGACAGAGACACACCCAAGGGGAGGGAAATCGCCAACCAAGCCGAGTTGCACGAAGCTTTTCTCCTAAACGAAGTTGCGGACTACACCAGGATTGGAAACAGTGCTCAGAAAGACACGAACCCGGACCTCACGTTTGGTATCAACATCGATGACTACACGTGGCTGAACACGCGTGAAAATCTAGGCAGCGATCACTACGTCATCGAGACGAGGATCCCCCTGCCCGGATACAAGAGCGCAAAATTCCCAACGCAGAAATGCACGGACTGGGATAAGTTCAGGCGGAAGCGGAAAGACAGGCCGTTGCACACGATCGAAGAATGGTGCGCACAGCTAGTCGAAGATCACGAGTCTGTTACGACCGAAGTAGAAAATACCACCCAAGCCCGGACTATGGACAGTAGACTTCAGCATATGCTAGAAGCTTACCGCTCCATATACAGACGATGGAAGAACACCGGAAAGCGGTATCGTAAATTGAGGAAAAAAGCGGCCAAGCTCAGTAAGGAGATTGAAGAATACGCTCAGAAATTAAATCAACAACAGTGGCAGCAAATGTGTGACGAACTGCAGGGACGGCTTCACACCAAGAGTCCATGGACCCTATTCAGGCGCATGTTGGCGCCGGAAGATACCAAACTCGAGAAGCGCAAACTCCTAGCGAAACTCGTCAGAGACCTCAAGGATGAAGAAATCTACAACAAACTAAGGACGCAATACTTAGAATCTCCGCCCTCTACTACCGAGATTCCAATCTCAGCGGAATACGAAGGGGCCATAAACGACAAGTTGGACGCGCCCATCACCGAAAGCGAAGTCAGAAAGGCCATGGCTGGAGTCAAAACGACTTCCGCACCAGGCCAAGACAAGATTACAAATCGCATGCTACGAAACCTCGACGACAATTCCGTGGAGCGACTCACGGACTACTTTAACGAGCTATGGACCAGCGGAAACCTCCCGAGCAGTTTCCGACACGCCACAGTCTGCTTTATACCGAAACCGGGCAAGCCACTCATGTTGGAGAACTTGCGCCCGATTTCCCTCACATCTTGCGTGGGCAAGCTGCTGGAACGCATCATTCAAGTACGTGTTCAAGAGTATATGGAGGAGAACAACCTGTTTACGCACCAGATGTTTGGGTTTCGAAGACACCTGTCGACGCAGGACGTGTTTATACAGCTCAGAGAGGAAGAAGATAACAAGAAATGGACCGCCCTAGCAGCACTCGATCTGAAGAAAGCCTTTGATCGCATATCACACGCGGCTATACTCAGGCAAATCTCGGAGCTTGGACTAGGGAAGCGAACGTACAACTATGTTCGCTCGTTTCTATCAGACAGGACGGCAAACATTCAGCTAGAAGGAGACACGTCCGAAACCTTCCCAGTAAATGTTGGCAGCGGAACTCCTCAAGGAGCAGTAATATCTCCGCTCCTCTTCAACATCGCCATGCTGCCAATGTCGCGGAAACTTGAGCAAGTCGCGGGGCTGCAGCACGCAATCTACGCTGACGACATCACGATTTGGACAGCGCATCCCTCACCATACATGGGGAAAGTGATAAAAACCGGCGTAGAAATTGTCAAAGAAGAAGCAGCAAAGATGGGTCTGGAGCTTGCAACTGAAAAATCGGCGCTTCTAGTCAGACCACCGTCGCAGAGAGCTCTAAGAGAAGAGATGGAATTCTACCTCAAGCTGCAAAAGATCGACGTACCGAGAGCCGAAAAAGTTCGAATTCTCGGCATGACGGTAACCATCAAGAGGGAGCAGAGCAGTCTCATCGCTGACATCAAGAGAAACGCCGACAACGTTGCGAGACTCGTGAGAAGAGTATCACGAAAGAGCTACGGATTGAAGGAGAATGGAACATGCCGACTGGTCCAAGCCTTCGTCCTAAGCAGGATAATGTACGCGGCGCCGTACATGGACCTGACCGAGGCTTCGATCAAGCAACTCAACGGAATTGTAAGGAAAGCTTTCAAGATAGCACTGGGCATACCAGTATCTACGTCTACAGAAGCGATGGAACAACTAGGAATATACAACAGCTTCGAGGAAATGAGATCTGCACAGAAGCAGTCGCAAGTCCTACGGCTCTCTAGAACAGAAACGGGACGCAGGACTCTCCAGAGAATCAAGGAATGTGAACAACACGTCCTCAGAAGCAGAAATGCAATATCCCAAGAATGGAAAGATTCGGTACGAGTCCCGCCTCTACCGAAAAACATGGACACTGAGAGAAACAAGGACAGGAGAGAAGCCAGAGCCAAAGCGCTGGACAAGCTCCACGGCGACCAGGAACATGTTTACCACGCGGACGCAGGCCCGTGCCCAGGAACATGGAACAAGTACGTGATAGCAGTCTACAGCACCAACGACAAGACTACGGCCTCCATCTCTGCGGAAAATATTGATGAGGCAGAAGAAGTAGCCGTCGCCTTGGCCTTAACCATAGCTGCATCCAGAACCAAAGCAGCCACAATCACCTCAGACTCGAGAACGGCCATCTCGAACTTTGGAGATGGAAAGGTTGGCAAGGCAGCCTGCAAGATCCTTCAGAAGAAGACACCGCAGACAGGATCCAGATTCTCGTTAACCTGGGTGCCCGGACACTCTGGACACTCGGGGAACGAAGAGGCCCACGCACTCGTCACCCGTGCACAACAAATCCGGGCGACGAGCTGCCAGGCCACAACGGACTGCGAGATCACTGCTACGGGGCCTCGCCATACGACAGAGGCCCTCGAGCGTACAACGACATTCTAAGAAGTATCCGGATGCAGCGCAAGTCCATGGGCGCCCCTCATAAGCGGCTCTCGCGAACCCAAGAATCGACGTGGAGAAGACTTCAGCTACATAACACCCTAACTCCCCGCATGCTGAGCAGATTCTGGCCGGATCTCTTCAGCGACAAGTGCGAGGAATGTGGTAGTGTAGAAGGTAGCTGGGCGCACACGTATTGGATGTGCCCGAGCAACCCGATACCAGCCACGCTCCAAAGCAGACCGGACCATCAAGACGAAGATCCTCCCTGGTGTGTGCTCCTGGCCGCAGAGGACTACGAGACACAGTTGGCAGTGATTCTAAGGACACTAGAAATAGAGCATCGGTTAAAGACCCGATTGTCGGAAAGAAGATCCCTCCCCTATTCCCCTCCCTAACGAACCCTCGTTTTGGGCACAAGCCCATTTAATAAGGTTCAATAAAGTTGTTGACTGACTGACTGACTCTCCTGTACGGATCGGAGCCACTTTTTCAAAGCAGGCTCCTATGACAGTTTCCCAACTGAGTAGTTCTAGTAACGTTGGTACCCACCCACGACGCGTGCCGAAGTGAAGGACTTCTGCTATGAATAGAGTGGCCAGTCATTTCCGCCCTTTCTCTCACGTAACCCTTCACCAATTACTGTCCTGTTTCGATGCTATCTCGTTGTTTTTGTTTTGTACACTTTTAACTTAGTATGGGTGTATGCAGACTAACCGGTACGGACCTTTGGCCTTTCTGTTATACTACTCCCGACTCTCATGAGACAAAATAAATGAAATGAAATGAAACAACTACGAAGTGTACGCATGGTACGTGTTAAAGGGAAGCTGAAGCACTTTTCAAGAAATCTGAGGTAGGAGCGAACTTCTATATCTTTTATTCCCGTTAATTCAGTAATCGCACTTCTTAGGAAGAAGTAAACATGAACCACATTTATTTTGAAAAATACGTGCAGCGATTGCCGCCGAGCACGCGGCGATCCTCTCTGCCGCCTGTTATCTGACCACAGCATCATCGTCGGCATCCCCGAGTCAGCATCTAAGCGCGATCTAGCCCGCGCTCCTGGCTGTGAGACATGCATTTCTAGCGCGAGCGCTCGTTCTGCTTTTGTGACATATCACGGGTGAGACTGGGACGGACCGCGCAGATCTTGGGGATCCCTTGGCTCGTCAGCTCGCTTCATGCACTGTTTGGGTAAAGGCTCGTTCACACAGAAGGCTCATTCACACAGACCCGTTTTCTTACGTTACGTTACGAAAAGTCACCGGGAAATCTGTGCTTCGAATTAAACGTGGCTACCAATTCAAGGAGATAGCCTGGCACGCGACATTCGAGACACGAATGTTTCGGTGACGACGAGCTAGGACGGTGAGTTACCGTGGCAACCAAGGACACGAGGCTCGTCGTAACGTAACGTAAGGAGTTGAGCTCGGTTCAACTTTTCACACAGCACCGTTTTCTTACGTTACGTCTAAGTCATCGAAACATTCGTGTCTCGAATATCGCGTGCCAGGCTATCTCCTTGAATTGGTAGCCACGCTAAATACGAAGCACAGCTTTCCCGGTGACTTTTCGTAACGTAACGTAAGAAAAGGGGTCTGTGTGAACGAGCCTTTTACGTTACGTTACGAAAAGTCACCGGGAAATCTGTGCTTCGTATAAAACCTGGCTACCAATTCAAGGAGATAGCCTGTCCCGCGACATTCGAGACGCGAATGTTTCGGTGACGACGATCAAATTTATAGATAAACATACCATAATTGCAAAATCCCAATTCAGACCTAAAAAAAAAAAAAACCCTACGGAGCTCGCTTTGCTTGAACAAAAATAATTTATTATACGAAGCACTGAAGTAAAGAATGTAGACCTGGGCATATTTATTAATTTTACGAAAGCATTCGACTTGTACGTTAATAATGAAGCGCTCATTCGAAAACTTGAAATTTATGGTATTAGAGGGCATGGTACTCTTCTTATCAAATCGTATTTAGAAACGGGACAAACTCTACATCATTAAAAAAAAAATCTGAGACTAAGACAAAAAAAAAAAAAAAGCGAACGGTACGACACAGAATTTAAGATTCTGTCGTGCTGTCCGTTTTTTTTTATTTGTCCCAGTCTCAGGTTTTTTTTTAGTGATGTTTCCCAACCAGGTCGCCTGCGTACTCTCCCTCCTTGCAAACCTACCCCGGGATCCGCCGCGAAACCTACGTCTATCGCCGGGAAAACACGCGCACACTGGCACAGCTTCTCTTTCCAGAAACCGAATTTTCCAGTTCTATTATTGATTCTTTACTTCTAAGTTCGCTTTGTCAGTTTGCAGTCCAGCTTTCCGTGTGCAAATACTTGAACACTTGAAGGGCTGTCCAACAGGACGACGTTTCTGCAGTCACAGCGTCTGCTCTTCGAGACGGATCCTCCGGCTGCAGTCCTCTTTTTTCTTTTGCCGGATGGAAAGTTTTTTTGCGCTTGCGTCTTTGCACATTAGGCTTGGAGCGTGCTGATCACGCGGGTCCGGACAGTCACTCACACGCTCTGCTGACAGTCGTCAAGGCCTCTGCTGTTGTCCTTCTCAAATCTTTCGAAAACAACAAGGGGAGGAGACAGCGAGGGGGCGAGGAGAAAGGCCATGCTGCGTTGCGTGTTTTATTTTTTGTTTTGTTTTTAAAGACGTGACGGCATTTGCTGTATTCAGTTTGGACATCCCTTTGCATACCTTCCCGCCGTTTCGTCAGAGCAATGCAACAAGGGCCTTCGATATTGTATACATTTTATTGTTTCCATTTCAGTGTCATGTAATATGGACAGTTTTTGTGCAATGATAAGAAAGATAGTATCGATAACAACTGATCGTAGCGGTAACAAGAAACGCAAGGTGAAGTTCACACTCATGTCATCGACAGCACCTGCAGCCCGCAGGTATACACGTGTAGTGGAAGGAGGCACCCCGTTTGTCTCTCCGTCACGGAGGACTTCGCCAAGGATCACGGGCCGGCTCATAGCGGCCGACGGCTTCCAGCGACTGCCCCTTCCAAAACGACCAGGCCGGGGAGCTTCGAAAACGCTCGTGGCGTTCTTCGGCTGAGGAATGAAGAGTCGCCAGTTCGCCTTGTGCTCATCAATCAGGGGTTAAGCGACACGAGATCGACTCCTGGAACCGAATGCACTTAGATCCACGCGCTTCGCAACAAAGCTTCACTGTCCCTCGTTGTTGCCACGTGCCTTGCGGCCAGGAGACGTGGGAAAATACGAAGATGCGTGTTTTGCACGTGAAATTCTGGTCTGCTATTGGCAGTTGCCACCAAAAGCCTCGTTCAATTTTTTTTTAAATTTATTTTTTATTACATGGGGAGGGTGGTTTAAGTGCCGACATGGCGTGTTTTGCAGAGAGCAGTACCATGCGTGTGCTCCTCGTGTGAACGAGAGCGAATGTTGCGCTTGAAAAAGTGCCTGCGTCCGGGTAGCGGTTGGGGCTCGAAAGCGCAAAAGCCCCTTCATGTTTCAAAAGTAGCGCAAGGTGCGCCGATGCACGAGGCACGTGCAACGTGCAGCCCTTGGGAAGATCATGGCGGCACAGCGCAGCACTGAGCTAGATTTCAGACGCCATGTTCTTCCCAGAAGCGGCGTGCGGCACGTGTCTCGAACAGTTCCACAACAATGAATGGCGTCACTTTTCCCAGGGTAGGCGAACTTTGCAAAGCACTCGAGTCGGTAATTTCCGAAGGCAATTCATTTGAAAATCAGCTGCATTGTTACAAGCGTACCGTGTGCTTGCTCACGAGGTAACATAATGTGCGCGGCGAAATCGAGTGGTATACGGTATACCGCCACGCGCGACAGAGGTCTGAAAGCATAACCCGTGTGTGTGTCTCTCTCTCTCTCTCTCTCTTTCTCTCTCTCTCTCTCCATTTTTGTCTCTCCAATAAAATAGAAATCAGCGCGGTGCCTAAAGCAGGATATTAAATAGGTCAAACACAGGCGTCTGCCTCCTCGAACTGGGTGCTATCCAAAATTTGAATAATTATGAGTGCTGATATGGACAAAGACCGGTTTGTGAACCGCAAAAAGGATTTTTGCAAGTTCTCATAAAAAAAAGAATAACAACAAGGTTGTATGGCTGTGTATGAAAACGTTTTCTTCCCTTAAAGAAACCATTGTAATACATTACTGGAACAGAGGTGATTGAGGACACGATTGGCGATCAAACTACCAACGATATAACGTAGAAAAGATGATGAGACGGGTTTGTCTGTAATTCATAAATTAAGAAGAAAAAACAATAGGACACATGAGATGAGCGGAATAAGCCCATAAGAATAGCGTATAGTCATTGACAGGATAAAAATGGCGTCTCTCTCAGATGTCTGGTTTCTGTCGGCCCAGGCTCGTAAGACGCCGAAGTGTTATCGAAGCAGTGGGAAGCTCGCGCTGGAAGCGGGACAACTGAAAGACCTCCCTGCCGTTCTCATCTTGTCAGTGAAAGTCGTATTCACGACAGAACAAAACATCCCTCGCAGCACTGTAGGAGGTGCCCGCAGCAGGCAACATCTTTAAAGGGACAATAAAAGACGTTTTGGACATGGACTAGGTATGGCCCGTGAAAGACTAAGAATGCCATGAAAGTATCCCCTCACGCACGGCGCTTGTTACCTTCCGTCGTGCTTTGGCTGCGCGTGCTCACAGTACGCTTAAGTGATATCGAAGGTAGGAAGCTCGCGCAGGAAGCAGAGCTTCGAATGCATTCTTATCCTGTCACTGACAATTGGTCAAAACGCTGAATAGAGCCGTCATTTTTGTAAAGCATGAAATGGGTCTCAGTTTTTGTCTATCCGTGCTAATATTTGCCAAAGACAGCATCTAGCCTCCAAATCCCTTTGCCTCCGCAATCGGTTTACTTACCGCGTATACCGACGGTTAGGTATACGCTATATGTCGCTATGATCTCACAATAACGTCGTCTCACGAGAGAAAGAGGAGGATCATCCGGCTGCTCAGTGCCAGCTCCATTTTCATGGTCCCTTTAAGAATGGTGCTGCTCCTAAACACGGTGAAATAAATGCATTTCGAGCCAAACACGAGGTAATGGATGGATAAGCTGATTTTCTAGGCCATATTTACGAGACGAAATACAATCTATTAGTTCAAAAATAGCGGCAGAGATGATAACGAAATTTCTACTGGAGAGTATTTGTACATCACAGTGCTCACTCGCTTCATGTAAAATTGAAAGCACAACAAAATTAAGGAGAAGTAAAATAAATATAAAAGAAAGCCCTAGATCACTCAGTCCACCGTCCAACTTTCTGTTATGCTTTTGGGTCATATGATAAACTTATAAAGTCAGGTACTGTAACCTTGTCACCTTGTCGACCTTCACGCGATATGCTGATCCTCAAGACTAGTGTGCTTGTATATGCGCATACAATAGATTTTCTCAGAACATCGTTTTTTTTATCTCTCTCTGTATTTCTCTCTCCCTTACATACAAACACACATTACACACATACACACGCATATACGCCAGTGGAGAGAAAATGCAATAAATTGTTTGCCTGGATAACTAAGCGGAAATGACCTTGTGCGCCATCACCTTTTAAAGACACACCTAGCCTTCAATGAGTGGACCAATTAAGCTGAGGTCGTAATTACATTCACGCGTGGTTTCCGTCATTCACCCACGTCCTTTAGTTTTTTTCCTCCTTGGGAGGGGAGCGAAGAAACGTCCTTTTTTATTTTGCGTAGTTCTACAATAAATAAACAATAGTGGAGAGCTATCTCGTCTCAATATTCATGAAAAGTAAAAAGATCGTCGGCTTAACCTTGAGACGAAAACACTTCTGAGCCGTACCAGTTCTCCTGGGTTGCCGCGTGGAAGGACGAAGCCGTCGTGTGACTGATTTCGTGCCTAACAGCCTTACAAATTGTTGGGCGAGTACTAGGTAAGCGAGCACGTGGGATCGTGGATTGCAGACCAGATAACTTTTGCAGATCATTTCTGTCACGCCAGTAGGCGCTGCAGTGTTTGTCTGTACAGCAAGGCGCACGTACCGATGATTGCGGCGCACGTGCAGTGCGCACAGCTGTTGTAGGAAACTGCGCTCCTTTTTATGGAAAGTCTCCCTTAACACTAATAACTTTTCGTGACTGTTGTTGTGACTGCTTAGCCTCAAAATCGTCATAGCTAAATTAGTCATTTTTGCTTCAGCTATCGTAGATGCCGATATCGTCAGTAATAAGGCGGGCCGCATCCTCATCGCAAGTTTTGAATGCCTGATCTATCCGCTTTTTGTATCGGTACGACTCAAGAAGCAGTTTTATAAATCCAATTCGAAGCTCGCTGTCCGTGGTTCATGGCGGGCAACGGTCGGTTAAAACTCCACAATACGCTCAACCAGTATCACGCATTCAAAACCACTAGAATACGATTGTGTGCCCTTCACTCGCGCAAGAAAATGTATCTGAAAAAGAGCGGTACGAAATCAGAAAACAACGCATAAGGAAACTCAAGTTCGTGGAAAGCCAGGAGGAAGTTATGAGCCGTTTTTGGTGAAGTGGGTCCCCTTTCGTCTTTCTCGTTAAATCAGGGGAAAACTGGCCTCATTGCGGACTTCAAATCTGATGATAGCGCAAGGCGATAACGACGACATGAAAGACTTCCTGCGACCGCTCACGCTCTCCGCTCAGCGAATTTGTCACTCGGCGCCTTTTAGAACACTACATCGAGAGACCTGATGTAGTATGAGGCGTTCTGCATTTGAGAGATCGCATGTAAGCGATTGTGAACAGGTGCGGTTCACGCCACGACACATGTCATAATTCGTGTAAAAAAAACAAAAACACCACAGCAAATAAAATAAAAATAAATAAATATATATGGTGTTTCCGCGAAAGATTTCAAAAATCCCCAAAAATATGCTATTCGAGATAAAAAGAAACTCTTTGAGGGAACAAACTACCAGCATTGGCGAACGTCAAGGATATCAAAAACATAGGAATGAGCGAGATAATTAACTAAAATTTACTAATCATTTTTTTAATCAGTGAAAATAAACATGGTTTTACTGAGAAACTTGTTCAGCATCATCGAAAACCAATAATCAATTCTTTTTACAGGTATATAAGGAAGGCGCAGCGTTTTATGGTGTTCTGAATAACCGCTCAGTTTGGACGCGTTTCTAGGTTTCGGTTTCTTATCGGAGCGCATTTCTGCGGCCGCGGTCCTGGTCCCCGGGTGGCCGCGGTGCGAAGCCACCGCCTCGCCCACCTTGCAGGATGGAGGGAAATACGGCGCACGTGTGTTGCTCGTCTCGGACACTGGGGACTAGGACCGCGGGCGCAGAGCTGCGCTTCGATAAGAAACCGAAACCTATAGAAACGCGTCCAAACTAAGCGTTTTTACAGAACGCCGTAAAATGCTGCCCCTGCCTTATACATTTCTAAAAAAGAGTTGAATTAGTGGTTTTTGATGATGCTTAGGAAGGTTCTCAGCGGAACCGTATGTTTATGTTCACTAATAAAAGAAATTGTAAATTTTAGCTAATTATCATGCTAATTAGTACGTTTTTGCAAATCCCTGACGTCAGACGAGGCTGATAGTTTGTTCCCGCAAAGAGTTTCTTTTTAGCTCAAGCAGCATATTTTTAGGGATTTCTGAAACCTCTCCAAGAAACACCCTCATATATATATATATGCATATATATATATATATATATATATATATATATATATATATATATATATATATATATATATATCCTTTAATTCTCCGGCTTGACACTTGGCAAATGATAAAAAAAATTAAAAAAAGGCTGATGCTTTGAATAGCAGCTACGCAATTGGAGACGTTATCCACCGATGCAAATTCCTATGGGCGAACGAAAACGCGAGATGGCTGCCGCGAGAGAATGAAAAGGATCTGCGTGCCGTACGTTACTAGTGCGAGATCTACAGTTGCAAGTGTATGATACACACTCACGAGTAACAGTAGGTGCAACAGCACACCTGATGACGTCTGTGGATGGGGAAACCTTAGATAGTTTAACATGAACATATGTACAGACGCGCACGCCATCCCCGAAAGGAGCCAATTAAAAATTCTGTTTGTCGTAGAACCCCCCCCCCCCCCCCCTCGCCCCGTAATTGCCTTCGGCGTTCAATGATGGACCTTGTCCGAGATCTGTGCAGAAGCCAAGCATCTTTCACAGGTGCGGCTATCTCGTAGGAAAACAATTGCTCTTTTGGCGGCTGTGCTCGGGTGCGCAAGCGGGAAGCACCGCGGCTGTCGAGGGTGCTGCGCATACGTGCCAAGTCTTCTCAACAATACCATCCGTAGAATGTGTTGTGTAAATATATATATATATGTATATATTTATATAATAAATATATATATATATATATATATATATATATATATATATTATGCCTGAAAATGTATACGCATTTCTATAGCAACGAAGTTATGTATGTTATCACCGAAAGAGGTACATCGAAATAACACCACCGCGTAACAATCACAGCCGCTTTTCCGTTCGGCTCTTTTTCACGACACGAGCGCACACACTCGCCCAGGGACCAACCGCAATGAAACTTCCGTCGTAAAAAGGAGCGCGCGACGGTTCGCCACGGTTGTTTAGAAAGCTGGGCAGATTCCTTGGCGGCAACAACACGTAAAATGACTAGCGCGCTCTACCCGAAGTCGGTAACGGCAACAGCCCAGCACGAGGAGACCTCGGTTCAAGGATACCGTACATCTCGAACCGTCGACTCATAAGCACCGAAGTTCGTCAGCTGCAAGCCCGAAGGCCAGCCCTGTAAACTCAAGCGCGTTTTGTTTGAGACTAGATTGTCTTTTCGAGGACAGTCGTCTTCTGTACACTTGAGACGGCAGTTGAACAGCCCCACAGCGGAACGCAACTCCTACCGGGCCCGATGGCGAATCTCCGGGGACGCCGGACGCCTGGCTCGCGAGCACAGGCATTCAGACCGACTCGCTTGGTAAATGCACACAGAAAAAAACCCCATCGCCGCCGAAGAAGAGTTCTTGGTCGTTCGCGTGCCACTTGTCGCGGGATGACGCGGGTGGCCTCCAGCCCAGGCGAGACGGCGATGTCAGCGTCCGCATTGGAACCGATACCAGGACACCGAAGCGGCAGCGGGTGTCTGTTGATGGGGCTTCCGCCGCTCTATAGGAACTCAGTGGGGCAATGGTGCCACGGCCCCGAAGGGGATTCCCCGCGGTCCTGTGGTGGCAGCTCACCGCCAGACCTTGAGTTTGCGAAAGGAGATTTTGCGTAGCCGAGACACGGCCGAGGGCGGCTCCTGCGTCTCGTCGTCGGAGAGTGTCTCGCCCTCGCTGTGCACTTGGCGTCGTCCCGAGCTCGCTGGCTCTTCGCAGATCTCCTGGCTCGGTCCGGGTTCTTGGCAGGCGACGGGCCTCACTGTGTCGCAACGAAGAATCCGGAGACTGTTTGGGTGAGGGGCACGACTTGTCCCGTTCTGCAACAGAAGCGCCTCTGTTGAGTCTGACAACACAGACAGAGTTGCAATGCTATTTCCACTCTATTTGCTGCGTCTCGTCGTCGCAGCTGCTCTTCACATGGCATTTCAAACAAAGTTGGAGTTGTCAGCTCAAAAGCAAAGCCATGTAAGCCGAAAAAAGAAAAAAACAACAGTGTAAATAGACATTTTTAAGACTCCACAACAAACGAAAACAGTTCGATCGAATAATGTTTAGCGTGACTATTGCCTTGTCTTGCGAAGACAGGCGGTCGGATAAGCACCAATACAAAAAACAAGGAAAAAAAAAGAAAGTTGTGAGCCACGTACCTTTGGATTTCATTGAGCTACGGAGTCGACTCAGCCGGTAAAAACTGGAGCTTTTGGGGGCGTTTCCTCTTCGTTGTTCAAGCGTTACCTGGGAAAAGTATTGAAATAAGATTGGGCCCCGGAGAAACACTCACGCATGCACTCTGCCCTCGTGTATGGGTGGCGCATGGAAGGCGTTTAAAAATTGGAATTTCTGCAATGCTAAAGCTCCCCTCTTCCAGACGAACGAAGGAGGAAATTTATTTGACATGCGCGAAAGCAAATGATGGACAGGGGTGGACTTCAGGGCGGGCTTTCCTCAGCCTCCCAAAAGCCAAGCGAAATTATTTTTAATGGAAGGAAGTACATACGCCAGCTTTCTTTAGGAAGATATGTTTAGTTTTTTGGTGAAATGGTAAATATCAGGTCAACAAAATTTATCTGGACCACACATTGCCCATGGCGTCACATCCGTCCGTGACGTCAAATCTCCCTGCGTTACGCCCGCGGTACGTCGCCTTATTGAGAATGACGTGTCCATGCAGCTAGCTTCTGCGATCAGTGGAAAATTCGTTTTTGATCAACACATTTGCAGCTTCTCGGAGGCCATAAAAACGGGGTTCATATTCGTTTCTATTTTTAATAGTAAATGTGTGCCTTAGATGACCCACGACTTTAAATATATTTGGTACACGTAGTTTGAACGCCACGTGACCATGTAAAGAGAGTGAGCGCGACCGAAACCGGCCAATTCTCGATCGGTTGCTTTAGGGCGGAAAGAAAACGAATTTGAGCTACAAATTGTCTTGTGGGTAGTCGGGCTCTTATAGCTCATGTTCAAATAAAAACCTCGGCGAGCATAAATACCCTCTTTAAAATTCTGGATCCTCTGCCTTCGAGAGAAGAGTAGGGGAGAGCGATATAATGAATGCGTAGAGAAAAACTAGGTAGGCATTTTTAGTCAGGATGAAAGCGGCAGTGTAGGTCAACCTTTAACTATAAGTAAACATTTCCGTCACTAACTAAAAAAAAAAAATCGGGAAAATTTTTTTGACGTGAGTGTCAACGGCGAATGACGCTTCCGCAGAGTGTGTCACCATTCCGCACACTGAATGGCGAGTTTTGTCTCAGCGACAAGCGCTATGCTTGTAGTGGCTTCAACCAACCTATCGCGTAGTGTTGGACTGCCACCCAGTGCGCTTCAGAGACTGGACACGAGTGCTGGCTCAGCGTTCGGCTAGTACTCGTGTTCGTTCAGTGAGGACACGAGCTGCAGCCGATCGCTGGCACAGCCTAATCTGCGCTCCGTGCAGGGCTTTGGACGTGATGTTTGTCCCAGCGGAGCTTCCGCTGTGAAACAAGCCGGTAAAATCGGCGCCTGCACATAGGAAGAAAGCGCAAACGTTCACCGAACGTGCACTGAGCAGGTCAGTTCTACCGCGGGAAATTTCAAGGCGCAACTCTTTTCCCGCAAGATATGAGGGCAAAACACTTGCCAAAGTGTCAGGGTTAGGCGCATTCGCAGACGAGCGAGTTAGCGACGCCATTTACTTGAGGCGCCATCTCCCGACAGGCGCAGCGAGCAGACGACGCACTCTGTTGGCAGCTGGCTCCGACTATCGGGGAGTTAGCGTTACAAGGAAATAACGTAAGTGTCCAACTGGTCGATCGGTGTCACGTGGCTTACGGGTAGCGTTTGCAATACGAGCTGGGAGGAGGGGACGAACGCGTTGATCGTCTGCGAGCGCCTCTACAAAATCCCCCCCCCCAAAAAAAAAACAAACACACAAAACAACAACAACAACAAAAAAAACAAAATTATTGCAAAAATAAAATATGCAGCGCCAAACGCTCATTTTCCCCCCAAATATAGCACTAGTGGTTTGAACCCGATGCCAAAGTTTCAACACTAACCGTTACCTTATTCAAAAGTTTGTGATTTTCAATGGGAAAATGGGGCCCGTTTTCGCCCGTTTTCGGCATGTATTCAAGAGCTCTGTCAGCCGCCTTTTTCCAATTGAAAATTTCAGAAAATCACACATAGCTCTTGAATAAGATAACGGTTCGTTCTGAAACTTTGGCATCTGGTTCGGACCTCTACGGCCACATTTGAGCGGAGAATGAGCGTCCAGCAATGCGTAGTTTGATTTTACAATGACAAAAAAAAAAAAAAAAAAAAACCTAAAAAACTGCAAATTGCGAGGGGCACTTTCTACATTTTCGTCTGCTCTCCTTTTCGCCTCGCGACAACTCAGCGCATGCGCCCTTGCGACCAATCGGCGCGGGAGGCGTGCTTTAAACTGCAAACGCTCCCCGCTGTTTGAGATGGACCCTCTCTACAATCTAGGCTCTTTAGCGTCGCTAACTCGGTCGTCTGCGATGCTGCGAACCTTAACTTTGGCTAGTTTTTTGCTTTAAATTTTTACAGAAAGAGAACTGCTCCTTGAAATTTCACAGGGTGAAGCTAACCCGCTCAGTCCACATTTCGTGAAAGTTTGACCTTTCTATGTGCAGGCGCCGATTTTTCTGGCTCGTTTTACAACGGAAGGTTCAATTGGGACAGCCTACTGAAAACTCGACACTACGCGCATCAATGCGACATATACAGCTTAGCAGCGGTCGGTGGTGGTTTGCACTCACTTCGTTCCTGTCCCTGAGCTCGAACAAGCCCTTGGCCGTCCACTGGGCCTGGACTTCGTAGACGTTCTCGTGGTCGTAGAGAACTCGACGGTCGCGGTACGGCCCTCTTCGCCGCACCGACGAACCCAAGGGGTGCTCTCAGTCGTCGTGGACGGGTACTCGACCTCTTCGACGAGTACAAAGTTGTTTGGGTCCTCTGCTCGCCTCGCCTTCACCAGAGCCTGCAAGACAGGCCACGGGCGTTCAACTTGCTCAGTGGTTCGGTAGTTCTATTCTTCGGTACTCTTTGCGGAGAAATGCGACGGCCAGGTCTTTCAGCAAACGTGGCTGTATTTAGAGCAGCTTTAAACGGACCATACAAAAGTGAAGACACTGTCAGGGGCCCTTGGATGACGGTGCTCATACTGCAGGCATCTTCAAGTCACTATGAAGCAATTGAGGCACAGCTGTCATCATGTCTGCCGACTTTTGTATAGTGCGACCTTCAGGCGTGGTCAGGGTAGCCCACCCATTTATCCGCCTACGTACGGATGCAAGCTTATTTACGTAATAATTTCGCCAGTTTTTTCAAGCTTTTTACAGCATGATGAACGACAGCGGCGTTTGACGAGGCCCTACTGTCCTTTGGACATAACAAGAGCACAAGTAGCAGCTGAAAAGAAAAGTCAAACTGACGTTCCGCGATATTAAAAAAACAACAAAAAAACGAGTATGATTCAGAATGAGCAATATTTGACAGAGTAATGATTTTTATTGTTTACTGAAGACGTCACACGTGAGAATGTTTTAAACAATTGCGTATATACGCAATAGTTAAAAGATAGCTAATTATAGTGCCTTAAATAGATGTTCAGTTTTTTTATAGCCTATAATCATTGTTAATATTTCTGGCTGCAAATTGATCTTACTAAGTTTCTATTTAATACGTCGGTGGTCGCTCATATCCTAGAAGAGCGAAGAGTTTGATCTTCAGCAGGATTAGATAGTGTTAATTCGAAGTTTCTTAAAAATACCCAAAGTCTAGTCCTCTCTCGTCTCAACTAAATTGTTCGAACAATCCATCCAAAATTCCAATTTGCCTTCAGACTGGAGGGTAGAGAAGGTGGCGTCCATTTTCAAGGCTGGTGACAAACATTCCCCTCATAGTTCTCGCCTGATTTCAATAACTAACGTTCCTTGTGAGCTGCTCGAACACTTTATTGACTCTCACCTTGTCAATTTTAGAATCTATCTTTTTTTAGCCCAGGTGAACATAGTTCTCGAAAAAAAAAAACATTTTCATGCGAAACGCAATTCTTATTATTCACCCATGATCTTCACCGCATTCTTGACCGAGGATCCCAAATGTACTGCATTTTTCTGGATTCCTCTAACGCGTTTGATAAGTCTCTCACAAACATCTGCTTCTGAAACTGTCACAGCCTAACACGGACGCTAACATTCTTGCATGGATTTAATATTTTCTATCCTATCGGTCACCATTTGTTACTGTCAATAATAGTAACTCTTCTGTCCCTGTTGCTTCCAGGGTTACCCAAGGATCTCGTTTTAGGGCCGTTGCTTTTTTTAACTTATGTTAACGACCTTCCAACAAATCTCATCTATATGTATGTTCGCTGACGACTGCGTTATTTACCGTCAGACGCTGCACCATCATGACAGAGATATACTTCAGTCGGATATCAACGCTGTCTTTCGGTGGTGCGTCTTAATTATGGTCTATAAAACTAAAATCTAACAAATGCAAGTACATGCGTGTGTCTCACCAGTCGCTCGAAAGTCATCACTACTACCTCAATCAGGCCCATCTAGAGCTTGTAGTTTCATACAAATATCGAGGTGTGCATATAACTTCTCTACTTTAATGGAAAACCCATATTCAGTAAATAACCTCTAATGCTAATCGCATGTTAATTCAAACGTAATTTCTCCTTGGCACCTGTTTCACCCAAGTATATCCTTTATAAAACCCTAATTCGTCCAAAGTTAGAATATGTATCTTCTGCCTGGGATCCCGGACAAACCACTCTCCTTCTTGCATGGGAAGCCATCCAAAAAAGACCTGCTCGCTTTATTCTCACAAACTACCACTGCACTAAAGCGTCACCGGCATGAAAACTACCCTGTCATTGCCACCCTTGTACTTTCGCCGAAAAGTCGATCGCCTCTCTATCGAAAAGTACCATCAGACAATTTCTGAAGGGTCCACCAGGCTGATGGTCTGTCATGTTTTGGGACATTGATGGTCGGACGGCTTGATGGCCTGATGGTTTGATGGTGTGGTGGTGTGATGGTATGTCGCATTTTGGGACATCTGACGGCCTAATGGCTTGATGGTCTGTTGGTCTAATGGTCGGTATGAATTTCTAACCACATATATATGTACCGGCAGGAGACATAGATTGCATTAAAGACAAATATTAACTTTATTTCGTGCCCATCATTATTTTTAAAAGAAACACCCGAAGCGTTACGATACCTTCCAAAATCCCCGTGAAAACCTAAAAGCAAATTTTGTGTTTTGACTATGGCATGCTATTATTCCTATTTAGAAATTATTGTACATATGTCTAACTATTAAACCGCAAAAACAAAACGAAAAAGAAAATGCGCTTAATCCACTCGCTGCGTTCGAGACTCCACACTGTGCAGGTGTCTTTTGCGTGGCTACCTACACCCTGTCCCTATCGTTCATGCTGGGCATGATGGCGTCGTGCGACAGAGTGCCTCGTCGGCCGAGAACGCAGTAAGCCTCGTCTTACTGCATTCGAAGCTTTGTAAACGTTTCCTCTCGCAAACATTTAGTTCACATTACACGTCCGTCTAGTAAATAAATATCCGATCAAGCAGAATGCGTTTTTGGCACATTCTCTGGCGCTTAGATCGTAAACATGATCTACTGGACATACAAAGGGATCAACAAATTGTTTCACCAACACACCAGAACACAATTTAAAACAAAACTATGGTTAAAAAACAATAAAAAAAAACATACTTGGGTCTATAGGAAGGTGTCTTCGTGACCTTTCGAATATCATCGGAAAATTTTTGAGGCAGATTATAACGGATTGAACACTACGTTACCTAGCCATACCGCCATCAGCTTTCCACAGCGGATGTAATTCACGCATGCACTATGATGTGAGATCCTTGGCGCCCCTCTCGGCCACTGCTGGAACGTCCCGAAGATGGTCAGGTTCTTCCCACCACCGAAAAATGTCATTAGAAGCATCATCAGCCTCTTTGACGTTCTGATGGTCTATCGAAATATCCTGGCGGTCTCACCCGGGCAACATCAAAACGTTTCGATGATCCGTCAGCCACAACCAGAAACGTTTGGCGGTCTTTGTGCTACCAACAGCAGCCTTTAGTGGTCCGTCAGCCACAATCAAATAATGTTTTGATGATCCATCAGACACCGTCAAGTAAGCCTGTTGGACCGTCAAGACGGTGTGATGGGCCACCAAGAAGGTCTGATGGACCATCCAGAAAGTTTGATGGACCATCAAAAATTTCTGGTGGTTTTTTCGATCCGGCTTTCTTTATTTCATAAAATTTATTTTCATAATTTCATTATACGCAACCACTTGATGACCTCTCCTGTTTATGTTTCCTTTCGTCTCGATCATCAGCACAAGGTTGACTTCCCAAGTTCGATCACGACAACGTCTCTTGATTTCATCCCTCGTATATCTCAGGACTGGAACCACCTTCCCGGGACGATTGCCACCTTGACAGACTTGGAGCCTTTAGAACCGCCATTAAAATATCATTTTCGTTGAATCTGCCTAACTTGTAATTTTTATTTTGTTGTTCTTTTTTTCTTCTGCTCTGTAATGCCCTCGGGCCTTGAGGGAACAGTAATACGCGCCCCAAACGCGCCCGGAACTAGACATGGTCGTCTGCGTCGCCGCCCGCCGTTGACACTGGCAAGTTTCTTGGCCCTATTTTTTACAGAAAGGGAGCTACGCTTTCTCATTTTACAAGAAAAAACCGACCTGTGAAATACACCCTTGACGAAAAGTTTAGATTGCTACGTGCAGGCGTTGATTTTTACGGTCCATTTTAGATCGAGCCTGGTGACTTGGGACACCATACATATATACATATATATATATATATATATATATATATATATATATATATATATATATATATATATATATATATATATATATATATATATATATATATATATATATATATATTGTTCAGCACTCGCCAACTTTAGCTCCCCCTCCCTCTATGTGAACTACTACCTGATTTGACAATGTTATCTCCATCTCCTATTGCTCTTTACCCCCTCTAATTTCTTCTTAGGGGTATTTAAACATTCACGGGCTGTACACTCTTTACTTGATGGAGAGCGGTCCCCGTTCGAAACGTCGCAATAAACTTCGTATTAGTAACTCTGACAGTACGCATCTTTGATTTATTAACTTTTCCCGGTCCATTGTTTTATATACACCATACTTCACCTAAATATATATATATATATATATATATATATATATATATATATATATATATATATATTATAATCTATTACGGAGAGTTACGGGATTCGGCTTCCCAGTATTTTCACCTTCTCAAATATTGGGGAAGCGAGCTCCACGGGAAGGCGTTCGCGCGTTCGCGCGTTCGCGCACCTCGAGCGTCGATCAAAGCTGTGCACGGGCACTCTTCGCTTCCGAAATTCCACAGAAAGTTGATCCCGAGAATAGAAGTTTCGTCGATCGTCACCAACTTCCTTCAACGCAGTCGCGTACTCCGTCAGAAAGAACCACTGAACCCGCGAAGCCGTCGTGTCGTCTGCTAGCAAGGCAAAACCGGTTGTGAAACTTTATTACGGGCTTTTGCCATCGCTTAATGGTGTTGAGACGATACAAAAACTGTTCATTATTAAATATTGAGAAAACACGATGCGTACAAAAGATTATTTTCTTTTTTATCACACAATTTCTAACCTAGCGTCGAGCCCCCATGCATTTCTTTATGACAGCGACCCTAGCAACGGGTTGTCTGGAGCAGAGCGCCATGTTGTGACGTCATCACTTACGGAGTCAATGCCGCCAAGCACCGACGCCGCATGTGGTGGTGGTGTGAAGATGTGCGCTTGTTTCGCTGGTGTGTGGATAACAAAATCTCGGTATACAAGAGGTGCCTCCATAAAGCAACCTGTCACCGCGAATTCGGATAGGCTCGCCGCTCACCAAAAATGGAGAGATCAAGGGGAAACCGTTCATTTTATGGACCAAAATGGCGACCATTCGGGGAGCTTGGCGCTACTTTCCCCGGATCCAGTGACTTCAGTTCTACAGGGCGTCTAAATTAGTGGCCAGGCTTTTTAAATCGACCGCAAAAATCGGTTTCTTAAGCTATCGCGCTACGATTTTGCGCAACGTTGCCTACAGGTGGTGCATTTTTCTATAAAATATGCAAAGAACGAACTTACCCGAGGAAAAAAAAATGAAAGCAGGCTTAACTCCTATGAAAACGCAGCAAAGCCACCGGTCTTCAAACAATAGGGCGCCGTTTGGCAAGGGAGACAAGAGATGGCGCAAGCGGTCGCGACGCCAACTGCCGTCAACGGACGAGCATACGGCGCCGAGAGCCGGCGTCATTGGCAGACGATCTTTTCGCCTCAAAAGCGGCGCGCGTTCCACAGGCGGCGACAGTCACAGAACCAAGAACAGGCGCCGTAACAACAAGGAACTGCAAAGCAGACGACATAAGTACCCCGAAAAATAACAAAAAAAAACAACAGTCAAAATAACTTGACAAACCATTTTTTAACCGATTGAATGGGGGTGCCCATTCAATGTGTTTTATTAATAAGGACGATGAAATCATGCATTGCCGACTGACATCGAAAAAGCTCGCGCCGCTTTTGAGTCGAGAATATCGTTTGCTATTTGACGCCGGCTCTCGGCGCCGTATGCTCGTCCGTTGGCGGCAGTTGGCGTCGCGACCGCTTGCGCCATCTCTTGTGTCCCGTGCCAAACTACGCCCTATTGTTTGAAGACAGGTGGCTTCGCTACGTTTCCATAGGAGTTAAGCCTTTTAGTTTTTCACTTTTCCACAGGTAAGTTCGCTTTTTGAAAATTTTATAGAAAAAATGCACCACCTGTGGGCAACGCTGCACAAAACAGTAGCGCGATAGGTTAAGAAATCGACTTTTGTGGTCGATTTAAAGAGCCTGGCCGATATTTTAAACACCCTGTACATACCCAGAGAAGTCAGAAAAGTGAAGCGACGTGCCTGGGCAATAATGTCCTGGGCCGTGCTGCTGATCGGGGCCTTCAAGATGGCGTACGGCTGGTCCGAAGACACATTGTAGACGCAAACCAGGTAGGTTTCGTCTCCAGCGTTCCACTCGCTCAGCCCTGTCTCGCCCAGTTCGGAATCATGCTTCCTCCTCTCCTTGTTGCTCGACGACTTGATGGTAGTCATCCAAGCCCGCGTGCTCGGATCCTGACGCAGTGGAGAAAAAAGCCGTCCATTATTTCTTTTTGAGGTTTTTTAGAGCCAGTCGCTCGGCACATATGTATACTGTAAATTAAATTTGCAACTTCTGCTCGCCGATTAAACATGCTAAAGAAACCCAAGGTATGGACAGCTCTCAACATATCCGCGCAGCCAGTGAAGCAGCAGAGTTAGCCGTCGAAGACAGCGAAGCCTAACCGTTCTTAAAATAAACAGCGAAAAAAAAAAGTGACACTGGTAGTTGAAGTTTTGAGAAGAGTGAAACGTCGGCTGCGGATCTTATTACTAGGAAGTTCTTTTACTAGTTTTCAAGCGCAGTAAAGGCTACGGGTGCGGTATAAAGCTGACGAAGTCGCTCATTCAGCGTTTTAGGCCGTGCGCTGGAAGCAGCTTCAAAATTCAAGAGTTTGTGTTCCTATAGTATTTGTTTAATCCTAGCTCAGCACAATGGATGCTTGATCTTTTTTTACGAACACGAGAGAATACCATATCGCCCATAGAAAACAACGAATCAGCAAAAAGCTCGCTTTTACACTATTCAATACGGCATCCCAGGTCAATAGTGAATCCAGGCTGCTCCCGGCACTACTTTATTACGTTGTCCCACCTCTAGACGAGGAACTGCGAGACTGCTCACGTCAGCGACTTTCTTGAGTATGAAGCGACCATCTCCTTGCCAGCGTGACTGAGCCATCAGGGGACACTCATCGTCCTCTAGAATCCTCTGCGTTGTTGACTTTTCTTGCTGCCTCTTGTCCCAGCTTTTCTGGACCTCTTCCATGAGAACGTAGTTGTCCACGCTCTCGTGTGCCTTGTTGGCCTTGTGCAATGCCTGCAGCATCGAGACACCGATATCACTTTCTAAGTTCATGCTTTCGGAAGCGTGGTCGTCCTCTTGATCCTTACTTGTGCGATGACATCCCGCGATGTGCTGTCCTGACTAGTCTTTAGAATTGTCTTCTTTTCATCGGGCACCACGCCGTGTACCACTAGGAAGAACATCCTGCGCTTGGTCCGAACGGTGCTCCCGAGGGAATTCTGCAATCGACGAGAAGAAAGCGTGAACAAGGGGGGGGGGGGTCTTCAGGGGCACTTTGCTGAAGCGCCCGCACGGACTACTCCCAAGCGTCACCCCGATAGCTATCTGTTACGGCATTGAGGAGTGGCTAACAAACCACCAAGGCGAGCGTCACTGGGGTCCGAGCGGCGAAGTTTGCTGGGTCCATGAACACTATGTCTAACGCGCTCGCTATTCCAAAGCTGTTAGCATTTGGAGCATGTATAAAGTATCGTCGCTTTGCCAATCACTTAAGTGCGTAAAAGCATATCGCGATCAAAGGTGGCATTTGGAAAATGTCCTTGGTTACCCAGGCTTTGGCATCTTGCGCCCCACGCAGTGCAGTTCCATACAACACGCGCCATTATAAGCAAGACTAAACCGTTCGCAAGAGAACTCGTCGTTTTTATTTAGCCAACAAAAGACAAGTCATTAGTGTGCCTGTCTCCAGACCACTATTGTGATATTCACAGTTTTATTAGCCTCTTGCCTGCCCACAAAGAGCAGGAGGAAAAGAAGGTGATTGAGAAATTTTAATACCTTCGAATACAGAAGTTTATGTCGCGGCGAAAAAAGTAGCGCAGGAATGATAGACTGCTGACTTTTTCTCTCAACGACAGGTTACAAAAATATTATGGAAAAATATGAATACCAACTCACTGCAAGCGACCGCGTCATGCAGTGTGCTGAGTATGCACGGCCTCCAAGCACAAATGAAAAGTATGGATCGCTCTATGTAGCTCTACCAATAATGGCCTTGTGAGCGCTGCAACCTACTGGGCTGTGAAATTCGTTCTTCGATTGCACAGTCCTGTCCCTTTGTTTCCCCACTCTCCGGGGTTAAAAAAGCTTTCTTTTGCGGCATATGAGACGCCGCGCATGCGTCCAAAGTCCAGCTACTCGGCACTTTTCGCCTGGGTGATAAACGCTGGAAAGCTTACGAGAGATTAGTGGTCATTGGGTCTTACGTCTTTTCCCTCGCGTTGGGAGCTCTCTGCAAGATCTTTCAACTTTGCTTTATTCTTTCTGGCGCCACTGTCCACTGCTTCTCCATTCTTCGGCACCTCCACAAATTCCTCTTCCCAAGTTGAGTGCACAAACAGAGTTGCCAGAGAAAGCGGCTGATTTTGAGGGCTGCGCAGGCGTATATGCCGATAACCTGTGTCAGGAGAACAGAGAAACAATTGCACACCCTGCGGTGTTCCGCACACGTAAGAACGGGAGCAGGAAGATGTAAGAAATACTTTTTGTCGGGGGAACGTATACGTCACCCGAAGCATGTCACAAGCATGGGCGGCAACCGTTACACCCATTGCCTCGAAGAACGAAACGATGTTTTGTTCTAAAATTAGCTTGGAGCGCAGCGACGGTTACTGGCACGAGGTCAAAGCCTTGGACGGCGCAACTTTGCGGTGAAAGCAACTTGAAAACATAAGAGCTTAGGCGTCCAGCATTTCCTGCGTGGTATCTCAACAACGAAGATTGCCTAAGCTATAGTGTGCTCTACTATTATCGGGTTCGGAATGAACTGCGAGACACTTCTCCTGGAGGCCTCTAGAAACGGACAAAACTGCGGGGTGGAGAGTAGGGCGCTGCGAGGGTGTGCGTCCCATACTTCGATGTGTTTCAACCTCGCCGAGCACAATCCAAGCTTCCACGCTGCGCCGGTAGTGCGCTGGAAGTTCCGTCACTGTTCGCATTTCATTCGAACCTGATTGTACAAGCACCAGCTAGAACAGTCAAAGCCTGTACAATATAATTTTGACGTCATCACAGTGAGATCGAGAGAAGAGTTGACACGAATGCCGCGCCAGCCTTCGGCTGGGCCTCGTGTCTCATCAACGCGTCGAAGGACGCTCGGCGTCGGGCCCAATTCACGGCCTCGTTCCATGGAGTCGCAGGCCTTGATTAGTCTAGCTGGTGTTGGATATGCTCCATTTAAGCTGTCCAGTAAGCAGCCATAGCCCAGACTGCTTACTTTGAAGCGTGCTTTTTAGCGGAAGCGCAGGTTTCGCCAAGAGAAACAAGTAAGTCCAGCTGCTCGAGCTCGTTCCTTTGACATATGATAGAAGCACGCGTCAAACGCACGAACAACTAGAAGAAAAAACTTACACGATACATTGCAAAAAAGAAACCACCTCCAACGCTAAACGCTAAGTATGTGACTTCCACTCGCTTGTGCGCTGACCCATGCCAATGCTTTTTTTTTTTTTTGCGCTGCTTTAGTCTCTCAGCTATAGGTTTCGCCGAGCGCGTTTCGATCAAGCCGGCCATAGCCTTAACCTACAACGTGAGCACAAGAGAATAGCCACATGAGCCATAATGGGACACAGGGGACAAAAAAGAAAACAAAGTTGTCCGCACTACAAAATGTGTCACTTGGGTGCAATCCACTTATAACGATACCAGAGATACCGATGTACTGCTTATAACGATCAGTTTCTAGAGTTTCTAGACAAGAAACGCTCTGTTTATAGTGCCGATACAACGATAATCGGTTATAACGATTGCATTTTCGGGTTCTCTCATTATCGTTATAAGTGGATTACACTGAATGACACTAAAAGTGTGTGTCACGTATATAGCGTATGTATTGTTGGGGAAGTGCCGCGCACGTAGTGTTGAAAGAAATGCACCAAGCGCGTCAGGTCTCCAGAAACCAGAATACCCCCAAAAGTTGACGGCGGTTGCGCCTCCTCCTCTTCCTGTGGCGGAAGACGTACACTGAGACGTGTAATGCACGCCGCGTTTGCCATATCGTTGTCCTTTTTAGTTGTGACGAAAAGGGCATGGATGGAGGGATGATTCCTTAACTTTATTAGGCCGTTGGAGCTCATTTGAACGACAAACGCTTCTACCACTTTTTTCTTGTTTTGTTTTAACCAGGTTACTTATTTTTACATAATTATATTGACACGACTGTCGTCGCTTACACTCATCACGCGTGTAAGGATTTTACTAGATTTTTCTGTCAGCAAGTCTGACAACACGCATGCGCGCGTACGATTTTAGAAGAGCTGTTTCAGTTGTGCGAATGCACAACTCTCACGGGGCTCTTTTACAGTACACACGATGCCAAGGAAGCGCACGAAAGTTATCTAGACATGTCTACTGTTTTCTTAAGCAGTTCACATCACGTGCGAACCTGCCAACCGGCGGGCGCTCGCTCACCAGTTTAGCGGCAGAGAAACATGCGCGTGCAAAGTGCACCGACATCGCAACGGATTCCCGACTTCACGTCGTCCGAGACGCTCACCTTGCTTCAGGCTCTTTAGTGGAATTACCCGTTGGGATAAGAGGTGACTCGTAGTGACATCCACAACTGTGAAGCGCAAGAACGCCAGGTCTGGGAATGTTACCTGCAAACATACAGGTGGCACGGCGTTAGCCAAACTTTAGAAGAAAATCACACACACACACACATACGCGCACAGATGGACGCGTGAACAAAGACAACCCAGCAAAATAACTTCCACATGGGGGGTATGCGTGTTATGCGCTAGACAAGCGAGACCAAAAATGAAGACATGAAGCGTCATATCACCGTCGGTGTTTCTTCTAACCTTTCCAAACAAACAAAACAAAACAAAACAAAACACACACACACAAACAAACAAACAAAAGATTGAAGGTGCCAGGAAAACATATTAGCTTTTAATTTTACTCACTGCATATAGCTTAGCGGACATAATAAAACTAGCACACGGGGAGCCAGAAACGTGATTTTCATCGTGGAATTTCGAAAATAGGTGCGAGCTATTTTATCCTTCCCTCAGACGCAAAGCGTTGTGTCTTTTTACCGTGATGCACCTGCATGCGGCGTTAAAGCACGTCAGCCGAATCCATGCAGCTCGGGAATTGGATACGAACCACGGCGCCGCTCAGGAGTGCGCTCCAGTAATATTCAATCCAGCCAGGTGAGTATTTGGTTCCGCGGTTCGTCGCCTACGTAGGAACTCCGCAGGTGCCTTACTGTGATGAGCATTGGGAGCACGATACGCCGAAAGAACACCTGACAACTTGCTCTAGCCACGAGCCAGTAGAGCCTGCACCGAAGCGCAAATGGGGTTATATTTTTCTGGACCTACGTGACTACCTTTTTCGCTGGTGAAACAAGGGGCGAACTCGGGTTTAAATAAATTAATAAATAAATAAATATTTTTTTATTATTTAGCGCAATGAAATGAAAACGTATTCCTGTTCTGGGTTCTATGATCATTTGCGATTTTTCTTTTCTGGTCAGTATCTAGTAAGCGTTGAAAAATCATGTCAAGGTTTGGTTTATATAAAGTCTATAAAAAACAAGAATAAAGATGAAAACAACAACAACAACAACAGAAGAATCAAACAACTTACTCGAAAGTTGAAGATGGTACCCCAGCTTGGGTTAAAGGAATTTCGCTGCACGATAGAGGTTTTTTGGCGGTTGCAATCGACAGGAATGCCAATAACTTCAATTTCCACTTGAGTGCTGCATATGCACGCGTTCGGGCACAAAAATTGGCCCGATATCACCTAGAAAAGAAGAAACACGAAGTATCCCAGTCGTTAAGTACGACAGACAAGACTAGTCAAGATGCTCCTCACTTTTATTTGAAGTCTGAGGGCATGCAGCGCATCGAAATCCTTGTCCCACGGATTGAAGCGGCCATACATCATGTGGCTACGGTCCCACATCACTCTGGGCTTCAGCACGTAGCCGCAGCTTCCGTTCTGCTCGAACATAGCCGCGTTGACATGGAGGCCCGCATCTGCAGTGAAAGGTTTGTAGGCCACTGAGCGCTGTGCACGATTATCGCCCGTCGAGGTTTGGAAAAGGTTAGACAGTTACAGGCAACTGTTTTCTAACGCTCGATGCGACTACCATTCCAGCGTTCGCAAGTTCACAGCTCAATGTGCTATGTCCAAAGCCCAGCACGCCCGGAGTCGCTTCTTCGGAAAGCAAGCAGTTCACGCGCCTTTTACGCACGATCCCTCAAGGTGGAACTTGCGATGACCTCTTTATTGGAACGGTCTATAAGACGTCGGATCTCTCGAGACGTGCGAGCGAAGGAGAAGCTACGAGAGCGAGCGCAATGCTCTTAGCCTTGCTGCTATGCATGCTCGTTCGTGAAGAGAAAGCGTCGTGCAAGCTCCTGCTTCTAGCATCGGCTTCGCGCGAACTTGCGATGAAACGGAGTCTTGACGTCCCTTCAAAAGTTACCCCTTCTTACGGTCGATCTGAAAATACTGCAAAGTGGCGTACGCAAATAACACCAACAAGTTGGAAAGTTTATAAGGGATATAGTACTCCCTTATAAGAGGCTGTATACAATTGATAGAGTTGCCGTTTTTATGGTGTCTTTTGCGCACGCCACTTTGAAGTATTTTCAGATCGACCGTAAGAGAGTGTTTTTTGGAAGGGGTCTATAGGATGATCACTGTGCGTTTTTCGTATAGAAAGTGGCGGCGTCTTGCTGGTGCAAGTCGTAATGGGCATTTATCTTGCAACGGGTTCCAACAGGTTCCCACAGTTTTGACACAGAAAACCACTAAAGGGGCATTGTAAAAAGAGGAAGAAAAAATGGGCCAAAATCGCTGCTGCCGCTAGGCTGATTCTTGAAGAAATGTGTCAGCATTTCGCGCAGCGGCTATATGTAACAAAGCATGCTGAATGCAGCCTTTCAGCACTTTTCGGCGGAGTGAACATTTCCGAAAGCCCTCTTCACCCTGGTGCAAGCAGATCAGGTCACTTAGCCGGTGCATGAAGGACGTGCGCGCGATGCGCGGAAAACGACAGAGCCATTTCGTTGTTGCGCATACATTTTGTGCCTACAGGGGCGACAACACCTTGCGCTTACGGTCCGGTGACATGATCGTCAAGAACGGCCTGCTAGTAGGCCGAAGAACGGAAGCGCAACCCCGTGTGCGTCCACAGGTCTCCAAAGCCGGCGTAGGAGCTTTTGAAGGCGCCCAAAGCGCGCACCCGCACCCCGGCCACTTATTTCGAGAGGCTAGGCGATAGGACGGATAGCAACGGCGGCCGCACAGGATTGGCTGGTTCTAGAGAGCGACGGCGTGACGTAACACCTAGCAACCGAGGTGCAGTGGGGGACAGCGGGGTTAGGGCGTACTTGGGCCGTCGGCGGGGCGCCGCGATGCGGCGTGTACGGGTGGGCCAAGGTAGCGTAATATTTTGTAAAGAGCCATCCGCAGACTGTCGCCGCGAAGCGGCGTAAAGGTGCCGGGGTGGGTTATGACACGCGCCCCAGTGATACACCCGCCGTCCCCCACTGCGCGGTGCCGAAATTGGCGAAGGGGGACGTCGCCGGCGATCTTCAGTTGCTAGGCGTTACGTCACGGCATCGCTCCCTGTAACCAGCCAATTCAGTGCGGCCTCCGTTGCTATGCGTCCTATCGCCTAGCCGTTTGAAATATGCACCTCGCCGCCATCTGTTGGCGCTTGCAGAAGGTGTTTCCTAGAGAGTTTCCACAGCCAGTGTAAGGGGCTGCAAGCCACTGTGTGCGCCATCCCGTGGCCAGGATGCGAACTTTAGATACTCCAAACCGTCCAAGGTCAGTGCATGTGCCAGGGCACTAATGATGACGCATTAAGAATTGAATCAGTCTGGGGTGAAGCAACGATTGGTGGGGAACAGAAAAGACCAGTCTGGGGCAGTGCATGGCGTTACTACGGAAGCCGGGGTCATACTCCTTATACATCATACAAAAGACAGCCTGCATACAGATTCGAACGCAAGTCACTGCGAAATCCGTGTTTCGAATGTCGCATGGCAATGGGTTCAAGGAGAAAACTTGGCAGGCGGCATTCGAACCACGGATATTGTGGTGGCTCGTGTTAGCAGACTGTCTTTTGTACGATGAATGAGCAGTGTGACCCCGGCCTAAAGTACCATGATGCGTTTGTTTTACAGGTAGAGTCAAAGCGCCAGTGCACGAAGCGCATGCCTCATGCGGCCCTTGGAAGCAAATGGCGGCGCAGTACTGAAATGAGCGGCGCGAGAAAGGAATTGTGGCGGAGCACCCACTCGTTACACGTGTGGTGTGCGTTCGCAACACGATGGTTGGCGGTACTTTTATTTAAGAAACGCGAAGCGTGAAGTTTATCAAGGGGCTTTAGTTACTACCGTTCTGGAGCGTCACCTGTTAATCCTGAAAACTAAAGCCCGGTTCACACAGTTGCGTTTGACTGCGTTTGACTGCGTTGCGGCAGCGAGACACCAGGACATCCCTGCTTCTTATATCGCGTGCCAAGAAGATTCCTTGAATTGGATTCCACGCTTCATACGAAGCACAGATGTGGCGGTGACTCGCTTTCGGTCTCGCCGCAACGCAGTCAAACGCACTCAAACGCAAGTGTCTGAACCGGCCTTTAGTCAAACTGCGGTCGCCTACCATAATCCCGAGCGTCGCTAGTAATTATTGCAGACGTCTCAATTCTCGAATTTACGTTGGTTATATCCCATATAGCCACAAAGAAAGAGACCTTGACTATTTTTTTATATTTCTCTCTCGCTTAAAGGCTACTCTGGAAACGACTCGAATTCCGAGCTACGGGTTTTATTAGCTCACCATATTTTCCGGTCTATAGTGTCGCACCGTTGCAGAAGTCGCACCCCTCCCCCTCCCTCCCTCCCCTCCTAGTAAAATTTACAAAAACAACAACAACAACAACAAAAACAAACGGGTGTACAAGTAGCGCCCTTGTATTACTCGCACTTCTTTGTGGGTAGCGCGCGCGGAGTTGCTGCGGCCGCGAACCCATGCTGTCACGTACCGGACCGTCTTCAGACCGCCGGAAGAGCGGTCCATCGGTGGGTGCTCGGTCGTTCCCTCTTTGTTGTAAATGTCGATACGGCCTACATCTTGCACAGTTAATGTCTATATTTATAAACTAAACACATAAAAGTTGCACCACTGTATTAAACCCACCAATAAAACTTGTTTTGCAAAAAAAAAAAAATCACGACTTATACATTGACAAATACGGTACCCTACATATTAGCCGACGCGGAAACTCTCCACATTTGCAAATAGTGAAAACATGGTGCAGGTTCTATTTAAACTAAAATGCTCGCCATGGTATTACAAGCATAGTCAGTAACGGTACTTACTGGCAACCCAACGTTTCCTGCGGTTTCTTCGCGCTTAATCTGAGCACGCAGTCATTGCTGCACTCATGCAAGCGCAGTTTCTAATGCCGCAATCTGGTGATAAAAGAAAGTGGCGTCGGTATTTTTACGTACCTTCTGTTTGATAATTTAGGGCAACCATTTGAAGTCCGAATGCCCAAAATATGACCGGATTGAAGTTGGAGGAGTCGATTCTCATTCCAGCCGGGTACGTGCGCATCAACTGGTTATCACAATGAGTGCGCATGACAGTCAAGGATGCCATAATTGTAAGCAATGCAAAAAAAAAGACACTAACAACATAAAAAACCAACATTAGTACGAAAAAGGATATGCAATGAGAGCAAGCGGATGACGTTTGCACAGTCGTTTGGCAGCGCTTTCGTTGATAGAAGACACTTGGTGGCACATCGCTGATGCTAACGGCCTCTTCGGCAGTATCTGTTCAGACTTCAGCTCTGTTGGGTACAGAAAGAGATTCTGGTGATGTTGCATATATGAGCTCAGGTGAAATACATTTTGCGGTCATAGGTGAGTTCATTGCTGCCGAGCGCGACAGCGAGCTTCGACAACGTTTCCGGAATGTTTCTTTCGCACCATCCAGGGGCGTTCGTGGCAAACGAAATTTCGAAGGTCGTTCTGTGTGTGCACTGCCAACAATAACGCGCTCCCAACTACGGCGTCTACTGAATACTGCCCAATGGCAGCGCACCAAAGTAGAACTCCCTCATTTGTGAGTACTTTACGCTCCCTTTCTTAGCACTAGGAATGTTGATAATATAACAAAAAACACGTCATGAAGTCTAGGTAAGAGTCCCACGCCCTGAACCAGCTATGATCAGCCTAAATATTTTCGGACATAATTGTGTACACTGCAGCAGCTCTCGCGAAAACAAAGATGCGTAATTCGATTCTACGTTCAACTTATTGGCGAGTTCAACGTACAACTCCAATTACCCGAGAAAGTGCAAGAAAACGCCCTTTTTAAGGTTAGCGTATAAATCATTCACAAATGGCATAAATCCAAGTTTTTTAAATTTTAGTGAAGTAAGGTTTGTGTCAGCTTTGGCACCGGATAAACGTCCGCGCGACCAACCTGAACATTGTGGTGGTGTGCTGGGACCCAATGGCGAGCCGGCAGCACCAAGCACGTTCTTTCTGCTGCTCATCTTTTTCACCTTTACCGAATTTGTTGGTGACGCGCCAGTCACGAAACCTATCAATAAACGGGGAAAAATAGTTACGTTGAGCACCGCAGGACAACGCCTGAGGAACATTTCGCGCATCATTACCTCGAAACTTGATGGCCTGGCAGTAGACCACGAGGTCCGATAATTCTGGCGCAATTTGTGAGCTGGACTTGCGTTGCTTGTAGCCGTCGTCGTCGCTGTAGAAGAGGTCTAGATCCGCATGATTTCTGGAACGTGGGTGCGATGTCCCCGGGCTCAGTGTCCTGCTGTCCTTGAATGATCCTTCCTGGCTGGACAGAGACTCTGGACATATCAAGGAGAAATGAAGCGACATGATTACCCCGTTCAGTCAGATGTTTTAAGCGCACGCGATTGGAAAGGCTAGAATCCACCTATTTCAGGAACGCGCAGTTCTCATGCGCGCAATCATCGTCGCTCTTGGGTGCGAGATTGCGTGCTACCGAAACAGATCCGCCATGTTGCATGCAGTACATGAGAGCCTCGTCTAACTAACCCTTTTCATGGCAAAGAGATTTTTTATTTTGTATTTAGTGGAGCAATGTTTCTGAAACCAAGCCGTCCAGTCTCCTCTAAATAATAATACAAGGTGACACACGCAAGTACCTTGGCAAAAAGAAGAAAAGAAAAACACTTTTTATCGTCTGGATGGAACGAAGTAACAATAATAACATCGTCTATTAGTGAGCCTATGTTTCTGTTGATTGTTTCATCTTTTGTTACGGTCATTAAATAGTTTTCACCCGAGGTGTCGCCTATCGTTGCCTGCCGGAACAGTGTTTTTTTTTCCTGTGAGGCGGGCGGCCTGGACTCGTGCTGCACAAAACAGGATTTATTTTCACGCGGTCCTGGGAGAGATTCGCACATTCTGAGGGATGATACAGTGGTCAGACTCAACCGCGAACGAGGACTGCGAATCGAAAGCCTAGAAATGCGACGAATATTCCCAAGTACTGCAGTCAAGGTGCAACCCCACCCTTGGTTAGTGTGATCCTGAACCAACAGATGGCGGTGGGATCGCCTTCCAGGCCTGTACATCAGTGCGAGAAATCGTGTGTGGTGGCGCTTCGATACAGTGGGGTCTTTTTCTATATCCTGAAGTTGGCATTCCTGATCCTTCGCTTGTTTTTCTCTGCGCGAACTTTCTTTGAAACGCGCACGGCTGCGCCAGTTCTCGTGCAAGGGGGCTAGCTGCCTACGCTCCGTGCTCACGTCTCCAGCAAATCTGGGCAGAACAAAACGCGAAAATCGTCCTGAGCCAAATGGCGAGACACATGCACACATGTGATCAGATTTATATTGACACGAATGAAGGTGACGAGAGGACGAACAGTGAACTGAAAAATAAAGGTTTAATCGGCGGACTTGTGCCAACCAAAAAAGTAAAGAAAGAGCGTCGAGGCAGCAGAAAAGCAGGCGGCGATTCGGCAGCGTAACAGAGAGCGAGAGCGAGACTGACTCGACAAGGTCGCTGGCGGCTGCTTATCTACAGTGCGTCACCATCTCGGAAAGTTCGGCTAAGAAGGTTGGAGCGTGGCGCGCTCGGGGGCGAGGATGAACTGGCACTTTCGAGAACAAGAAAGCAGGGCGAAAGTTACGTCCGGTGCAAGAAATGAACGCGAATCTTCTAGAAGTTCTAGAAGTCCGTGACCGAGCGTTGCCTTCTTCGGCCCTGCGGGCGGCAATATGACAGGCCGCCCTTTTGTCGTACATGTGTTTGGCTCTTATGGATTTCCAGGAAAACGTAATGACGTGATAAACTTGTGTTTCCAAAATTCTAGCTTAACAAATTAACCACCTATAAATAAAAAAATAAAATTTGTTCTGGGCGGTTAGGTGTCTTATTTAGGTCGCTGGGTGTTTGTTTTGACCGAAACCACGAGACCGGAAAACACAAAAAATGACACTCAGGTTTTAATGTTGAGTTTGGTAAACCCAAAGTAGGACTGGTGCGGGAGTCATAATAAAAAAATGCCGAGGTTAAAAATTAAATCACAGCAATAAATGATAAGAATTAATTTTAATACGAATTCAGTGATAAATGCAATGACTGGCCAGGCAAAGATTCTGGGTCTGTGGATATTTTTGCATATAGTTTAAGCCAATGTACAGGGTGTAACAAAACAAAAGTACAGATTTTTTTTTTACCGCAAGAATAAAACTAGGCATCGCCGAAAACGCTCATTCTCCGCCCAAAGGTGCAGCACTAGAGGTCACAACCAGATGTCAAAGTTTCAGCCCGATCCGATGCTTCTTATTCAAAAGTTATAGGTGATTTTCTGAAAAGTTCAATGAGAAAAATGGCGGGCGACGGAGTTTTCGAATACATGGGGCTCTATGGCACCAGAAACCAAAAACGAGCAAAAATGGGCTCCGTTTTCCCATTGAAATTTTTAGAAAATCACTCTATAACTTTTTGAATAAGGTGTCTCGTTGGGGATGAAACTTTGGCATCTGGTTGTGACCTAGTGCTACCTTTGGGCATAGTTTGATTGCGAAAATAATTTTTGCAAGTGATAAAAACATCAAAATGTTTTCGCTAGCGTGGCGGAATCTGAAATGGCAGAATGCATTTCATGGCGCCCATTTCATTTTGGATCGCGTCGGGCATGTGTACCGACGCACAGTAGAACTGCGCGCAAAAGTAGCTGTGGTGCACCCGCAGCCTCGCGCTTCTTGTTCTGACATCTCTGGCTCGCTCACTGGGGGCATCCAGGCATCTGACACCCTGACATCTGGCGCTTTTTCTGTCTTTCACGTGGCGTTCCAAGCGGCACACGACGGAAAATGCACATCAGCTGTTCTTGTACACGTGTCGCCATCTGTACTTTATATCAAGAAGCTACAATTTGCCGTAACTGAATGGGAAAAGTTTGGGGTCTTATAACATTCTTAATGTGTAATATACCAATATGGAAGTTCTGGAAAATGTAATATCGAAGGATGCTTCATAATTTAATGTCTCGTTATTTTGATCAGATGACGTGATTCCATTTTTATAGCGCCATAAAACAATACCATTTTAAACTTTATATTTTATTTTAAAATATAAATTATCTGTACAATTCATTGCTTATGCTTTTAATTTATCACATCCAACCGAACGCTCACGTAAAATATCGTGGACGATGGGACGTTATAACTCGAGAAATAATTTTTTCAATATTAGAGACTGTGGTCTATTAAAAGCTGAATAATTAACTAACAATTAAAACTAATCGTAATATCGAGACTATCAAATATCCTTGAAAAACAGCTCTTTAGTTTGACATTAACTTTATAATTGTAAGATACATAGAAAGAAAGTTATAAGCCGTGAAAAAAAGCACCAAAACGTCATGCACTGTGGGGTTGCACCTTAAGAAGGCATGCAGTAGATGCTCCACCTCCAGCGCGAGCTTTCTGCCTTTGATAGCATTTCGGCGCTTGCGCAGCCAAAGCCCGGGAGAAGGCGCCGAGCGCGTGCTGGAGACAGAGCTTCGACTGCATAAAACCATTCCAGAAATGGGCAAGTCGGGTCGGTGCCATTCACAGAGCTCGTGCGTATGGCGCGTGTTTCGCTCGCCTTCCGAAGCAATGACCATGCGCGTGCTGGGCTGTGATTTCGTAAACATTGGAATGGTGTATAAAGTACACATTGTTTTCTATCAATTCAATATCGAACCAAGTCACACACCCAGTTGTAAAGACGCTAAACGGCAGCGCTTACTTAAAAAAAAATTGCTGCCGCCACGTTGATTTTTGAAGAACTGCGTGAGCATTTCGCGCAGCGGTTACACTATAACAAAGCATGGTGAATGCAGCCTCTGAGCACTTTTCCGCGGGGTGAACATTCCCGAAACCCCTCTTCTCCCTGGTGCAAGCAGATCTGGGGCCCTAATCTGGACACTTGGCGAAAAAGTCGGCTACAAATCCGGCGGCTCTGATTGGCCGGCGCCAAGGTCAAGTGCGGCGTCGGCCAATCACGGTCGCCAGATTTCTCGCCGACTTTTTCGCCAAGTGTCCAGATTAGGGCCCCAGGTCCCTTAGCGGGTGCATGAAGCACGGCGGCCGCACAGGATTGGCTGGCTATGCGAAGAGCAAGTCGTCTTCTTGCGCAGGAGTTGCGGTGACGCCAGAATGACGCCGAGTTCTGATTGGCTTGGATTGGAAGGATATAGTGGGTAGACCTCAATCATAGATGTCTTATGGTCCACCCACTATTTTTTTTCAATCGGCCAATAAGAGATCGGCGTTCTGACATCATCACAACTCCTGTGCAAGACGAAGACGAACTTGCGCTAGGCATAGAGAGCAACGGCGTGACGTCACACCTAGCAACCGAGGTGCAGTGGGGGACGTCGGGGCTAGGGCGTACTTGGGCCGCGGGCGGGGCACCGCGAGGCGGCGTGCACGGGTGGCCCAAGGTGGGTAAATATTTCGAAATGAGCCATCCGCAGACCGTCGCCGCGAAGCGGCGTGAACGGGGGGGGGGGGGGGTTAACGCTCGCTCCACTGATACACCCGTCGTCCCCCACTGCGCGGCGCCGAAATTGGTTTAGGGGATGTCGCCGGCGATCTTCAGTTGCTAGGTGTGACGTCACGGCGTCGCTCCCTTTAACCAACCAATCCAGTGCGGCCTCCGATGCTATGCGTCCTATCGCCAAGCTTCTCGAAGAATGCACCTCGCCGCCATCTGTCGGCGTTTGCGTTTCCTATCCAGTTTACATAGCCAGTGGGGCTGTGGCGTCATTCCCGTGTCGACGTTACGAACTTCATATACGTGTGCTTCAAACCAGTTCAAAATCATTGCAAGTACCAGGGAAGCAATGCTAACACATTAAAAAAAAAAGGTAGATTCACGGCTTGGTCGGCACGCACCTTCGAGTACGTCGTCATCATCGTCATCTTCGTCGTACTCATCGTCGTCGTCATCATTGAGGGACCCGGTGCTAGCCGTGGAAATTATGCTGTTGGTTCGGCCGGGGGCGTTCTTGACCTGTTGGAAAGACTGAACCCCCACGGAGCATGCGTTAGGCCCCGCTCACAACGCGGCAGACGTTTTGCGTTCAAACTTACCGGATTTTCCTGGCTATAGTCCGCGGACTATGCATGTTTAAAAGTAGAAATTTTTGTCTGTGCGGATTATCTACGCGTGCGGACTATACAGGAATATTGTTTTACTAGATCGTTTATTATGACTAAACGTGACAGATTTTGTGAATGAAATAGTTTGTTAGTGATGATTTGTGTTTAATGCAAGCTTCTTCGTGAGATAAGAAAGCAGACATGTGTCGAGGTGTGCTGTGTGTAGGAGAATATTTTCGTGTCGACTAAGCACCAGGTGCGGATTATGTACGGAGCGCGGACTATGCACCGCGTGCGGATTTTCTAAGCGAAAACATTTATTTTTGACCCCAAGTTTGCCCCTGCGAACTATACACCGGGTGCGGACTATAGCCCGGAAAATACGGTAGTACGTATTCGCTAGTCACTCGCTGTTTTCATGGATAGAAAAATGCATTCATGCAGTTCTGACGGGAATCATAAGCCCCGAAACCAAATACAAACGCGCCCTATACACACTAAAAAAAAAAAATCAGTTCTCGAAAGGTTTTTTGACGCCCCAAGAACTCTTTAGCTCGCGAAGAACGGTTTCGCCTCAAGCACTACCGCCCCCTGGCACGCTAGAAAAGCAACTGGGCGATGAAGAACTCTTTCGCATAAAAAAAAAGGAGCTTAGAAGAACCCTTTATAGGTTTTTCGCGGAGAACCTTTTAGAGGGTGCTTCAAAGAACTTTTAGGGCGCAAAATATGTGGAGGCCGAAGAACCCTAAGAGTTAATTTACGACCAGATATCTTTTAGAGTGTAACGCTGGCCGCCTTTTTTCTCTGTGGCATTTCTCTTCGAGCTTGTGCTTAGAGCACCTCTACGCTACTCGATGCTCCAGCCCGTAGGCTATGGCCAGCTCATACGACTGACCAGTGCTTTGCCATATTGGTTTCACGCTTAATTCTTTTTTTGTTGTTGCATATTTGCAGGTCGCACGTTGTCGGCGTTGTGACACCATCCCAAGAAAAAAATATTTAGGCATCCTGCATCGCCCTGCCGAAAACAATTAGTGTTGGTAACAGCCGATGTCACCACGGTTCATTTGTGGTACGTTTTCGGCCGGGCTCCAGAAGCGCAGTAACGGTAAGGCTATTACAGTAACGCAATGCTAAAATGTTTTATTGGCGCAGTTCAATTTTGCTTCAGCACTCAGCTCACTACTGTACTTGAAGTAGTGACAAGATATGGAGCTGATGTTGGAACTAAAGCAGTGAAAATGTGCCTATTTGGCCATATCATATTCATAAAAAAGCGGATATCTAACTAAGGTACAAGCTACTAAACATGTAACTAAATTACAGTTACAACTCCATATAGCTAAGAACGCATTTAGTTGCTAAGATGTGACTATTTACAGTAACTTAAACACTTTTGCTTCGTTATTTTACAGCTCTTTCCTTTACCCAGTCTAACACGTCTTTCAGCCAGCGATAAAGATACACAATCAGAGCAATAGTCAACATAGCCACAATGTCCATGCTATAGATTGAGTCACCAAAATGTGCCATACAGTCAGTGCGAACGAGCAGCGAGCGCATTGTGCCATACCTTTGTCTTAAAAGGCAGTGCAGGGGTCAAAGGGGCTCTCAGCTTCTTGTTCTTGATGAGGACTTTGTATTTCAACTGGTTGGGCGACGGTAGGTGAGGGTCATCCAAATAGTCACTCTCAAAAAGAAAATTAGTGACCAATTTATCTCCAAAGACACTCTGTAAAAGAAAACAAACAAGGCAACGTTATAGCGCTCAGGATTACCACAGTGCCATGGTTTATGCACACACACTAAAGGGCGCATCCTTCCTTTTGACAGCATGCATGCACTGTGCGTACAAATAAACCGCTGCAGAGACTTGTAGCGCAGCGTGGACATAATAAGATCCTCGTTTCCATTTGTTTGCAGCTACGAGACACACCTCGAGACGAACCTGTTCTACGCTTGAGCGTCACTTGCCGGTCTCAAAAGAACAGGCTCGTGAACAAGAGGTACTGCGGAAGGGTGCTATAGGGTTGGAAAGAAACTCATGTCGTTTTGTTGGCGAACAAACAATGGTGTTTGTCGTGCCAGTGAGGCTTGGCCATACAAGACATGACAGTTTCCGAAATTATTGGGACTTCAAGTACAGATAGTTGGATTTCAAAACTATAGTTACGCTTCCTTCAACGATTGCAAAATGGGCCTCGATAAACGCGCGTAATAGCACTTAAACTTATTCAGCGCTTGAGGTTTTTAGAAATGCAAAAGTTGTCAGTCGTCTCCGCTGAACCGAGAGAAAGGAAAAAGCCGGTGACTGCGCAACGGGAAACTTAATAATGACGAAGATTTGCATCCTTCAAATCGATGACTGCACTTAGTAATTGTTGACGCGTAAATATATGCTAAGCTTGATCACCCCATTCATCTATAGATGAATGGGGTGATTCGATTGTCGCCACGTAAGTGGTCAGGGGCTCACGATTATTATTTCAAGCTGCGGACATCATACTAAAAAAGCTTCAAAATACGTAACGAGTCCCGAGGTACTCTACTTATACAGGCTGCCGGTTATAAAAAGCGAACCGTGGTATTTTGAACAGCAAAAATACTCTATGCATCGCCGAAATCTCACATTACACCCGGACATATCGCTAGAGGTTGGGATAATAAGACAAACTCCAGCACGTAATGTAAAACTTCAGCACTCAGTTTTAAAAAAGTGGAAGCGATTTTGTAAACTTTCAATGAGAAAGTGTCGTTTTCTTTTTTGACAGCAGACGCTACTCGTCTATATGTACGAGGGCTAACTTAAAAATAATGAAACTATTGAAAAAAAAACCAGAATCAGATGACTTTACAGGGCCTGAACAGTTTTGTTCAGCTGAACTAACGCCATAACTTCTATATGAACATGACAGGTAACGTCACAGGCTAACAGTTCAGGATGCGACGGTCAGCATGCAGGCAGTAGGAACAAGTCGATGGCTTACTGCAAAGATCTGGGCCATTTTTGCTTGCTGCTGCAGAGAACAGTGGTTCTCTATGGAGAGTATGATGGGGTAAGGTGAGTTGGCAAAACAGCTCTTCTCAATGGCTTCAACCACGCTCTGGAAAAGAAGGTCGTCGACGACATCTGAGGGTCAGTGAATTCACATCCGTTTTCTGAGTCACCCCTTTCCGGAAAGGGGGACTTTTTAACGGTTACCTTAAATGGAATCTTTGACGTAAGAGTATGTCCATGGTAGATAACAGGAATTCCATCATCTCCGTCCCAACAGTCCAGTTCTACACAACGGCAACCTCTCAAGAGAACCTAGAGAGAAAAACACAGGGAGGGAGAGAGAGAACGAAAGAGAGAGAGAGAGAGAGAGAGAGAGAATAGGCGGCGAATTAAAGAAAAGTTAGCATCTCTCAGTGGTTTTGCGTTTGGCGTATGCAAGCTCTGGCGTACAAAACTGCCAAGGTCGCGATTGGGCTGTTTTTTTGTAGGCATCGAAGCGGTTCCTCACTCTATTCCATGGATCATATAAAACGCTGCTAAAGACGTCAGAAAGATTGCGTAGCTTTATTCTTCATCTGCTTAATTTCAATTCGAACATATATATTAAAAAAAGGGGGGGGGGGGTTGAAGGAGGTGGGAATTACACGGGTGCCGTATTCGCAAGATATTTATCCGGTTCGGCGGACATTAGATATACGAATAACCGTCACGGTGATTTGGCTCATTCATTAAACCGATTAATTAGTTTTTAATTTGATTTGATTTTTATGTTAAAATTGTAGTATTGACAGCAGTTAGATTAAGCGGTTAAACCAATTTAATCATTTTTCGAAATGCCAACGGGCTTCAATATATTCATCGATCAGTGTTTGCGTTTTCTTGCCTGATTCCATAACTGGATGCAGAAGAGCGCTGAAACTTCCGTCCACAGTGATGTACAGAAGTGTGACATGGACGTATGACGTACGTCGTCATTAAACAGTCTTAGTGGACCGTACGCTAAAGCTTTGCGTACGGAAAGAAATTGCGGATGGAGAGTGCGCATGCGCAGAACGCAATAGAAGGGCTATCGCACTGCGTACGCACGCAACGCTGGGGATTTCGCATTGCGGGCTTTCTGGGAAGTTCTGGAGAGATCTCGGGCCTAGCGAGAGCACCAGTTTCAAGATGGTGGTTACCTCGACTGGCGCAGCAAGGGCGACGTGGTATCCGCGAAGTTTAGTGTTACGTGAAATTGCGCGGTGTTCAGCTCGGCAATTCTTTCCAGGACCTGTCGCGGTCGAATCGTATCGCCGTGCAGCTGAAGGAGTGCATCGTGAAAATGTTCACCGCTCGCAGTGTGCGTGAACGCTGCGATCTGCTCAGCGCAAATCCTCTTCGCGCAGTTCATCGCCGACGGACGAACGACTCTTCAAGAAATCACCGAGGTTGATGCACTGGACATCAGTAGGTCATGAATTCCTTCCCGCGATAGCATTGATCAAAGGTGCCGTTTCCACGGGACGATTGACGGAGGCTCTGTGATCGAGTTCGGCTACGCACTCGTACTCGCAGCCTCTGTAACCCACAGAAAAGCGCGCATGACCAGGCCGGTGCGGCTTGGTTTAATTTGAAATAAAATGATTGGAAACGTTTTCATTTTCAATATTCCTTTTGAGGAGCATGGTGGCGCTATAAACACGCGGACTTCTACAGATCTGGCAAATTGAATCAACAAGATCATGCGAAATGTTCACTCCGCAACGTAACGCACAATTAAAATCGGTCCGAGCAGGTTGCTTTTAGCGTACGCTATACTATTGCGTATTGCGTACGTAAGAGCCAGCAACGATATATACTAAACCTGTCTTTTATCTCGGCGTGTGTGTCCTTGCCGGATGACTCGACATAGCGTTGTGAATCTGTGGATCCGGAAACATTCAGGATTTTCTGCCATTCATTCTTATTTTCTTCGCAAAGCTTCTTCGTTCAATCTCGCTATTGTGAAGTTATTTATTTATTTTCTCTGGCCAAACTCACCACGTGTTTGAAGCTGTATGTTTAAGGGCTGCCTACGTCCCTCACTGTTGTGGGAGGTACACGAAGTTCGTTTTTCTTTCAAAGGGTCTCAGTTGCATTAACGCTCGTGTCAAATTATACATCGCAGTTCTCCCGAAGCAATCTTCAAGTGCGAGGGCATAACGCGCAAAAAGCCTCGTTTACATGAGTAGTCGCGCAAGGAAAACGTGTTTTCACCCTCGTTGTTGTTAATTCCCAAAAATGCGCTCGCACCCTGCGTCTTCCTCGTCGCTACAGAAGTTTGAAGACGGAGTATGGGTGTGCACGCTTTCACCTTCAAAGAAGGATCGGTGGGCGAGTGTTTTAACTGTTTTAACACAACGCAGCAGGGATCGTGTGGAGCGAAAGCTCGCGCTGCAGAACCCAGAGTTCCTGGGTTCAGTACCCACCCTGCCCGTTTCAATCTGGATGAGCAACGTACCCACGTGCTGTCATGCATACATAGCTTTCATGTGACGTCACTCGCGGCCATGCCAGTATTTTATGCGCCGCGAGCGTTCGGTTCGCCGTGTTAGTTTCACACCGCAGAAGCTGTCGTTCGAAGAAACCAGTGAGCAGAAATAACCGTCAGTACCCGGCAATGGCGACACGTGCAAGCTATCTATCACTATTGGGTGAAAATCAGCGGCATAGTGCGTAAAAGACCCCAGGCTAGCAGTCACACTTCACTGGCTCAATTTCTCATCTACAGCGTGCAAAAATGTCGCCATACCTCAAAGGCTCACTAAATTCACGCTGCCTAAAAATCTAACGTCTAATTTCTCACTTTCAACGACACTGCTCCTGAGCTCTCTTACAAGGCAAAGCAAGGCATGCAAGACATAAATGGGCACTCATGCTTCAAGAGCACCTTTCAAAGCCCCTCGACGCTTTCGCTGTAAACCTCGAGGCAAAGAGAGGAAGAAAAATAAAAGAGAGACAGCGTACTTCACTGTATAGTTCCACCGAAGACTCCCCTTTCAGCTGGTGGCCGGTCAGGTAGGTGTTGTGAGATGATGCAATGTAGTAGTATGCCATAGGATAGTCCATATCCTGGCAACAAAGAGCACACTCTGTGGTTAATCAAGTAATATTTTCCAGGTAATTTTCTTAGGAAGGACGCAAGCAAATCTGAAGTTAAAGAAGGTGGCAATTCGGACCCTTGGCTTGAAAGTGTCACGAAAGAGCACGGCTATCAAACATGACATGGCACACGATATTGTGTCGTACTGGGGAGCGGCACTACCACAATCGCCTGAAGTCTTCGTGCCCTAAGTTTTGCATGGCTGTCTTGGGGCATGCGTGATAATCTTTGGAAGCAGCCATTCAAGTATCTAAAAGAAAGCTGAGGTGCGAGACGGCCACGTGGCCCTCGGCAAGGCACGTGCATCATACAAAAGCTTCTCACCATCATCGAACAAACATACATACAAAACGTGAGAAGCAAACGAAACGATCGTCTGCAAGACGCTGTTGCAAGCAAATCCCTTTGCAGAAATGTTTCCTCCAAGTGTCCGGCAAAGAGAAAGAAGCGTCGTTTACTATACTTTGTCTCCGGTTACATAGACTAATCGCGAAAATTACAGACACGAGCTTTTTTGCGTTTATTCGCACGTCGACTGCCCAAACATTCTGCAGCTGGAACTCCAGCTAAAGTTATTCAACCGCGCATGTAACCTCTGTGGTTAGCCCATGTTAAGTAGAGACAAACTGTAACAAGCGGCACGAGTGTGCACACTGAGCACGCGCAATCGCTTTATCACTGGCAAAATCATTCACTGCACGTACCCACTTCGGACCGCCATTGTCTCTGTAGCGTTTGAGCGCTTCCTGAGTGAGAGTCGGCTTTCACCAGATGCCTTTCGCACTGTTAAAGCTGTTGCTCTTGACAGGCTATAGGTTACTTTAACCTCCGCTCGCGCTGAGTATTCATTGTGTGCTTAACATCTTTTCAACATAGCCGAGCGCCGCCATGTTGAAAATATTAAGAAAAAAATCCAGCGGGCGGCTGATGCCTCGTAACACTTCCGGCCCTCTGAGTTTTTATATTTCGAAGTCAGCGGCATAGTGTGTTCATAATTGTAGTAAAAACATATTTGCTGAATGCCATTATCAATTGTTACGGACATGCAGCTCGCACGTTTCTAAATTTTCAAAAAGTGCCTTTGCCAACTACGTCTTTGTAAAAAAGAGCACGAATTCGCCTCTCCCCCCCAATTTCGGGGAGGAGGTCGCGGATCTTTTACCGGCTGTTTCGGCAACTAAAAAATTTGTTTTCGCGATAATTTTTTTTTACGGTTATATCACGAGCTTTTTGAAGCGTTTGAGAGCATAAAAAAGTTTCAATAGGGGGTAGTCGGTGGTCCTTATGTCAAGGCGCAGCCAACGTTACGAGCTAATGGTGCCAATCAAGCACTCAGAGTTCACCGTGACTTTTCGCTTTTAGTCTGTATGTACACTGCGTGACATTGTTAGCGCGAACAAGTAATCGCCGACTTCTTTGTTTTTCCTTTAGAATCGAAGGGCTGTTATAAAAACCGCCGCGGCGAAAGAAACTTCTCATTTGGGGCACCAACCTAAGCAGTAAAATTTGATGACCGCAAATATCCTTTAAAAGTAAAATGCCCCCCCCCCCAAAAAAAAAGGAAAAAAGCCCCGTTAATGTCGTGTTTGTGTTAACAGTAGCTTCGTTCGATTTACCTGCACCTCCTGCACCGGTGGAGGAAAGTGTAGAGCGGTGTAGTTCCGGTCGTATCTGCACGTCATACACACACGGAAGCACACTGCCCTACACTCTTCTGCACCGGTGCAGGAGGTCGGGTACATCGAACGAATCTAGTGTCGCGCAGTGAACGCGTTCCTGCGTCTGCTAGCCCACCACCTGGTGACATCGAAATGCACCAGCATCATCATCCCAGTGGGATCAAGCGCAGAAACAGAATGCTGCGTCAGCTGTCGGCCGGGCTTCGTGCCCAGTCAATGCGTCAAAGGATGCTCGCTCGGCGTCGGACTCGGGCCCAATGACCGAGTTGGCGTCATCCGACTGCGAGGACGTTACGTGGGCGCAGAGAAGGCTGTTCACGGGCTTGCATTATTCCAGGTGGCGTTAGCTAGCCTCGACTGCGCTCTGACTTATGATGAATGTATAACATGGTTTATGCAATACACGTGAAAGTTTCCGTGCTTACGTCTAGCTCAGGTGAGATGGTCTCTGGAACGAAGGCGAAATTATCCTTGTCCATGAGATACCGGGCAAAACCTTCGAAGGAGAGGCGACCGTGCTTCCTCAAAAGGTCGTTGGGTTCGTGACGCTGGAACACAATAAAAGAAAAGGTCATGCACTGAACAATTTAAAGAAAGAATTAAGAAAGAACATGCAGACGAGCTAGTGAACTTTCAACATCTTGAAATCCCCGAGGCTCAGGAACAAGAAAGAGAGAGAAGAGAGAGTAAGGTGTGTATGTGTGTGCTGCTGTGTGCTGTGCTCCGCTCCTTTTTTGTGTTCACTTACGTCTTGGGTTTTCAAGGCGTTGAATCTAAGAAACATTAGGAAGGATACAATTTTGATGTTTTTAAAGCAGGCAGTCTAAATATGGGTTGTGAACAACGTTACCTGGATTAGCTTGATGACTTCTGTCTCAGTGAGGACCTCTCCTTGCTGAGTCTCCAGGAATTTCTGGAAGACGGAAGGTTCCATGACGGGACTCTTTGATACTTCCGGTTGGTCGGGGTCTGTCGATGCGCTCGATGAGGAGACGACGTGGAATATTTTGTCTTGGTCCGGATCGGGGCAGCCGTACTTCGTGCCTCGCGTAATCAACCCTGAGATATACAAAGAAGCGTTCGCTCGAAACACTTGCAACATACAAAATAATGTATCTGTCCTATGAGTAATATGTAGGACTTTAAAATACATTTAAACGCATTCTATTTTTTTGTATGCCCCTTGAATATGTAAAAAAAAAACTTAGTTATAATTTTCTGATGTGAGCTGTCTTGGAATTATGATCTTAATTACATTGGTATTAAAGCTGCGTAGCGTGTCATGTCTGTTGTATTAAACGAAAATGTTTCTACCCTTCATTGTCAGAGATATGCTGGATAATTCATTGGCTTATGATGTTATAGTATTACGGTGTGACTGTGTATGCAAATATTTTATTTTTGTACCAAAGCAAGGTTGGTAATGTCTTTCTTAAAATAATCTTGAGAGGGGTAACATACAGAATTGCGGATGAACCAAGCAAAGATTAATTCGCTTATGTATGCCTCCTATGTTTTTTTATACCTTTATCAAAGAGAAGCTATTGCGAACACTTGCGGTGTAGTTATTTATGACCCCTCGAGTTATGCAGTGTTCAGTTGGTGGATATTTATAATAGATTACCGGATTCACTTTTTGATCTAAATTCCAAACGTTTGGTGAAAAGAAACATGAGAGCGACATACTGTATGCGTCACCAACGACTGAGAATATGTAAAACAAAAGACAATTGAAACGAAGAAATTATTACTTTGGGATAATGTTATCTACAACGGGGGATATCTGGATAGAAATAAAAAGCGATAATTAGCGATCTAATTAACAGAAATACCATAACAAATTTTTCAGAAATCGTCTTGTCTGGAACATTCCAATTATAATTTTTTTCCCTTCGCCCAAATATGCTATAACAGATGTTAGTTGTGTGTGAAGTGAAACCTCATCCACTCCTGCCTGGGTCGCATTACTGGCCTGCAGTGTCTTCCAAATAAATAAAAATAAGAAGTCAGATGACTAAATTCTTCTCTGCGCTATTCAATGGCGAATATACTATACGCTGTCTAGAGTCTGCTATACCGATAATAAGGAGAGAAAAAAAATGCTTAAAACGCTTAACGCTCGTGGAGACATCATAGTGTGGGTGCCATTTCTAGGACCACATGACCCTTAGATAACGCACCAGGCTGATTCGCGATGGCTTGCTACCCGCGGCTGCGGTAAAAATGACGAAACTTCCGTTTTTTTTTTGGTTCATCTTAGTTTTAGCATCTCAGTCTCCAAATGACGTAAATTTACAAGGTAATAGCGCGAAGCGAAATTTGGTTACATTGATTTTAACAATTTGATAACAGCAATGGCATATTTTGACGATAAGCACAACATCTCTAATTCGAATGTTCCAGCGAAGGCGATCATTCCCAAAGTAATAAGTGCAACTTATTAACACGAGCCGACACGAAGTATGTACAAGGTCGCGATGACCTACATAGATGACGTCGTTGTTTTTTCCCAGTCTTTCGAGGAACACCTCGAGCAGGGTAGGACTGTCCTCGAGCAATTGCAGTCTGCCGGCTTAATTCCGTAAGGATGCAACTCGCTTCATCGTAGTTGGTAACGGAGTTCTCCGACCCCATGAGGACAAGCTGCGCGCGATAACCGATTACCTGCAGCCGCACGACGTCAAGAGCTTGCGACACTTTTTAGGATTGATTGGATTTTACCGCCAACTCATGCCACACTGCACCGAGATCGCTAAACAAGAATTTACTCTTGCGTAATGGAGAAAAGTGGCGATGGGGACGAGAGCAACAGGACGCTTTCCTCCAGCTCTCGAAGCCAATAAGCGACGCTGCTTACAGTTGCTGGATTTGAACAACCCATTCGTTGTTCAGACAGATGCCAACAACTCCGGCCTATCACCGAGCGCTATCTTGGCTAAATAATTTGCAGAATCCAGCCTGACGTCTCGCTCGATGGGCTTTGACACTACAAGCGTAACGACGACACAATTGCGTACAAGGAAGGAGTTACCAACGTAGGGGCAGACGCGCTGTCACGTGCTCCTTTGCATTTTCCCAAGAGCCTGGAGGAACCAACACTGGTGGGACTACCTGGCACCGTACTCGACACATTGGAGTCACGGTGGGGTATGTTAGTGAGCCGAGCAGAACATCGCAAGGCACAACAGTAAGATAGACTTTGCCGATGCGTGTGTGAGAAGTTTGTAGCACAGAGAAAGCTACAAGCTCGTAGTTTGTAGAGCAGGCCGCACCGAAAGCGACGACGGATACGACTCCCATACACATGCTGAGCGAGGACGGGCTTCTCCGCTACATCACTTAAACAGACGATGACGCCGATGAACCACATCTACGGATCGCGCTACCTCGGAAATTACGCAAGCCGTTCATTAGGTACTTCCATGATTCAGCCTTATTGTGTCACAGCAACGGCAGTAAGACTAATGATAATTTATGTCGTGTTGCGATTTGGCCAGGAGTTAGGCAGGATGTGCTGAAGTACGCTCGCAGTTGTCCAGGGTGTCAGAAGGAGAAGCCACGCGGAAGTCAGCCACCAGAATTAATCCAGCCAATCGTGAGCCGCTCTCCCTGGCAGATTGTTGCCTGTGACGTAATGGAACCCTTTCCTAGTCATCCGCACGGTAACCAGTATCTACTTCTCGTGACTGACAATTTCACGAAATGGGTTGAATGGTTCCCGTTACAGAAACTTCTTTCGCGGAGAACCTGAGACTGTCTTCTCGCTGTTTTCGCAAGATTCGGCTTTCCTGCAGAGTTCTTCACGGATGGCGCTTCGTACTTACGGAGCAAAATATTCGTCGACACCTGTGCTGCGCTTGGAATAGGGTACAAGCTGACCTCGCCATATCACCCCCCACATGCCAACTAACAGAAAGAGTCAAGTGCAATCTCAAGATGATTTCCTACGCGGCCTGTCACAAGCACATCTGAAGGAGCGCCGGGGGGGGGGGGGCATGACGCAGTGATTTGCCGTGTGCCCACGCACGGCGCTGAAGGTGGCGGTTCTCCCTTCAGTGCCGTGGCAAATAGAGCCCCGCCGATCCACCGCGAAGCATAGTGATTGCGACTGCGACTGCACACCCTGCTAGGGTAATAAAATCTTTCCTTTGAATTCCTGGCTGGCCTGGTTAATGAATAGAGGCGGACGGCGGAAGCCGAACGCCACAAACTTAGGTGATTCATTTGCAAATTATCACTTAGTATTCGTGACCTGCGCCCGTCATGGCTGAGAACGTTATCCCGGAAGAATAATTACTTTAGTTAAAGTGCAGTTTTTTTTTCTCAGTCGCCGGAGAGACACCATGTAAATAACGTATAACGATACTTATTACAAACAAACCACAAATCCCAATAACATCACTCCCTTTTTTTGTGCCTTATATTTAGGGCTCCGTGTTTTCGGATAAATCCGAAAAACTCCGAAAAACACCCGCCGGTAAAATTTTTGTCAATTCGGATTTATCCGATAAACTCCGAATTGTTATGTGCCCATGCCACCCCCCCCCCCAACAACAAACAAAAAAAAAAATTTTTTTTTTTTTTTTTACAATTTGGACAGCGCAGGATTAACGGTCCTGGGAAAATGACAGCATAATTATCTTTCAAGCCTCGGACCGTTTTCAAGAGGGGGTCTTACGGCTTGTCTCGTCAAGGTTGGTTCAGGGAAACAGGTCATCGTACCATTCGTGTCACGACAAAAGCCACTCTTTTGGTTTCCAGTTTGGGCCATGGGATTTGGGATTTAGAGAAAGGAGAGGGTATGTTTCTGGGGGTAACAGTGAAAGCTATGGACCATAGAGATTGTATAAAATAGTGAAGAGGGGCAGTTGAAACTTCTCTATTACACCCTTAACCACTCCACCTCGCGCGGCCGCGGGATAGATTGATGGGATGACTACGAGCTTCCTTGCGGCTACCTCCGGCAGTTTATTGATTTTAAGGTATCGACGTTTATCGAAGCCACACTTGTGTGCGACGTTTGTCGTGGGACAAATTACTATTGCCAATGACACCAACGCCAAATTCAACTGAAGAAATCTTAATTGATACAAGCGCGTTTTATTTTTTATCTGGCATACGTTTGCACCCGGTTATTATTTATTATTTTTTAATAGGAAACACTGCGAAATTAATCTCCGAATTTCGGAGAATTTGGGATTTACGAAAAATAAAATCCGATAAACACCGAATTTTTGCTGAAAAATAAACTCCGAAAAACACCCTCCGAATTTCACGAAAAATAAACTCCGAAAACACGGAGCCCTACTTATATTGTATGCAACGTGAAGAAACGTTTAAGGAGTTTCAATTTTGTTCCTGAAATTCCGTTACATTTTTGCTTGCCGGATTTCTCTTTTCCGATCGGGAAGACTTTGCATGGTTTTGAGTTGGATGTTTTCATATATCGAAAGTTGTTTTTTCTTTTCATAATTTTTGCTCTTTTCGTTCGAAATTATATTTACAGGTTGTTAGCTCCAGCTTTTTTTACCTGTTATCTTGCAGCTGGCAAGTAATTTTTAATGTGTTATGTATCTAACTGACGCATCTGTGTTTACATATCAGTGATTCTCTTCAAATTCAGTTTGCCTTTGATGTTCCCGGATTCAGTCCTACAACCTATCCTTGGCTGCGGCGGGCCCGCATCTCATGAATTGGAAGTTCCAAGTACAATAACACGTATTATTCATATTATTGTTATTAGTACTATCATCATTGGCTGCGCGTGATATCGTGCGCGCTTTCTCTAGGCTTTATTATAATGGCGGGTCTGATCGTACAAGCGGTCAGTTCCAATGTTTGTTAGAAACAACTGTAACTATATTTGCTGACAGCATGCAGAGGGGCAGGGAGGTCTTTCAGTTGTTCAGCGCGAGCTTGCTTCCTTCCCTAACACTTGGGCGTCCCGTAAGCGTCGAGCGTGCACAAGCAGCCAACGCGCGACGGAACACAACGATCGCGGGCGCAGGCCGCTGCGCTCGTGCCAGTGCCTCCCGACGACTACAAACGTCGGGCTACCCTCTTCGTGTGTACTTGATGTGAGCGCGCTCACTTCGCCCGGTACTCACCGAGAGCTTTGGTGGTGGACTTGGAGGATCTGTCGGCGGCCGCTTTCCGGGCTTCATCCGTCGAGAAGGAATAGACGGTGGCCATGGCGCAGAACAGAGCGAAGATGTCGCGTCGGGCGTGGACCATGAACGATCGGAAGAGTTCCACGAACGAAGAGAAGGTGAGGCGGCTGCCGCTGGTGATGACGAGACGGTTCAGAAGAGCGGAGGTGGTCATCGTCTCCCGGGAATCGTGACACGGCCGGTCCCTTCAAACGAGACGAGAGACAGCCGTGAGACAGGCTACAGCCGGCGCACCCTCGATACTGAACTGCCTGTTCCCACCACGATGCGCCGTACTTGGAGAAATTACTTTTCAAATGTGATTTGTTTCAAAAAAATCCAATTGCTTGAATATTACTGTTGGTACCCGACTTGAGTGATGTTTATCTGACGGCATTGTTCCGCAATTATACACGTTCGGTCACAACTCCTGCTTTCGTTTCAGCATTTTATTAATCATTTCATAGGAAGCCGCTTTAGAGTATCAGATTAGTCAGTTGTTTTATTATATCGCTACATGACTCATATTGATAGACCGTTGTTTCTTTACAGCACTTAACAGTAAAGGCAAAATTGAATGAAAACTATCCCCCACGCGCTATGTGCAAGCCAGATAAGGCAGTTGCGTGTCTTTTTTTTTTTCAGCGAATACGCAATGATGGTTAAAGTTATGAAATGATTGCAAATAACTGCAACGCATTTTTAAAGAAAGTAATTATATATTTGACAATTATTTCTATTTTATTAAAAAAAGTAGTGAACTGCAATTATAAAGCATGTAAAATGCAATTCAATAAATGCAACTAAATCACGACGCAATGATCCTATGCACTGTGCAGATATAACAAGCACCCCACTATCAGGAACCATCGCGGTCCGGGCAATGACCTAAATTCTAGCTAATATGGCATAATTCGGATAAATGATTGCAAGGTCGATTGTGGTTCGCGATACAGGTACACATCGTTCTTTCTTTCCATTTCTTTTTCTGCCGAGCGTATCATGAACACATCTGACCTTGTTGGCGCTCACACTTATCGCGAGCGCTTCAAACGGTCTCACCCTCAAATAAAAAAATAAATAAAGAAAAACCGTCAAAAGTAGTACTATACACACGGTGTTGCGCGACTTAACCTTTTCTTTCATGTGGTACTGCATGGAGTACGGACATTAACACGTCAATAGATACACGAAGATTCGGCTGCGTCTATGTCCCCCGGCAGCTGAAAAGGAAAATCAAAACTCCACCCGTAAAGTTTTAAAGCAGCGCGGTCCTTTCAACGAGAACGACAAAAGAAAGTTTGAATTTGGTCGACTTTAAAGAAGGAAATTCAACGTGAATTAATGATCCTGTCAAAGGTCGTGGAATATCCATCGACATCTATTAGCCCGATAGGTCCCCTTGAGGAAGAATGGTAACGTCGGGTACTTCGTTTCACCATAGGTTAGAGTGCACTCAACGGCTAGAAGACGCACAAACACATCTAAACTCAAAGCGAAAGCTCCTGGTGAAGTCATTGATCGTGACTCGTTTAGCCGGGGAAACCACCCCCGCGGAAAGACGACGAATGCCGTGACACTTTTCGCGCACTTTGATTGGCCCAATCGGCTCGTAGCGTCAACTGCGCTCTGACTTAAGGTGGAACGGAATATAGCGAAGCATGGGCGGCCATTGTGACGCTCTCCGCATGATTCGTTTTCTTTTTTATCCACTGGTTTTAAGCTTTCGAAATTTTAAGCATGTACCCAGCGGTCTGTGGAATCGGCTGGATGACAGGGACTCCGCCGTCGACGCGGTTCAGGTTTTCGCAGGAAGAGGAACTGCGTGAGACGCTGAGTCGTTGAGGGCTCGACTCCTGGGAGCGCATCTGGGGTGAGGACTTCACCGTGGCTCGGCGTTTCTTCACAGTGGGGCTGGGTTTGCGGGGAGGGCCTTCGTCTATGTCGAACACAAAGATGGCATTGTCGTCCTGGAAAAGGAAGAATGACAACCGCTTCGTCTAATTTGTGCGACTCCACGGGAACTCCGTACTGCCGTAGTCTACTGTATGGTGACTACAGTAAGACATTGTCAGGAACTGCCCTTAAGCTGTCGAGTCGGCATGTTGCGCCGTGTTATTCCTAACATTGTAATGTGCGCGAGGGGAGCGTTTTGAATTCGGGCAATAGTAGCGGTGCCGTTCAAGCGGCCCGCGTCTAATTCTCTGCCGATAAAAGTTTCCGGCGGAGGTGTTCGTCGAATTAACTCATCGCCAAGATTCTGGGACATTAGCTCGCTGTGCCCTCTCTCGACTGTTTTCAGCACAACCTGTGAAAAAGTGATTTCAGCCGAACAACTGCAGACATCGTTATATTCTCCGGACGAATTATAGAAGGCAACAATGCGATATAAATGAATGATAGTTGGAACGCCAGAAACTTATACTTCTTATTCCTAGTCCCGATAGTTTTTTTTAATTCTGCTTTATGAACAACATTTTGCAATACCTGGACTTTCCGCTCACCATAATGAAGAACCGTGATATTTGCGAGGATTGTAATAGAATCGAACTCATAACACACATTTAAATTTAAATTGTATTACTTCCTCAAAATCCTTTCATTCCTTAAGAAAAAAAAAAACCAGAAATATTTCCGCAATCTTACCCACGTGCATATCTTGGATAACTCCGCCTTCATTGCATTTGAGAATATCATACGCTAACTCGCTGCGTTTGACCGACTGAGAATTGTTTTGAAACCTAGCTTCGACTAAAAACGTGATTCTGTTGATTTTTTCTTTGGAACCGTTGTAACATATGTTTTATAATTATAATGCAATTAAATGCAAAGGTGCAAGCGAGCTGGACAAGAATGACGAAAATAATCCCTGGAGAAACGGAACAAGGGGGACAAAGGACAAACACAACTGTGTTTGTCCTAGCTGTGTTTGGAGATTTGTGTTTGTCCTTTGCCCCCCTTGTTCCCTTTCTCCAGGGATTATTTTCGTCATATGTTTTATATTATTCGACGGCGAAAAAATCAACTGAACTCGAGAAAAAATAATCTGCGTTTTAAGGCCTGTTTTGATTTCAGAGACCGGTTACCTTGAAAGGGACCATGGACGAAGAAGATTTTTTCTTCCGCAGCTTGTTGGTGCTCATACCAAAGCTAGAGGCTCTTTTGAATGCTGATGCTTCAACTGCGTTGCTGCCCGCTACCCACGATGCACTCCACTTTCTTCCTCCAAATGCCTAAAAGCCAAAGAAAAAACAAATGCATAAAAATAAAAACGAAAAGGTTATGTTTAGTCATGCCCAATGAAAGGCCGGTTTCTCCGAAAGCGGGGTGCTATACTTCGTTCCACCTTCAGTCCGAGCGCAGTGGACGCCACGAACTATCCCAGCCGATCCAGCGCCGGGAGAAAATCACGTGACCTGCCGGTTGGTGGAGCGACACAGGGAGCTCAAGGTCGCATGACACTCTCTCAACGCTGGATTGGCTGGAATGGCTCTTCAGCGTCCGCTGCGCTCGGACGGAAGGTGAAACGGAGTATAGTTTCTTGTTTGTTCATCTCGCTCACAACACAAGTGTGAAAAACATAAAAGCGAATGCGGGAACGAAACTAACAATCTACAATTGATAGTCAAAGTCCCGTTATCACCTCCTACTACTATACATATTCTGGTATAACTTGCATGATCTATGATCAGGCAAGCTTCATAGCAATCTCCAGGTCTCAGATCTGACTTAACCTTTGCTGCATGGGTGTGCTCCTCGAAAATAACTAGAATACACTCGATAGTTGGACAATGGGCGTTGGGTTAAATTTCGGAATGACAAAATGCCTGTCTACAGGAAACAGTTTCTGACTTCAGGTCGGGACGAGCTACTGACCTTAATTGACTCAAAGGCTGTGGGTCCACTGCAGTTCTGCTCGTTGTAGTAGAGCTGGAGGAAAGTTTCCTTGAGCCAATAAATACGACTGTCGCACAGCTGCCGCTGCTGCTTGAGCATAACGACGAGGCGCCGTATGCTCTTGTACCACACTTCGGCGAGAGTCCCTGGCAGAATGAACTCAAGAACCCTGTTTTCAGAGAGCCCTGTGCCGAATTTGATTCTCAGGAGGTTTTGGTCGCAGATTGAATCTTCCAGGCCGTGCCGCCTGGCGACAGCAGCCACTTCGATCGAGCTCCGGCACAAAACAATTTCTTTGACGATGTGCAAGTCGACAAAACCTTCTTCCAGGCCCGCCTGGTACGATTCGCCGGTCTCGCACTTCTGGACGACGCCGATGGGCACACACTCCTCGATATTGGCGCTGAGAGAGTAGTCCCGCGGGCCGGATACCTGTAGAGCACTCCACGTCGGTCTGCACCAAGTAATCGTTCCGTTGTGACTTTCAAGGCGTGCGTAGCACAGCACCGAGCGGGAGCCGTCCTCTTCCCAGTGGACGATGGTGCAACCGTGATGGAGGATCTGCAGTTCGTGGAAGTCGACAGTGTCCACCTGGAGTGGTATCAGGCTGACGTCGTGGTTGTGTTTGAGCCCCTGGATTGGGATGTAGGCCGCCAGGTCCTGCATGTACAGGCTCTCGTCCTCCGCGCGACTGCTGCCGCAACCGTCCCGCCTGCAAATGTCCGAGTTTTCGGTCAGAACAGCACTCGGAGGAAATCGGGACGGAATCATCTACAAGGTGTTTGATTTTAATTCCAACAAATTAAAAAATAACAACAACAAAGGGGATGAGAGTTAAGTGAGTGCCGTTCTCATCGTGTATTTATCATGTTCGGCGTACATTATATCAGGGGATAATCATCACGCTAAGTTGACTAATTAACTAAAAATTGTTAATTAACTTTCTAATTGTTGGTTTTAGGGGTTATGTTGAAATTCCAGTATTGATGGCAATTACTATTAGCGGCCGGACGAATATAAATAATTTGAAGAAAACAAAAGTCCGAGGACGCCAAAGTACTTCTTATGAGTTGTGAACAGGGATCGGCATTTTAGGTCGCCCTCAATCACCCTCACCCTCACAGCCACACTCACCTTAGCCCCTCACTCACCCTCACCCTCACAGCTACACTCACCCTCAGCCCCTCACTCACCCTCAACGCACTCACACGCCCCCTCACCGCACTCACGCACTCCATGCCCCTCACGCACTCACCGCCCTCACGCACTCATGCCCCTCACCTGGCTTCTTGGCTGTTGATCGCCACTTGTGCCGTGGCATGCTTTCTGCACTTGTGATGATGATGGGCAATGCTCTGTCCAGGACGCGGTGAGCTTCGTCCATCTTTTCAACATTGATGATGCCCCCTACTCCAATCCGCGTCATAAAATGGTCTTCTCCGTGGTAATCGGCCACGAACTGCGTGACAAAGACACAAGCCAGCCAACATTAAGCGGTGTGAAGGAAATAGACCAGATCTCACTAAGCGATCGGCGCATGGTGATGCCTCCATACCTTTAGTTTACAGGAGGCAGATGGCAGTGCACGAGAGGGCTCGTGCTGTCTCGTTGCTCGCTACACGCTCAGTGCTCAACGAGGTTGTCGCACATGCAAAAAGACTAAAGTTCCCTCGATGCACTGTGGCGACGGTGGCGTAGTCAAACTGGCTGGTGGATGTGGTCCAATAGAATGCAATAAACCCTTTAGAAAATTACGCCTTCTTATAGTCTATCTGAAAATTCTGCACGAGTGGCGTGCGCAAAAGACCCAATAAAAATGACAAGTCTATCAATTTTATAGTCTCTTGGAAGTGAGTATAATATCAGAGTAGCTTTGGCAACTTGTTTGTTTTTTTGCACACGCCACTGCGCAGTGTTTTCAAATCGACTAAAGAGGGCGTAATTTTCAAAGGGGTTCATTGCATTCCTAATGAACCGATCTCATCAGTCAGTTACGCTATGCCGCCCTGCCGCAATGCGTCAGGAAGCTTTAGTCTTTGCTGCACGTGCGACAAGCTCGCTGCAGCTCTACGCTGTGCAGAGCACGAGACAAAACCAGCCGAGTGCTGCTGCGGTGCGGCCCAATGCGTTACGATGCACGTTTTCCCTTCGCCAAAAATCACAGTCCGCACGGGTTAAATCTTGGAGCGGAATTGTCCCGGTCAAAACCGGAGAGTACCCAAGCTCTTGCGCTCGTTACGTCGAGGGAGCCTTCATGTAGAGAAAGGTCATTTTTATTTCTGATATATGATCTCCCGTTATTAATTAAACCTTTCGCGGGCCTATGCTGCGAAACTGCGCACGCACTTCGCCAGTGGCAACGGCTGACATCCGTAGGTGCTGCGTGACGTCACAAAACGCAAAGGTTTGTCGGATGGTCGGGATAACAAGCGTTGGTACGATGAATACTGATATTTTGCTCTCAGATTATATAGTCTCCAGGCTGAACCGCTACTTCGCCGTACAGTTCTTTAATGCAGTTCCAGCATGCGCAAAAAAAGTCACGCCTTAGCAGGAGGTTACTACGCAGACAGCCATAAGCTTCGAGCAAGCGCGTGCCGTTTCGCTGAAACACAACTGCGACGGCCACCGACCGAACTAGGGGGCGCCGGCCAAGCAAAGGATGCAGATTTCTCCTCCTGAAGCGGCACCCAAGTACATCAGCGGCATCTGGGTACACGTCAGCGGATCCACTGGATCGGTGATGAGGCTGCGGGTCACTCCCCTCCAGGAGGCGGTGTCCGCGGGTCGAAAACAAACGGCGAATCGTTCAAATGCATGTCGCTCACTGACGGACGAGCTCGGTGAATCGTAGTCACGCCCATTTTCACACGCGGGTCAAGCAGAATCGGGCTGAACGCATGCTAAATACAACCCGGTGGCGTCGCGAGGGTCGGCGGCACCAGGGCAACAGCCCGCCGCGACCCCCCCCCCCCCCCCCCCCCTCCCTCCCTCCCTCCCTCCCTCCCTCTCAGGACGCCGCTTGAATCACAACTTCTGGTATCGTTTCCAGGTGGCCTTGCTGGTGGTTCCGGTTTCGCTGCATAATCAGGTGATTAATCCGACTTGGGCGAGAGTGGATGGACGTGGTTGTATTCTCGTTGGCACAGCATCACACCTCAGCCTACGAGCCTTCCGTCCGCTTGGAAGCTCAGCTCGTAGCTCTCTTTGTGCATGACATTTGCTGCGCCAGCGGGATCTCGATCTTTACGGGAACCTAGAGCCCTACGCACGGCGACGATCCACTACGCTCGTCACTGCACGTCTCGCGGAAAAGTGTGGAACGTCGTGTCTTGGCTCGTATGTGCTGCCAGTGGTCGTGGCGCCCAACCGCGCAGCAAAAATCTCACCCACCATGCAAGCAAGTCGAGCGTACAACAAGAAAAGCGAAGCACGCATGAAGCAGACAAAAATGCTCGCTTTGTGTTTTGTGACGTCAGAGCTTCAATGTTGCCAACGAAAGCCAGCGTTTACGCTTGTGTGAATGAGATTCGAGCAGCATAGTTCAATTACTCACGCAGAGGGGCATACAGGTGTTCAAGTCTTGCACTGTACGATCCGTCACCGAGGCACAGTGGGCAACGATATTCGGTTGGTTTCTCGAATACTGGTTGTGACCGGATGGCCTCTTTAAGGCTGAACTCCGCCGGGACGAACCGTGCTGCGAATAACCGGACGAATTTTGCCCGGCGGCTTTTGCGCACGGCGCGTGGAATCAGCACAGTGGCTGGCTAGTGTCGCGCGCAAAGCGAGCGAAGCGTCAGGCGAGCGTTCGCCAGTTGATGCGCCCGTAATTTCGTTCCATGCAGGTTCAGCCTTTAGTCCAGCCAGCGCCTCGTTCGCAATGGCGGCCGGCCAGAAAGTGCGCAGAGCATAACAGACGAACAGCAACGATAAGCGCACTCGTGCAGCTTACCAGGGACATGATGTATACGCCATTCCAATATTTTGCAAGTTCTCAGCCCAGCGTGCGATCTCCTCAGCCCAACATGCGCATGTTCGTCACGCTTCGGAAAGCGAGCAAACCGTCACGGGCCATGCGCACGAGCACCGGAAATACAACGCGCCCAGAGCCCGGTTTTGCAGCAACATCCATACTCATGTTCACCCTTAGAGGGATACCGAAGTCGTAAACAGAAACACACCTGTTATGGTCAGAAATAGGTTTAATATGATCAATGACCATCACGTAAATCACGCCGTCGCGCGTTTGTATTTTGAACGGATGGCTATAGACGCTTTGCACACGCGCCAGAATTGAGCCGCCAGTAGCCGACACTTCCCCTGTTTTGCCGAAATGCCGAGCCACTGAAGCGGCGGGCTTTTGCAGAGCTCCACCAGGGCCTATGCTGGGAGGAGGAACACGGTAGCACCCAAAGTCGCAACAACCTGTCACGTGCTGTGGCAACGATGATGTGAAGCGAACGGCCAATGAGGGAACAAAAACTGGAAGGAGTCACTTATGGCGAGCGCCGCATGCTACAGCTGCCGCAAAGCGTCTTATCCCTGAGATGTGGCCTGATTGCGCGCGCTCGAAAACCAGCCATCGGAGAGCGCGATGCCCTCTTGGGACATTCGGCGCATTCGTGACGTCACTTGTTGCGCCAGAAGGGAAAGGCTGCGGCGTGGATTGTTGTGGTTACGAGCGTTGCCCTTGGCCAGGCGCGTCGACGGTTTTACGACCGCCTACAGGGAACAGCCACAAAATCATCATCATCATCATCATCATCACCTGCTGACAACGTGTGCCGTTTGAGATGACGCAGGAGCTGCGCACGCGCTGCACCACGGCAAGTCGGCAAGCACAGCACCACTGACAAAGCCAGAGAACCGGCTGAGGCCAGATTCCTCCAAGCGAACTTACGACGAAAAAAGTGCGTACGACAAATTTGAGAAAACCCGTATTCTCGAAAACGAAGTTGTCGTAACTTTTGCGCAGGCGTTACGGCAAGAATCCCTACGGCAGCTCCAGAAGCCGTCGCACGCACACCGCGATCAAATCAGCTTTATGGCCGAACAGCGTCGCTCCAGTCACCTGGTCGCGACGACCAACAGAGTATTTATTTTTCTACAGGCTCTTCTCGCGCGTCACGACTGCAACCAGCAAGAAATAAGGAAGGAGTACTTGAAACAGAACCAGCCATCGAACAAGAACGCTGGATCCACAAACACCAGGAGAAGAGCTACAACGTGCCACGATTCCACCGACCAAGCAGAGCTCGGCAGAATATGGCAGGGCCTAGCAGCAACATCGACTCGGCCAGCGTTGACTTGGCTGCACTGTTGCTCCGGCGGTCGCCCAGCCAAGAACCGTCCGGCGTCTGCCCACGACCGGCTGGCCTGCCGAGTGGAATATGCCCGCGCGACCCTTGTGGACCCTTCCCGGATGAATGTAGCTTGATCCCGAACTAAGTTCGCTTAGAGGTCAATCTTTTTCCCCTTGTCATCATCGATCTCCCTTGTAAACAGAGGCAGCGGTGACGAACGCTGTCGTCGAAAGGAACTCATTGCATTGATTCTACCTCCTTGTTCAAGCGTGAGATATAGAGCTCAAAAATGAAGCACCGTTACGGATTACCTTTCGCAACACTGGTATGTACCGCTGTTGTTGGTATGCCATTGACGCATTCTCGACACGACGCTTTACGTCACTGTCGAGCTCATGGCAGTTTGTGGGAGCTGCGTTGATGTCGGTCCAACCTTTCTCTGCCGAGTGCCGGGCATCGGTATCGAGTTCGCGATCGTAATGAGATCGGTCCAGAACCGCTTATCAGAAACGCGGTCTAACAGAGCGAATCCAGCACTTCGAGTCCAACGCGCGCGTCCGCTCCGAGTGTAGACAGGTATTTGCGTGGCTCTTGCTGCGACGCTTTCGTGGATTCGACTCAGTATTTTTTAACATCGGCTCGCAGCTCGCGACTTCGCAGCAACTCATGCCGCCCGTGCCAGAAGCGTGCTCGCGTCGTGTCGTGGAAAGAGCCGCAATGGCCGCAACGAGAACGAGCTCACTGTGGCCTTAACTACGCTCTGGCTTTCTGCGCAAAGGCTGTGCAAACCCGTTTCAGGCCTATATCTGCGTTTCACCTTATGTTGTACTGCAGCGAAGGCTACAAGCGCGAGCTCATAGCGTTAGCAGCGCTTCAAGTCACGAAGCTATGCCGCCGAGATGTGCCCCAGTGCAAGGAGCTCCGCTTGCTGAAGCCTTTCCTGCGGTACATCATAAGGTGAAAGCAGAGCATAGGCTGATTCTGCCGGGCACGCCGTATTTCCCGCAGAACGGCGCTGCTCCTATGCCACAAGTGATGTCACGAGAACTTCCCACCATCCACCAGATGTGAATTTGAAATCGTTTAATCAGGTTTAAGATTAGTTATCCTGTGTTTTACTCCGCGATAGTTAATTTCGAGGTGGTGACTCTCCCTAGCTCATATTTATGCAAAAAGATCGACGCTAAAATTTCGTTTCCGTGCCACTTTAAGGGGATCATGAAACGATTTTTCTACTTTCAATAAATACTACTCAGAAACACTCCTAACGTTAATAACCAAATAAAGTTACCTCAATTTTTTTTTTTTTTAAGCGGTGGCAGTCGGCAAGTAAATTTGAGATTTATGAGCATCGTTGATCCCCTTAACAAATACGTTCCCAAAGGACGAATATGCTGCGAAAAATCGACGAATTTCGCCCGGCGGCTTTCGCTCTGCGCGTGGAGATTACGCACAGTGGCTGCTACGTCGCGCGCAAAGGCCGCTCAGGCGGCGTTCGTCAGGTTATTCGAGCCATAATTCGCTCCCATGAAGTTTAGCCTTAAGAGTACAGGACATTCTCCTCATTTGCGTTGAAAATAACGACCGCAGCGCCATAAACCAACCCTGGTGGAATGGTTTATTTGACGACACCTCTCCCCACCAGCCTCTCTCGCCAAAAGAGCATGTGAAGGCGACGCCTCGGAATGGGGTGCTGTTGACGGGGTCGCGGATGCGAAGACGGTACCGCTGCGCCGTCACGCGTGTTTCCTCAGATCGTCGTTGTCGTCTATTTAGATGTATTCTCGGGGAGTGTCCTGTATTCCCCTAGTAAAGTATTTGCCCTCAACAAGGAGCCGGAACAAACGGCCACGTGGCTTGGTGCCCTATCCTATGCCGCCAACGTCGATCAAAGCCACGCGCTGAAGGGTCGGCAATGTAGAAAACGCGTGCTGAGCTCTACGCATTCTAGAGTTCGGCTATTCTGATCACCGCGGCGGTTGGACACGAGCAGCACTCCTAGTGTCCGCCAAGACATTGACTCTTACGAACCGAAGTCGAGTGCTCACGCAGTTCTCGTGACCAATCCATGAGCCGCACTCCACAGCAGTCAGGCGGGTGGTTTCATTTTCGCAATTACGTCATCAAGCTATACGAAGGCAAGACTGAAAGATAGTTTCCTTTATCTTCGCAATTTCACCGCGACCAAGAAGCTTCTGGAGCAGTGGCAGTCCGTGCGATTATACTTGGGCCGACTAGGACGAGTACGCCTCTGTAAAGCCGTGAACATTCCAGTCCGATATCGTTTCATGACCCCTAGAAGCTGAGACTGCAGCCCAAGCTCCAAGCGCGAGCTAGCCTCAAGCTCCTGCCTTTGAGACGTGCATTTCTAGCGCGAGTGCTCGTTCTGCGGAAGAGCGCTTCAAAGCAGCGACCCCGAGCTCTCGTGCTTGTGTCATTGGCAGCAGTCTAAGGCCGGTTCACACATACAGCGGAGCGCTAAGTTAGCGCTACGTAAGCGCTCCAAGGAGCGATCATGTGGCGCTTCCTAGCGCGTGACGTAGCGCTCGGTTAGCGCCACACCAGCGCTCTGTTAGCGCTCCCGAAGCGCTTTGTTAGCGCTCCCGAGCGCTTTGTTGGCGCTACAGAAGCGCTCTGTTAGCGCTACAGAAGCGCTCTGTTAGCGCTCTCACGCTCCTTGATGCCGTGCTTGCTGCTGCGGAACAGCGCATGCACGGCGATTCTTTTGTTGTTGTTTTTCCATTGGCATTGAAAGAAGAGGAAGTAAAAGAGCCGCTCTCCAAGCAATGGGTTGGGCAGGCGATCCAGAGGTCCAGAGTCGCGGACTCTGAGCGACTAATTGATTGGGTACGATCTCATCGCTTTCTATTCGATATGCGTGACCCTGGTTTCAAGACACGCAGTTAAAAGCCTCCGAAAGAGGTCTGTCTCGGTCCCTCAATCTGGGAATAAGTTTCGCCGGATACCCACCGGTCTCGGTGGCGAAAAATGTCGGCACCCAGAAGGCTCTTTGTATGCTTCTGGGCGTTAAGTCGTCCACACACATATGCACTAACTGCGTGTGTAAGAGCATTTGTCGCGTTTCTATTTCAGCGTTGCAGATGTCCGCCATGGTGCTGCTGATACACACCCAACCACAGGAACCGGAACCGCGGTGCACACGCTAATCGGCGGCACCGCGGTACAAGAAGCGCTACTGAAGCGCTAACAAGGCGCTACTGGAGCGCTAATCACGCGCTATATTCGAGCGAAGTCACGCGCTAGGAAGCGCTACATGAGCGCTCCTTGGAGCGCTCACGTAGCGCTAACTTAGCGCTCCGCTGTATGTGTGAACAGGCCTTAATAGTGAACGTAGTATGGATCAAAGTCAGTTGACAAGGTTCCTAGAAGCGCCTGCCGCCTCTTCGTGGCGCGTGCGCTCGGTGGCGCTCGCTACACTATCAGCCTCTCGATGTATTTGCGTTTGTTTTGCAAGTTGCGTTAAATGCGCAAGTGCACGAGGCCCGTGTATCGAGCGGCCCGCGAAGCAAATGGCGGCGCAGCACTGAATGAGCAACGCTTGGAAGCGAATACCGAAGCCGGAGCACACGCTCGTGCGCGTGTCTTGCGCGTTTCCACAACAATGGTTGGCGGAACTTGTAAGCGTGAATTTTATCAAAGCACTTTATAGCCAGCCCGCCACTGGACAGAAACTGCGGAATCGGTGGAGACGTTGAATGCAGAGTGCGCCTGCGGTGGAAAGGAATTATATCAGGGGTTTTGTGGTAAACATAAAGTTTGGGAAAAGTCGGCGGAAAAAGAGCGTCGTTCTAAAATGGTCCCTCCTGGTTGTCCATGAAGGCGTTGACGCCGGTGGCGCTGAAATGCTTTCCGCACTGTTCGCGTGCAGGCGACAGAGGAGAACCGATTTAGAACGCCGTTTATTCGTGGAGCTTGTCAATTGAGAGATGCAAGAACGTTGGTGCCCGCCTGCCTGCTGTTGAACTAAAGTTATGGCGGTGTCACGCATGCTCCGAACGCTTGGTGAGATCGGTCTATCCGGTTCCGAAAGAAAATGTTACCTGTGTCGCGGAGCTAAGCTTCTCTCTGCCTACAGAGGTGGTGGTCAGAATGCATGGTTGTGTGAAAGTAGCGTAGTAATTATGTTTGTAGACCTAACCTTCTTGGCTGAAAATCAAGGTATCGTGCTCCAATTTCACTTGGTAGCAACAGTGTTGATGGGTGCCAAGACACAGCAATGTTGCACCATCACAAACTACTCTGCACGACTTTTAGTATAAATTCCAGAAGAAGCTGGAACACATTTGCTGCCACAGCACGGATTTTACCGTTGAATGTTGGGCATGCTTGGATGTGAGGCAGGGCACGATGGCAACGTGATTATTAGCGCGATAGTGCATTATTTGAATGATTAGTTAACTCGCTAACTTAATTTCATATATTATTGTCAGCAGGCTCGTTAAAATTTGAGATTAATAACCTGTCAGTCAAAATATAGTGATACAGTCATGTACCGTTAATATGGACCCCGTTTATCTGGATACCCCGCTATATGGACACCATTTTAGGGGACAAACTTCGAAAATACATGCATTTTTGTCTCGTTATTATGTGACAACTAACATTATGGGCGATTTTTCAGGGGAACGAAGGTGTGCGATATTAACGAGACATCACTGTCATTACTACACGACCACATACCGGCACGATTCTTATCTGTATTGGAACAGGCGGGGGCGGAGATTACGTCAGAAAGCCTTCGCTCCACGTGCTCTAATTTGCACCGGACACTTATGCCTCCTCCCCCCCCCCCCGTTTTTTTTCTCAAGTTGTTCAGCACTGACTTGCACTGGTATAGCTAGACCACGAAGCCCCCGCCCGCTATGTGTACAGAGTGAGCATGACACGGGAATACGTATCATTCGATTCATGTCCGTATAACAGGGCACATCGCCGACCCTCACCTCGATGCTCCTGGCCCCTTCCGAGGGCAGGACAATGAGGCTGGGCATGCCGTGGAGGATGGCCCGCAGTTCTCGCAGGAAGGTTCCGAAGAAAGGCACCACCTTGGAGTGCGGAATGTTGAGCGCCCGCTGCACTGGCTTCCCGGTATTCCTTGGAGGGCTCAGGATTCAGCAGGGCCTGACTCAAAAAATCCAAAACGGGCAGCTGGTCCTTGTCCGAAAGGGAAAGCCAGAACAGGCTTCTCAGACCTGCATACGTGCGCAGCAGCCGCCAATGTAGCAGATGAATCGACGCCGTATAAAAAGTGATACCACAGCATGTCTCTAAAAAGAGGCGGCTAGACTTCGTTCCTTACTAATTCGATAGCTCAATGGACGCAATGTACTCGCTGAAACAATTGGCCAATGGCCTTGGGCATGACCAACTTGGGCCATCGGTCGACTATACCTCGAGCAAGTTCGCCTACTACATGCCCAGAGGGTCCTCACGTCGGTGAGTCGCACTTTGATTGGAATATATAGTGGTTAGACACAAGATTGAACTTCCTAGGGCGAAACTCTTATCAGAAAACAACATTAGGTAGACACAAAGCTAGGCGGAGTTCTGCTCTTTGCACAGGGGTTGTTGTTGCGCCAGGGCGCCGAGCGCCCAGCCGGCTATATACGACGTCATGTGCTGGTCGTAGCAATGGGCACAGTCGGAATTCATATGAAGGTAAACACACGATCGTTGACCGCTTCGGGCAGCGTCATCGGAACGCCAGCCGTGGTGGATTTCACGCTGTGTCACGCTTGGTTCGCAAAGCGAGACACACACGCCGCCGCGACCGCCGCTTCATAACGCTCAGTACGGAGCAGTTGGCGACCGCGTATCCACCTTCATATGAGCCGCGACTGCATGAAGGGTTTTGTCGTTAAAAATAACAAAGCTACAACGGCAAAACAACAACAATTAAGTAGAAAAAAACAAAAATAAAAACAACCTCAGGGCTGAGTGTCGGCTACTTACTTACCGAAGAGATTGGAGGCCAAGATCCAAAATTTGCTCGATCTCACTCTGGGTAGGTATTGTAGCTTGGCGTTCAAAAATCTAGCCGCGTTCAGCGTCGCTCTATCTGCGTTGTCACGTGACATGACCCGCCGGAGTAACATGGATTCATTCGAGTCAGTTTTGAAACAGACGTAGCCTACTGGGGCGGAGATTGGTCACACACGTAGATCAAACCTTCTCTCACTATTTCTTCCTGTCCTCTTTCATGCGCGGAGAGACGTGTATTGGGTGACTTACTCCTCAAGTCAAGTACAGTCCCCTGGTGCATCGGCCAACACTCGAATGAATTGGCCTGAACAAGCACGTGGGTATTTCTCTTTTCCGTCTGACGGAAGTTGAATATAAGGTAGGTGAAATTAACCATAGAAACGGTCACTACATCTACCTCCCTCTCTCCGTTCAGACTGCAATTGAGGTCCAGTAATTGATTTCAACGGAATAAGTAGTAAAGTGGGGGAGGGGGGATAACGATTTGTCCCAACAATGCGATCTGCTCTGCTGCTCTCAGCGTAGTATAGAGCAGATCGTGTACGTCGTTGTCAACGCTTTCTACGGCACGAGGTTGGCTAGAGCCCTTCCGATGATAGCAATTACTAAATTTTCGAGAGATCTCCGTAGCACGCTAGCTTTTTGAGAGCGTTGCTGTGTTTGACTCACCAAACAGTCCTGGAACGCACTCTAGCTATATTCCGATGCACACTAAGCAGGTGCCCTTCGTTCGGTGCTGATCAGTTTAACCAATTGTGTAAGCCTAAGATCTCTCGCGAAATAATGATAATTCTCGTAAAAAGGCGGAATGGACCAAATATCTATTAGGGTTCACTAGTTTCCAGCGTTGTCATGAGCTCAGGATTTGCGAGAAGCACATACGATTGATGTTTCGCATGGGGCATTAGGCGGAGCTTTGGGTTTTTCAGCGCGATATTAAAAAGAAGGGTACTCTGGCGGGTTCTCCAAAGCGACCTCGCCAGTCGCAGCTCGACTCGCAGTGGTCCACCGGTGGGTGTTGCAAGGTCGACGTGCCTGCTTGGGCTACCACATTGGAGGAAGCGCTGGAGTAGCGTGAGCGGCGGCGAGCTCTATACTGCTCTCCCTACGCTGACTCAAAAGTGGCCGCGCGCGGCGCTGTTCGCTGGGCGATCGGTAGCGGCTCTGGCGGACGCAGGGTGCCCATAGTGTGCATTAGAGGTCTACTATGTCATTTGCGGGTTAGCAGAAACTGAGAGCTAAGGCAGCAAAGGTGCAACCAAGACTATGATTGACATGGATGAAACGGACCAATTATTAGCTAACCCGACGTTGTGAGAATATGATCAACAAAGTGCGAAATTATTTAGAGATTATCAACAGGTTACAAGGCACAGAGCGGTTGTCAACTACAACTCTTCGTCAGGTTGCCCAAGATCAACGCCAAGCAATAATAAGCGAATAAATGAGGAAAATAACTAGGCCAAAATAAGCGTGCAAAAAACAAACTTTTCTTTTTCAGTTACCGAAGAAACTAAGTGTAACATGACTATACTTCGTTTCAGCTTAAGTCCAGCCGCAACCGAGGCTACGAGCTAATGGTACCAATCAAGCAGCGTTGAAAGCGCAAGTCACTGGGCCTTTTCTGTTTATGATTGGTTCAGCGACGATAGAACACGTACACAAACATGACGAACACCATGACGGTGCGCTTTTGACGCTGTCTGATTGGCCTCATCAGCTCGTAGCGTCGGCCGCGTCTGGGAAAAGGGTTAAAAGAAATACAGGATAACGCACCTACGCTACAATGGAAGGAGCTACGCTGCAACGCTGAGAAAGACGTTCTACATGCCTCGAACCTATAGTCAGATACAAGTTGAGAATTCGCCAGAAGTTCTTCCCACACCCTCATTAGCGCCAGCCACAGTTCCTTCTCCACAATTAATGCACATATAGTCCACTACCGAGGCGCACGTCACGCCCGACGTCATATAACTCGTCATGGCTACCGCCTTTCGTGGTTGGATCCGCAGAGTGATTTGATGTCGTGGGTGGTACGTGGTGGGGTTTATTTGGCGCGTTCTTAACTCGTGTCCGTGCGCAGATCCCATGTTTGAGGTGGGCAGATTCGTTCCCCGTATTTGCCTCTTTAGGTGAAGGAGAAAACTCAGCCCTCCAGCCCTGTTATCTACGAGGGGTTGTTATTACCTGAAGAAATAGCGTATAAAATATTAAAAAAGCTTGCATGTCAGTACGTTCTCAGCAGGTAAAGCTCTAAAGTGTGAGAATCTTGGGAAGCTGTGGCGCCCCAAAGGGAAAGGGCGGAACGTGAATACTGACTCAGACGGAGGGTGGACGCTCTTTGTGAGGTCAGACAGTTTCCAAAGGAGAAGCCCCCTCTCCTAACGCAGCAGGGTCATTGCAGTGGTGTTGAACCATGCACAAAAGACAGCTACAACTGAGCGCCCCAAACTTCGCTTCATTATTGGACCCAATTCCTGTGCTTGTAAAATTACTCGGAACTAAAAAAAAAAAAAAATTAAATCGCAGTTGCGAGGTGTTTTTTTATATTAATTAATTAGGTAGATTGCACTCAACCTGCGTCAATTCCGTTTGGTCGCGTTGTAGACTCGTGCATGTCGCCTGTTATCGGGTGTACATACAGTTTACGGTCGTTTAAGCTGTCCATCATCGAGTTGGCCATTTATTCAGAAAGAATACACTCAGCGCGCGTAATAAGTTTGTTTAACTCTAAAAGGTTAGTTATAAAACAATCTAAAATGATTCTTTATCGACGGTGTCTTATTCTTACAAAGTTGATAAAATGATTCGTTATCAAAACAGGTAAGACATAGAAAGAAAGTTTGGATCACCATCACAGGACATGCAGTTTGACCCTGAAGTGTAGAGCAAAGTGAAGACGAATGACTTGCTTTAGTCCTGCGAGGATTTCCATCGCTGCGTTGAAGTTCCCAATGTTCCAACAGGACATGGCTATCCGGAGAATGCAGGACAGGACGGCTTTTGCGGTCGTCGTGCGTTGGTTGGGAGATGATGATATGTGTGACCCATGAGCTCACCTAGGTGAGTTCCCGAAAGAACAAAAATGAAGAGTTAAAGAAAAGGCACAGTGCGTTCGAACAATAATGCTCGTATTTGGGAGAGAAGTAATTGAGATTGGTCCTGGGGAGCCATTCGTCATAATTAGAGACGCCCTGTCGTGATTAAGGGCTCGGAGATTACTATACGATTTAAATTGGAAGGACAATCCTTTCATACCGATTGGAGAGGAGGGCGCGCTTCACTATAGTATGTACGTTACAATATAAAACACTGAAAGAGAGCTTTGTCCTCCCCACTCCCGGCAAAGCAACAACAACAACAATAACAACAACAATAATAAATAATAATAATCCCCTCAATGACCAATGCACAGAGGGGCATTCGGGATTTGGCGGAACATCGTTATTGTGGACACCACTCTTGAAAATAAGGCACGGATGGATGCTCCATCCTTTTCGTGACGTCAGAAAAATTGCTGTGTTCGTACTGAGCAACGTTATTAGGTTAGCTGATTTACAGAACTGCTCATAGACTGCTTGCACGAGCAGTAACTCCCCTCACTCACCAAAACTCGACTCCCGTCGTTCGACGCGCCGTACATATTCCATGGTAACTGCAGTGTATTTTATAGAATACGTACGTTTCGAAGCACAGCGTCTAGATGGCGTTCCATCGCATTGTATGCGAACAGACGGGAATGAAACAATAATATAACAGGCACTTCAAGCGACGGGAGGCTACGGGAGGCGGACTGAAGTGAGTGAGGAGGGGTACCCTTTCCGCGGGAGTTCCACAGCTGACGTAATCTAGTAACGTTGGTACTGAGTGGCGTAGTGACGTCCTTCCTCTCTAAAAATTCACCTCTAGTGCAGTTTTTTGTTTTTTGCAATTCATTTTGGGCATTTAATTTTTATTCAAAGTTACCACTCCTTTGCGACTTATGTATACACGCGTCTCTCCGCAGCAGCATACTTGGGCCAAGGGCAACGAAAGCGGCCGGCAATAGCGAGGGCTCACTTCATTGAAGCGGGCGATGAGTGTCTGCACCGTGTTTTCGTGACCCTTGGGTATGGCGGCTCCCGCCTTTCCGCTCAGGTCGACGGTCACTTGGCGGATGTAGTGCACGGGATCCACGCTGTAGAACAGCTCGTACTCCACGTTCGTCAGCCGCAGCGCCATCTCTTCGGGAAAGTGGAGCAGCGTCTGCAGCTTCTCGAGCTCCTCCTTGTACACGATGACCTCTCCATGCCGTAGAGCGACACCATGTTCTTGTGGCTTTCTGCACGTCGCCACACCGGGTGCACTCTTAGAACACGCGTCTTTCGCCTTCCAAGGAGATGCAACGCTTGCTTCGGCATACTAGTGAAGGATGGTTCAGACATTTGCGCGCATGTATTCCCGGCTGCGTTGCGACTGCTTGCGGAACGTAAGCAGTCGCACTGCGCGGACATCGGTTGCCATAGCGCACATCTTGTGATAAACAGCCCGAAAGCGGACGTGACGCAGACCGGCCATGCTCGAACAAGAACGTCTTCACCAGCGAGCCAAGTGCATACCACAAGCCCATCATGACCACGCGGAGTAGTGAAGTTGTTCCGAGCCTGACAGGGATCACCGAGTGCACCTCTAGTCACCGACAGCATGAGAACGCCAGGGAGGAGCTTCAGTTGTCCCGGGCCGCCTCCAACTCTCTAGCTTCGAGAACGCTCTGGCGTCTCGTGAGCCTCTAGCGTGCGCGTGCAGTCAAAGCACGCTCAAAGGCAACACTCTAAGAAATGCCTGCGCGTCTACTTATCCGCAAAACACTCAAGAGCCAACCATTGCGATCTAGGATATCAGTTCATCGAATGACGAGGCGGAACATCCGTTTAGACCTAAAAACTAAGCCTTCGCGTTGGCATTACGCAATGCAAAACTTCATGCTTGCACTGAGTCATGCCACAGCGTCACGCTGAGTGACGTTTTACAGCGCACGTTGAATGGCGTAATGCCAATGCCAAGTTGAGTGACGTTTTACGCTAATCTTCCCAGCAGTTATCCAAGAATGAGAGCACTTCCTTAAACTGCTACGAAATATTCCGCGAGGCTCTCGTGGGTCTTAGAGGCGACACTGAGAAGCGACATTCGGCCTTCGATGGGGGCTTTCTCATTTGGTCACTATTTATCCCACCGAGAGGTCATGAAGTTGGGAGGACTGAACGTCATTTGATTATCTCCAATTCTAAATTACGTTTCTAGTCGAGTTCATTCGGGGAGGGAGGGGGGGGGCTGCGTGTTTCTCCCAAGAATGTTCGAGAGACGTTCACTCCGTACAGTGCGCTACTCGCGATGAGAGATAACCTAGCCTTCAACCTTGCCAGACGGTTTGCGACCAAGCTACGTCCTCTGAATGTTAAGACTCCTATACGGCTCCGCAAGAGTCCGGAAATACCGCTGCCAACGGATGCCGAGGAACGCGCACTTTCCGATAATACTGAGTTTTAGTATTGCGTATACGAGCAAACGCAAGCGCTGTGCGTTTGCGTTAGCGTTGTGTTCTCCACGCTGCGCATGCGCGAAGTCGCCATGCGCCAATCCAAGGCCGCGATTTGGGCTCCGCGCACGCGCAGTGGGGAACACGCAACGCTAACGCAAACGCACAGGGTTTGCGTTCGCTCGTATACGCAATACTAAAACTCACTATTAAAAAGAACAATTAGTCACACGGACTCGAAGGATTAGAGGCTTCAGACCCGTAGGCGTCTAAGCGGGGTCCCTATCGTTTTGTCGAAACTCGTTTCGTGGACAATTTTTCATGGACACACGTTTCATGAACACACGTTTCGTCGACACGAACGTTTCATCGACACTCGTTACGCGAATCGCGCGCCGTAGTGACATGTCGTCACGCGTGTGTAACTGGGGTGCGCTTTAATGCCCCCCCCCCCTCCGGGCCTGCGTTCACGCCGCTTCGCGGCTACAGTCTGCGGCGGCTCATTAGAAGAATGTTAACCCACCTGACCGACCCGTACACGCCGCTTCGCGGCGACAGTCTCATGCAGCAATTATTACAGAAAAAGCTAATCAGAGCTGTCGATGAAACGATTTGTAGATGAAACAATCTTTCGATAAAACATCGTGTGTCGATGAAACCATCTGTCCATTAAACGTCGTTCGATGAACTGATTGCCGCCGGTCTACGCGAGCTTAAAGTTTTAAGTCGCGGGAGATTACAGCTCATCGATAAATTCTCTTTGATGCTTGTTAATCAGTAAAAAGGATACCTTAAACCAAGTTTGACAGAAAAGAAAAAAAGTATAAAGTTTAGATGTGTTTCTTGCTCTGGCAAATATAATAATATTTTATATTGAAAATCTGTCGAGGAATCTGAATGTTGTTTTTGGTTTTTGGTTTTTCTTCAACAAAAACGTATTCTTCCGATTATATGTCAAAATCGGCTGGCTTTATAAATGTAAAAATGCGACTAAAAAAGGCCCAGAGAAAAAGTCAAGGTAACATCGCCTCTATGTCTCACAGTGACTTGTGTGTTCAAAGATGGTGTCAAAAGTAGCCAGTTCTGGCAGGGGAGAAAATTTAGGATGCTGAAAAATATTTGTTGAAAATGCTTGCTGGAGGGCTGTCATTATTTGGAGTTAAAGGTTAATGAAAACTTACAACAAAAATAGTTGACATCTTGTAAACCCGGAGATGGAGAACGATAAAAAAACGGACGAACACAACAAAATCTCAAAAATAGTGTTTGCGGCATAACCTGCCTCAAACCTGATTCACATGGTGCGATTTCGATTTCGATTTCGCAGCTGCGGCGTTCGATCACTGCAGCTTCCACCGCGCATTTTTTGGCCGCACTAGCGACGTCGCAACTGCGAAATCGGATGTAAAATCGTCCTACGTGAATCAGGCATTAGTAGCATTTTACCATAAGGCTGACTAAATGTGTACTTTTGAAATGAAAATAGGCTACTCCTAAACGAACGTTGCAAGTTTTGACAAAACCTCGACAGAGTTACAGAAGTGAAACTCTTCATGCCCGTAGCTCAATGTTAGCTCGTGTTGGCACTGTTTGCACAAAAGCTAGCCGAGCAAGTGTGTGATATACCGTTATTCAAAGCTGAAGCTGTTTTAGTGCGTTTATTTTCTCTTGAGTGTTACATAAAACTCTCTAGTGTTGTACAAATTAACGCGCACTCTTCTTATTCGGAAAAAAACAAACTTTCACTCTCACTCGGGTCTTTCGGTTCTCCTTTCCGCCTTCAGCTTTTTTTTTTCTTCATGAACCATGTTTGAAAAAAGAATGTCGCCTGACCCGCGAACCTTCTCAACGAATTTGACAGCGATTAAATATGTGTAAATGATGCGACCTTTCTAACATATACTTTTAAAATATCTTTCGCATACTGTCCAATTTCACACACGCACAGACAGGCACATGCACGCGCAAACGCGCATGTGCCTGTCTCTTGGGGTAAAAAGTGACCATGTTCGCTTTAGAAACATGTGCCGCATCGACGCAGATCGCGCATTAGAATCAAGAGTAGCTACAGGCAATATTTAGTGCCGCCGTACAGTGATGCTCAACTCACCCTAGTCGCATCCTCCCCTCTTCGTCATGAGTTCGAAATTTATATATAACAAGAAAAACATGCCTCCATAAGAACAACAACAGCAACTTTGTTTTGTGACAAAGGGGTTGTTGAATACATTCAGCGAAAGTTCTTACACGTTCGGGCTTTCTTCCCAAACAGTGGGCTCTTGCGAACATACCGTGTTTCCGCAACGTTCCTTTTCGGACGCTCGCGCCCGTGATCACAAAGACGAGTAAACTAGCCTGGTCAGTCTCGGTAAAGGAAAACAATGCACCTTGGCCAAAGTGAAGCCCCGTTCGAGTCTCGCTCCATCATTAGAATATAGTCGCGCAGTTTGAACCAAAGGGGTGGCACGCGAGAGGCGTGCGAAAACTCGTCCATTCTCAGATTCAGGAAGGATGAAAAATCAAAAGATCAAGAATATTACTTAAATCAGTGATTTAAGTCGTGATTTAAATCGCGATTCAAATCACTCCGGTTCTGAAATGTCATTTAAATGAAACATTTTCCGTGTATAGTACGATGCCTTGTTTGTGCATTTGTTTTTCACCTAAATAAATAAATCATCAAGGAAGAAGGATTTCTATCAAGCTTAACATAAGCAAGAAGCGGTGCTTTTCTGTGAAAATCAGAGCGTTGCATTTTCCTTCTATCTTCCACTTCGGTTATCAGTTACGTATTGTCGTATTACAAGCAAATCTGAACGCGAAAGTAAAAGGAAATACAGCTTTTCTCCTTAACTAAGAAATGACGTTGCTTTTGTTCAAGTACGGCAGGGTTTGCCCCAATAAGACGTTGTTAAATCAACTGCTCGATTTACAGTTATTCCTACGCGTTGTTTTTTAGCAGTCGAACGGATTGATCAATCAGTCTGCCATGTTTAAACTACATCGACTGGTAACGAATCAGTAATCGAACTATCGAGCTACAGTTATTCAAATAAAATAAATCTTATTTAGCTGATCTAAAATAAAAACTTATTTTTTTGTTTGGTTTTTTGTTTCAGGGTTGTGGTGTCATGATGTCGGTAAGAGCAAATATGGACACACAGTTCGTGCGAAATAGTTTTAATTATGCTAACTATATACTAAGTACTCATGATCGTTCTAACTACACACTTTACATAGATTCCTCTCGAAGAAGATGCAACTAGAGTTAAGTACAATTTTATTTTCTTTATTTCTACTGCGGTGCTGCTGGCTTAGAGTGCAGCTTTGTATACATTTCCCCACATTTAGCACTTGTATAAAGGTCAACTTATTTCGCAAGTGGAGTACTTATTCCTGAGCTGATATATATATTTTATGTTTATTATTTAAACAACGGCGACCATAGTAACTCAGCAGATTCCTGGCTACAAAAACGTGGAAGAAAAAAACACAAAAAACACATTACGTTCCAGAGTAGTGATACTCATCAAGAGTGCAAAAGCTGTGTCGCTGGGTAGAAGACAAACTCTATAAAGAAGGTTCAAGAAGGAAACAAAAAAAAAAAGTTTAAAAGAAGTCTCCTTGGTAAATTGGTGTGCCGAGCTATCCGTCGGCTCTGGAGTAAGCACAAAGCAATGCAATGTCGACAGAATAGTCTATTGTTCGATGGAACTGCTGACGCTGGCACATGTGACAAAAATCATTCCGCTTGAGGCGTGAACCTTGCGCTTGAGACGTACACCTCTTTATTTATGGAGTGATGTGGGGAAGTTGAAGCGTCGAGTGGCTTCTGGAGATTTGAACACAATGCATAAGGCGGCTTCAGACGCATCATAAAAGTCTTCCTGAAATTTTAATGGTATTTACAGCTTCGAGGGTTTACAAGTGGATAACAGTTTTTCAATGTGTTGGCTAAAAACAAGCAGCGTATAAAAGTGTCTTTTGCATCATTTTGTTATAGAGAGAAATAATGTGGGTGTGTGTGAGTGTGAGCGTTGGTTTGAGTGGGAGTGAGACAAAGAGAGGTGGAGAGAGATAGAGAGAGGGACTCCTCATTTCCTTTTTCATGTCTACGCCACCATAGCTGTTGGCGAGACGCGCTTTTTGTCCCTCGAGTTGATGTGAAAACGAATTTCTGACTAGACGCACCTCAAGCCTGGTTCCGGAGTCGCGAATCTACGAATATTCTATGTGCCTAAGATTCGACACGCATCGCGTCAATTTAAAATATTCTGGCGCTTGGCATAAACAATGAAGCACGGTAGCGGCGTCTCCGAGCGTCTGATCCCTGGAGCGCATCCTCGTGGCGCGTTGCAGAATGAGTTTTGCATCAGTCAGCCTTAGCGACGCATTGAATTATGAAAGAGCTTCTGGGACGTCGTCCCCGAGTCGAAAACAAACAAAAAAAAAAAGGTGTCGGCTCTTGTTTCGCGAGCGCAAGACGTTTGAAGGTGCTTGCACTTTTACATCGCGTGGCAGAGTGGCAGGAAGAGCCAATGATGATTTGCCCACTATTCGAGTTCAAGGATTCCGCCATTTTCCTCACTTCAACCTGGTAGCGAAGTATACAAATGCAAGCGCGTAGTTTTTTTGTTTTTTTGTTCCGGTGTAATTATGTATAGATACCGCCCATTTTCTTTGGCAACGTGCCACTACAAAAGAGTCGTTGTGACAGTGCTGTGCCAACTCACATGTGCTCGCGCTAAAGCTGAAGGGAGTTAGCATATTGCGCGAGCGTTCGCGTAACTCAAGCAGGTTCTGAAACCATACGTACGCCACGCGTATACGTATATTGTCAAATTTAACTGACCACATAAGGATTTAAAGCTAGAAGCTCTGAAGTAATAATCTGTAAGTTTGAGTTTCTTTGAACTGTTCTCAACTACACAACGAGGTTGATTCATATTCGAAATTCTGCGTCGTTTATTCTTGTGGAGTAGCACCTAGCTTCGCCTAAACGCGAGCTGGAACATCTTACCCGCTCCTGACAGCGAGAGCGACCGCGAAATACGTATAATGCGGGGCAAACGAAAACATCCTCCCTGGCTTTGCCGTAACATAAGCGCCCTGTACCATAGCCTCCTCTATACTCACAAAGCCTGGCAGTTCGACGACGGAGCCATAGAGTGCTCGGTCGCAGCTTTGGAGCGCAAGGATCTTGTACTACAGAGCATCAGAACCATTTCTCGGGGAACCTGGACGTCAGCGCACAGCTTTTGTAGCGGCGAGGACCGGAAACACACTTGTTCACTCGGGAGAAGTGTGTTTCGGCGTCTCGCCGCAGCGGAGCGCCAGTCACGTGGAGTCTCCTCTCATCCGTTGTCTGCCGCTCCACCTTTTCCGTTTCGGCGGCCGCTTCTCGTGGCGATCTGCCAGGCTTTGTCAGTATGTGGGAGGCTATGCCTGTACCCTTGTGTCCGAGGCGTCGTTCTTTTATTCTCTACAGTTCTAATAAACGAGACTCGAGCAGTCTTGACCCTGACTCCGGCACAAACTGTTGTCCATGCACTTCTTTCCTTATGTCGAAAAACGCAACATTTATTACATTATCAGGAAAGGAAAATAATAATAATAATAATAATAATAATAATAATAATAATAATAATAATAATAATAATAATAATAATAATAATAATAATATTATTATTATTATTATTATTAACTATTTTAATATATAATGTAGGGAAATGAGCGAGACCGATTAATAGATTAGTTAATCGATTAAAGGTGGTAATTAATCGGGTTAAAATGTTTAATCGACGCCCAGCCCTAATATTGATTGAATGTAATAGTATTAGTAAAGCAGTAAAAACATCATAGTCGGGACAAATATTAGACCATGCAGCGAAAGCGGTGCTTGTAGCTCTAATGCTTTAGGCTTTAAGAACGACAAAAAATGCAAGTAGTGTTCGAGACGTTGTCTTCCTATCACTTTGCCATTCTCTTGCGCGTTTTGATGCTTCATAGTTTCCTCGCCCCAGTCTCGGGTAATTTAAGGAAATGATAAAAATGCAAGTGCATGTTTCTACCCATACCCTCTAAGCCACGCATACAAATGGCAACAATAACACGAAAACTGTATGTATGTAAGTGCTTGCGGCGTGCGGTGAGAGGGCGCGTGTAAAGTCCACGTGGTAAAAGTCCCACCCACACTGAAAATAACGCGAACCATTGTAGTAGTCAACCTTCCTCCTTGACAACACCCTCACCCCCAAATATTTTAGGGGCGAAGCTCCTTAGGGGCTAGCCATGTCCGTCCGTCCGTCCGTCTGTCCATCTGTCTGGCGTCCAGTGCTCGTGCTCCTGCTCGTGAGCTCACGTGCTCACGTGCTCGTGTAAAGCAAAAAAAAAAAAACAGATAAAAAAATGATGAAAAAACTATGTTTGCGCAGTCGACAGGATTCGAACCTGTGCGGGGAGACCCCAATGGATTTCTAGTCCATCGCCTTAACCACTCGGCCACGACTGCGGGACGAGTAGGGGGCTGCTGAGGTATGGTAGTAACTCAAGAGCTGGGGATGTCATGGATGAAACGTTGCATGTAGCCGCTTAACGTCTATACAGGAGAGGGCGCTGCGGTCAAATGCGTATATAATCGCGTTAAACTTTGCATGCATTGGCTCAACGTTTATAGACGAGAGGGCGCTGCGGTCAAATGCTCAAATGCGTATATAACCACGTTCCATACCACGCATTCTCTTTCTGACATGGATGAAAACGAACGAAAGGATCGGCATGCTGCGGCTCAGCGTCTACGCAGACAAGCACCACCGGGGAGCTTCGCCCCAATCAACATCATTCACAACGTGGAGATGCGGTCAATTTTTTCTTATCCTCTGCTCATCGGTTGGTTTGTGCAAACTACGTGACCAAATTCGTTCCCGCGACACTACGCAACGCTGAAATTAGTGCAACACGGCCGGTATCAGTCGCCATTTTTGAGCGTCACGCCGTGCGAAGCGGGGCAGTCGAGCGTCCTCGCTGTCTGAAGACGAGTGTCAGGCGCTGACGCAGCACTCGTGTCCGAATCCGTGCCCCACGTTCACCTCCTTAGGCTCACGTGGAATATTCAGCACTACGGCCCCGTTATTTACGAGGAAACGTTCACTAATGGCGTCGTCTGCCCGGAGAGGGAAAGAGAGGGGAAGGGTCTCCCTTTATGGATAGGAGGCTGGCGCCACTTTCCCATATTAAGGAGCTTTAGGCACATTAAGTTAAAAAATACACAATAAAAACAAATGTGCTCCAAAGGGCCAACACGACAGCTCCTGTAGGTAGTTCTATTAACTAGCAACAATGTCCTAAATGATATAACCTGACAGAATGCAAAAGGTACACGCTCTCTCCTCTGTCCATTTATGTTTAGCCTTTCGAGCCAGAAGTGTCACTGCAACAAATTAAGAATATAAAGCCGCGGTAACACTGCTAATACATATCGTGCAAAAAAGGCATGTGTGCAGACACTGTCTGAGGTCTTGACGGTCACACTGGTCAACTGCGTGCAGACATTTTCGAAGCATGTATGAAGCGGACATGCTTCAAACATGCTTGACTGTCGCAGTGGCGTCACGAGGGTCAGCGGCACCCGGGGCGGTAGCCCGCCGCGACACCCCCCCGCTCTCGCGTGGCTCGCCTGCGACTCCCCCCCCGCTCTCGTGGCCCGCCGCGGCACCCCCCTGAGCCCTGCACCCGGGGCGGACCGCCCCCCCGCCCCCCTTGTGACGCCACTGGACTGTCGTCATGTCTGCGACAAACACTTGTGTGATGTATGTGTGACTGCGGCTTAAGAGATTATAGCTTTCAGATGTATTGCCTTCAAGCACGAGCTCCGTGCCCTTTGTGCACGCCATGAAGACCAGGCGGGCACGCTCGCGCGGTGAAGATAACTAGTTAGTCCTACCTTCCGCGCGAGCTGGAGGTAAGACAAACTAGTGACTTTAGGACAATCCAGACACCTCCCGTTCTTCCGAAAGTGCCAGAGAATCTAGAACTACGGAAAGCCTGGACCGTGGTTGGCCACAATGCACGCACCTTTGTCGAGCTCCTCACGCGTGGTGATGAGTTGCTCGTCAAGGAAGCGGGCGTCGAGGTCCTGCATGATCTCCCAGAGCACGGTGCTGATGGAGCGCAGAGAGTGAGTTGCTACGAAGGCCCACTTGGAGCCCCGGAACTCGAGCACCAATCGGTCGTGCGCTCGGCCCCCGCCGGTGCGCCACTGCAGCAGTTCGGCGGTGTCCTGCCACTTGCTCACAGCCAGTGTCTTGTCGTCTAGGAGCACGATCTTCTCGATGCCGATAGCCAGGACCCGGTTCGCCTGTCGGAAGAACGGCCGAACTTAGCCCCGAGCTCTGGTTCGGCTGACAGCGCGGGAGTGCGCCTCGCGTTGCATGTGTAGATCCCATCAGCGACCGGATCTGAACCAACGCACCGACGAGCTCGCACCGCGGCTGCGCAGTCAGCTCCGCGCATGTCACTTGGCGAAGGGACGTCGTTCTTTAGCAGGGCGTGTGCATACAGGACTGCGTGACGAACGATTAGACGCATAGTTGTGTCCGACGGGAAGGGAGGCCCGCATAAGCTGCGCGTCGTTTTGGAGGCCATGCCGAGGCAGGTGTCGTTACGGAAAATCCAAAATTAGCTACCGTGCAACGCCGATGCGTCCAGTGGCATAGGGCAGCCTCGTCGATATTCCCGAGGTTCGATTTCCGCTATTCTTTTTGGACATGCCGTCGATAGTTCTCTTTGCAAACACTTTCCGCGGTCGAAATCGCATTGTGATTCGTTATGGCCCGCTTCTTACGTCGATGCCGTTCCTCTCATCAATATTCGAGCTCATCTTTCATTGACACTCAGCTTGTAGGAGGAGTGGTGCTTGTATCCATCGGAAGTGATTAAGACAACGTAAAATCCGCCGATCGAAGACGTGTTTATATGGCATATGCAATCCCCGTCTGTTGCTTTGTATCTACCTATTCAGCTTGAAAACTGTGTGCTGCTAGATCCAGGGTGCATAAATCGCCAAAGTCAAAGCACCAAATAAACCCTTGACTTTCAGCTCCACAGTGCATAGTGCATCGCACACAACACGTACCACACAATCGCCCATATCTCCTCCTTAATTAAGACACGAGGCGTAATTTAATCCTGACTATTGAAATCGGTTGTAAACAGCGAGACGAACTATAGTGAAATGAGCTGCCTCCAGAGTTTTTGAAGCCTATTTTTTCTAGTTTGGCTGAGGGTGGCTTTGCTTGCGCGTAAAACTGCGTCCACATGGAAAGAAAACACGCACAGCGTTGTTTGAATTTTTAAATCAAAAAATAAAGTTGTCTTCTTTATACAGTGACACAAATTATGTAAATCCTGTGGAGATTACTCATTAGTCTCGACTGCGATTCATTAAAAAAATGGCTGCACCCACAATAAGATTGAACTAGTTAAAAAATAAAAAACACTCCATAGCTACTTTTGTTTTTAGCGGAATACAGATAGCGTACAACTAGAACGAACATGCATTATTAATATCACAAGAAACACTCGGCTGTTTTTATTACAATGCTGATCTAGCATTAAAGAAGCTGAGACGTGGGTATTAATGAATGAGATAAAGCTGTATTCGGGAGAGAGCTACTAACTCCCAGGACAAGCCACTATTAAAGGTTGCGTCCAGTGGGAATCTCTAGAATAAAAGCATGGAACATATAGGTACGTACAAAGACAGATAAGCGGCTGAGTTCCTATAATATGCACGCGCTTGTTCCCTTGAAATCTACGCCAACGTATGCTCGTACAACTCTGATTGGAAAGTATTTTTGCAGCTTACTAGCTACACGCGAAAGTTCAATCAAGTTATAAAAAAGCATAGATTAGAGAGTAAAAACACGTCCAGCCACCAAGAACAGGCCCCGACGCGTCGCAGCAGTGACGCTAGAAATTGCGCGTTCTTTCCGCAAAACAGTGCGCCCGGAAAACATGAAACAGTTTAGACAGCTACTACGCTCTCACGCCTATGCACGCGAGAGCGCTGCTGCAAGCTACCTTTCGAGAAGGAAATCTAGCATTAACGGCGACTGGAGAAAGATTGGTCGTACGCAAGCAGCCATGGAAGAGTCGGGGGAGAGCTAGCGAGGACCTTGAAACCACGAGAACTTACTTCTTCGTCCGGCTGGGTTAAGGGAGCGATTCAGGTGGATCGCGAAAGAAGACCAGTCCAAATAGGAGCGTGGCACTGAGCAGACGCGCGCCCTGCCTCGGTCCGGAAGAGGTACCGGCTGGGAACACATGGCCTGCCAAGCTTGGCTGGACGCGCGCAGAGGCTAAACGCTGTGCGGCACACTCGGATGCGACAGCGGATGCGTTCTCTGCACGCAAGAACAACAGCGCTGGATGCCGATAATTAGCCTCGGATGAGGAGGCTCGACGCGTCATTAACGAAGACAGATGGACCAAGGACGCCCCGTGCACGCGGACTGCTTCGCAGAAGGAGGCGCCGAATTTGCACGTGACTCGGATCGCACCTCGCAAGGGGCAGCCACGCGTGGGCTCTCTGCTCGACACGAGTGCGTACACCCTGCGCGCCGCATACCGCACAGGGTCTGTCTGGCCCAGGTGGATGATCAGAGCTGGCTGAGGCGGTTGCAGAGACCCCAGATATGTCGAACAAATCTCGGGCTTAGGCTCGAGCTTAGAAGGGAGAAACGTATTGGAGCCTAACGACCGCATGATGGTGCGCGCAGCATCCAACCTTCCACCTCAAAGTGTCTCTGTAAAGAATACCGCGTCATTCATGAGGGCGTTGAAAGCGCCCTCTTGACAGTGGCGCCTCGAGGTATGGTGTATCCTCGGCTCGTTGGAAATTCCCACCGAGAAAACCAATGTCTTTGTTGAGCTAAGTTACAGGACCCGTAATTTAGCCTCGAAAACGAGCTATTCCGGAGTTTTAGATGCTTACCCGCTTCTTTGTCTTGCCCCTTAGAAGTTCCTTGACCTGGAAGAGGCGGCAGCCATAGACGGGCAGCCGCTTGCAGGTTTGGATGTAGAGCTTTTCAGGTGGATTTCGCTCTCGTAGAGCGGCGAGTGGAACAATTTTCTTCTCTGCTCCTGAAGAGATTCCAATCAAAAACAAGTATAAGTTGGCACTGCTCGTGATGTCTACTCTGCTAAACATCCATTATCTGTAAGACTCCAGCAATACATACACCAGGCCTCGCAACCACGTCCGAATGCACTAAACACGGCTGGACCAAGACACTCCGGTTCTAGGATAATCTGATCCTAGAACCAGGGGCTGATGATGGGTCAGGCTTTGTGAGGGGAGGGGGGGGGGTCTGCTGAGATATGATGTTACGACAGAAACGTTGCCCATATCTATTTTGTTGACCAAATATTCGCTATGTCACCAAAAACTAAACTTTTGCCTGGTGTAAACCATTTTTTGTTAATCGAAATTGGAAGCTAGGCAGAGGCGGATTTAGGGAGGGGGCGGTCCCCCCCCCCCCTTCCTTTAAATCTGTCTCTGCCTAGAACCGGACGAGACAAAGAGTGCGAGGAATTCTGGAGCGTAACGAGCACGTACCACGTGCCAGCAAGCGTCGTACGGCGTTCCACGCGGCGGCGTGTGCTCCCAGAACACCACTGATTGGATACACGTCGTTTTGGTGCATTATTAAAACAGATAAAAAATGCCAGAAAGACAAGGTGTAGTGGTGTAGTGATTAGCATACCCGACCAGATATTTGGAGACCCCGAGTTCACATCCCGGCTCCGCCAAAGATTTGATCTTTCCGTGGCTTCGTAGACTTTGATTAATTCGATCAAATACGGTTCATTCATCTGCATATTTTCGATTATTTTCTCTTTGGAGATCACATACGATAATGAAAGTGCCCATGATAAAGGGAAACACCATATAGACATTAATAAAGGGAAACACCATATAGACACAGTCGATTCAAAATGTTTAAATTGCTCTAATCAAAATGAGAAAAGTAAAAAAATAAATAAATGTAGGCGGAAGAATATGCGGTTTATACACCTAAATCATTAAAGAAAAACAAACTCTTTTATGAAAAGTAAAAATAAAATAAAAACACACACTTCAAGATGTAGATGTCCCTTTAGTTACTTCAGACTTTTACACTACTCAGATTTTCGAACGAAACGTTTAAGCAGGCAGTCGCACTGAAAAATACCAGTGAAAACTCGGAGCACAGAAGCCAATTGCGACACCACCTGAACGTAAGGAGTTTTCAAAGAAATAATAGCGCTGCCTATGGTATTGCATATCGAACCTTTATCTGGTAAGCAACTTATTGCCATGAGCACGGTAAATGTTTGAGGGGCATGACATTTTTTACAGCCGTTACCAGAATCCTTCTTTTATCCCTTGGAACTTTGGCGATTAAGCCTACATAAATGGTTCTTCAACTAATCAGAAAGCACCATAAACTATTGATACTCAGTAAGCTGCAGTCTCAGTGCTCACTGATTGCATGTATGCTGATTTGCCGTGCACTCGGACCGCCAATGATTAATAGTTATTTAATAAGTTTACTCAGGAAGAAGACAAGTGTTATCACGCTTTGATGGTCGTGCAGTCTCGCACGTGAAAAAAAAAGAAGAAAAAGTACGACCTCCTTTGCCACTGATACATATAACCATAACGGCATATACATATAACCACTGGAACGCGATATCACTCGACCACCTGGAAGATAAATGGTTGGTGTTCCAAGTGCGTCACTGGAAAGTATAAATGTAGGCATTTCGGAAAGTCTGCTTGAAACAAACCTCAGAAATAGGGTTTCGCCTGCGGCTCAAATAAATACAGCTTGGCTCAGACATTTAAACTGCTGTCAAATTAACCAAACAATGGAAAAACACGAGGGAAAAAGCCTCCACTGGAACATCGTGAAAGCCCGAGACTGAAAAACAAAAATGGGGACGGCCCTTTTCTTTTCCCTCGCTCTCGGGTTTCTTGAAGGTTCACCGGCCCGCCCATATATTCTGTTATTCTGTGTTGTTTTTATTCTCCACTGGAGGCCTTCTCTACCGCTGTCCTTCGTAATTTTAGGAAAATATTTTTTTGTTCTTAAATCGAAGCCTCTACCGAATGAGCTGAAAGTTTAGTGAAAGATGTACTTTAGTGGTCGGTTTCACTTAGTAAAATTTCAAAGTGTAGGTCCGTGTATCTTCAAACTGAGAATAAAATCCCTGTCAATTTTAGCGGCGGCCTAAGACGCAGATGGTCGGAAAGCAATGCTGCGTTAGCGAGGAATAATGATCTTGATGATAACCTGAGCCAACCTGTGTAATTAAACGTCTCGTTAAATAAATAAAAAGCACGCCTGCCATTATAGCCGACGCTCAGTTGCGTCTCAGCCTGCCATGCAGAATGTCAGAAATTTTCTTATCATATTTTACAAGAATTTAGGTACGCTTCGGTAATACCTCAAAGTAAAACGTTCAAGGTACACACTTTAACAAAATTTCAACACACCAGTTGCAGGCGCCGATTTCGCCAGCTTATATCAAGAGTGGTCGAAATATATGAACGATATCATTTCAATTTCAGCGTGCAAGTTCTCAGTGTAATACGATGTACAAGCAACCAAATAATGCGTAGTGCTTATATTCTCATGATTTGCGGGTGCTCTTCATAGAGGCTATCAGGATTTGACTTCAGGACGACCACGAAAGAGTTCGTTTATACACATCCCTATCGTGGCCACCAAAAACTGGTCACTGCGAACGACGAAAGGGACAGAGCCATTCGAATAGCAAGACCCAGATAATGGCCGCATTCAAAAGTGCTATCTGCGCTGGAGCATTTAGTCAGCGAAACATCCTATTAAACATTCAACTGTAGATCTTTTTCGTTTTAGGTAAGGAAGTTACTCGAGCGTTGTAATTCGCTTAACTCCTATCGCATCTAAACGTGTTCAATTTTTCGAAGACAAGCAGACGCTATTAACTTGACAGGTTTCCACTCGGCGCTCTATCAGACCGCGACAAGCGTGCATGCGGTATCCGACTACCTTGATGGTCTTGATCATGTTCTTGGTGGAGTGGTACGCAGGCGGCAGGCAATCTTTGTACTTTGTGTTGTGCGCCATCGTGGGCGACTTGTTGCCCTCGGAGCCCATGAAAGGTCGCAGGATGAGCGACCGGCGCTTGGGCACCGCTCGGGCGAAGCGCCCGGACAGTCGGCAGGTGGAAGTCGGAGTCCCACCGCCGCTGCCGCCGGTTCCGTCACCACCGCCACCGCTGTCCGATGAATCATTGTGGCTGTCATCAGCGTCTCCCGAGGACATCCTACTGCCTTCAGTGGTACCAGGGAGTTCGGCGATCACGCTCTCCTGCAGGGGACATAAGCGACAAACACTTGGAATGGACTAGTCACAAGCCGGTTTAGAAGGGAGCGCATGACGACGACCGGCGACAAAGAGCAAATACAATTGGAAAGCTGAACTGAGACCTGTTTGAAAGTACAACTAGGTCTAAATTTAGTTTTAAAGAGACGTAAATGTCCAAATAGAAAATATATCTCACATGGGAAGGAACCCTGGCTTCCAAACGAAAAGACAGTCACAGTACCAAGTCACTGATAACCAAAGGCGTACATAGGGAAGCCACATATAGTGACAATTAGGTGCTCACAAATGTATATTTCTTGGTATTTCCCAAGCTGCTTGTGCTTATTATAATATTATCAAACTTGATATAAGCGCGGTTTTAGTGAACTTCCTTTCGATACACATTACAAAGGTTTTCCGCAACGGACATACAAAGGTTTTCCTCAACAGACAGAAACAGAATCCGAATTGAGGAGCAGTTCACCGCTATATCTAGCTTGCTCTTCTTCAATGTTCTGTCATGCATACCGAAGAGAGTCTAAATAAATCTCGAGAAAGTGGCGCAAAGGGGTTTCCTAAGACGAAGTATCCCGCTAAAACAGGAAGACACCTGCAAGCGTAACCCGTGGGGCGCAAGGGCCAACACCGTTTTCGGGGAACTTACCATCCGTGCACGAAGAGCGAAGTTTGTTGGAATAACGTGGGCAATACATGCAGATGAGCAGCCTCATCGAGAGCCGATCAGCGGTCAAAAATGCCCCCTGAGGGAGGAACCCTTCTCAACATGAGCTTGTTTGGATGGCATTCCAGCACGCGCAGACGCCCTTTTCTGACGTCTCTCGCTTCCGCAAATACCCGCACACAAAGCAAAGCCCAGATGTTGCGCGCCTCCGTTGGAGAATAAACCCCCGCTTCGTCCAGAATACTGGCCGCCGCTAGAAGCGTGTTTTTCTCCATCTGAAACAACGGCTTAGCAACTTGGTTTATTTCTCCGCGCGCCGGCTATACATTTTCGCCGAAAGCGCCCGGTACGCTCGCTCCAGTTTAAAGGAGACGGTTCTCGATCAAAATCTCTTACATGGCCGAAAGCAATCAAGCCAAGTAAGCAATGCAAACAGCCACGCGGACAGAAAGAACGTTTTCCATTCTCCGAGAGAGTTTTCACCTGCAGCCCGCCCGCGTCTGAGAACGTGAAGGCGCGCATCTCTCAGGGCTTGCAGATTGCGCTACTTTCCATAAAAATAACCCATTCTTTCTCCGCGCCCACACTGAGACCGCATCACAGCACGCGGCTGAGGGAAGGACCATCACCTCCGCGAGTTTTCCGCGCAATCGTCAGTGCCGTACGCAGAGTCCCGAGCTGTCCGTGAATGCCCCTCGAATGCAACAGAGTGACCGCTTTAATCGTGACCTTCTATCTTGCCGATCTTGTACCGGCTCCCACTCGCTATGGACATCATGTCAACGGTCAAGCGGCGAAGAGTTCTCCGGCCATACTGTCGGGCAAGGCGCGCGTATACTGCAAATGACGGGGAGATCAATCTTCCCTGCATGCCCACCAGACGACTAGCAAGTGTTCGCGTCTCCGCAGGAGCGAGGAGGGGTGTTTGATCGGCCGAGGTGTCGGAGGGGTAACCACCGTTCCGGCGACTTCGAATCGACGCAGCGCGCATGTGCGGTTGATCCCTTGTGTGAACCGAGGGAGCAGGGAAGCGTCACTTTTGGCCACACGACATTTAGCGTGGAGGATGGCACGTGGGCGCACCGCTTCAGTAAACGATAACCCCAAATTTTAATTGGTCGCTAAAAAAAAATGCTCTAAAAAGATTTGGTTTTTTTTAATGCGAGAGCATTAACTGTCCCATGGAGTGAAGCCTGCGTTGTTTGTAGCCGTCGTCTGTAGCAGCGAAAACGGCACCTGAATTCCCATTGTCCCAAAGCACAGCAGCGCGGGTGCATCGTCAAGGAAGCCGTGGAGCCGGCGGGGTGTCGCGCCTGCGCAGTGGGGGAGCGTGATGTCACCTCCGGAGCACAGTGTGAAAAAGGAAGACGTGGAGTTTGGCTTGTAGGAATGCGCTGCGTGTAGGCATGTTTTCGGATTCCTACATGTAAGCAGTCTTAAGTGTCTTCGTTTAATTTTTTTGGTGGGAGCGCACAGAAGGGTTCCTCCCTCAGGGGGCAGTTTTGACCGCTGATCGGCTCTCGATGAGGCTGCTCATAGTGGCATATAAAAAGAAAATATCAGACATGGCGACATCGGTGTCCCAGTGAATAGTAAGAAAGCGTGGTTTTTGTTTATCCTTGGCTACCTACGGGCTATGTGGTGGTTCTCATCGCGCAGATATCGTATGAAACCATTCTTCCACATTAATAATATTAATGATAGGGAATATAGGGGTACAAGCTCCAACGTTAATCCCGAGCTCCAACGTTAATCTGTTCATCGAAGAATTGTCTGCTCTATTTAGTAAATTCAATAACAATAAATATTTCGTTCTTGCTGGTGATTTTAACATTGATGTTTCCGAGGAGTCTAAATACGGAGTCTCGAGTTATCTTGACACTCTCTCTTCTTTTGGGCTAGAAAATGTAATACATGACTTCACTAGAGAAGAATATTATGGCGATAAAATTACAAAAACGTGCATAGATCATATAGTTACCAGAGTCAGTAACTTGCATATGCTATCTGGCGTCATCAGAGAAAAAGTTGCAGATCATTACTTCACTGCATTGTTGATATGGGGTGAAAGGCAAACTGACTGTTTAGTGGCAAGTGACGGGTGGAGAATAATTTTAGATAACAGCAAAATTGACCAATTAATTAGGACATATGATTGGAATTCGTTACTATCCCTGGACCATATTTCAGCATATAATACTTTGGTAGACATACTTCAGAATATATACCAAAAATCGAAAAGGAAAGTAAAAATCGGACAGCGAAGACCAGAAAATGTGTGGATTACTGAAGAAATCTTGGAATTATGTCACACTAAGGACAGCCTATGGAGGAGATGTAAATTGAAACCTGAAGACGTGCTTTTAAACAAGGAGTTTCGTGAAGTGCGCAATAAACTAACAGCTAAAATTCGATTGGCAAAAAGGAAGCATTACATGACCAAATTTAGCCAGTCGGTAAAAAACTCAGCGGAAACCTGGAATCTTGTTAATCAGTTAATTGGAAGGAAGAAAAAAATAATATTGACAATACAATCAAGAAGCATTTCCCCGATGCTGATGACTACACTATGTTAGCAGACTCTTTTAATAGTTCTTTTATCAGTGGTGTTAAAGAATTAAGAGATAAAATTATACCAGTAGAAACAAAAAATAACGCTCCCAAGTTCAGTAACAAAAACTCGGCATATTTGCCTCTAATGTGTGAGGATGATCTTGTAACCATCATAAATTCTATGTCCATAACAAAGTCACCAGGTATAGACAAAATACGTGTGCGAGATTTACGTTACAATATAGATAATCTCAAACAAGTATTACTTAAAATAATTAACGGTTCTCTTACTACAGGAAAAATTCCAAAAGAGCTAAAAGTGGCAGTAATTAGGCCTCTTTACAAAGGCGGTAATAAAAAGGATTTAGGGAGTTACCGACCGATATCAATATTGCCAGTAATTTCACATATCATGGAAAAATGGATTCAGATAAATATGAATACCTTCTGTGAAAAATTTTCCCTTATTACTGATTCGCAGTATGGTTTTAGGAAAAATAAAAGCACAACAGCACTTTTGGAGGATTTTTCGGACTGCATCAACGATACATTAGATAACAATAAAATTGCTCTGGCCTTATTCTTAGATTTATCGAAAGCTTTCGATACCATCGATCATGCGTTACTTTTAGAAAAACTTGAAAGAATAGGCTTTAGAGGACCATTTTATGATTTTTTCCATGACTACCTCACTGACAGATTTCAATTGGTGAAAATAGACAATTGTGTAAGTGCTAAAACTCGGGTTCAGTGCGGTGTACCTCAAGGGAGCACTTTGGGCCCGTTGCTGTTTAATATTTACATAAATGAGTTAAGTCTTTTACCGCTACAGTCTAGAATCTTTTTATATGCAGACGATACGGTTCTACTATTACCATATGACATATACGAAAACGCAATTCCAATATTTCAAAAGGACGTGGACATGTTATTGCAGTGGTTTTCTGACAATATTATTTCAGTAAATAGCAACAAAACAAAACTTGTGTGTTTCCGTAATCCCCATAAACAGGTGAAGCTTACGGCAGGCATTTATTTAAATTCGGGGCATGGCAACTCTTGCAAAAGTATAGCACTTCCATACGAACAGTCTGTAAAGTACTTAGGCATATTTTTTGACGAACATATTTTATGGAACCATCACATAGAATTTATTAAAAAAAGGCTTCGCGTAGTATCAGCGTATCTTTACCGGTTAAAGAGCGTTTGTGGTATAAATGTTCGTAAAACTGTTTTTATGGCCTTAGGAGAGTCGATCTTGCGATACGGTATCACTGTTTTCGGTCAATGTGCAGGAAATAAAAAACTAGGAATAGATAGACTACTTAAACAGATCGCGAGTAACGTTGCGTATGGAACTAGATATGATAACCTAGTAATAGATATGAAAATGAATGAACTAAATATAATGTCTTTTTCTAAACTGTATGAATATGTAATATTAACACGGCATTACTACGATAAGAGCTCGAAAATTGAGGTCAAAAAGAGAAATCTGAGATGCACTGAAAGGTACGTAATACCCAGAATATTTACAAACTACGGAAAGAGAATGAAACGGCATTATATCCCTTCCCTTTTTAATAAATTACCCGATAATTTGATTGGTATATCATCCATGCGAACGGCAAAGAAAGCTCTTAAAAATGGTGTCTAGAGTGTAAAACCTGATTTCCCTGTTGTTTAGTGTGTTTTTTCCTGAGTCATTTCTGTGTTATGCGATGTTGGTTTTCAATTATTGTCTATTATGGTATGTTTCACGTAAGGTCGTACGGTGTTTAGAATTTGTTAGTATTTCAGTGTTCAGCGATTTGTTTGATTTTCATGTGGAGAGTAGTTTCATTTACATGGCGCAAATATTGCTGTGTTTTACAATTTTGTTTAATTTCTTTATTTATAGTGTTACTTGTAATACTGTGTTCTATTCCTTTTATTTGTTAAGGTTTTGGTCTGCCTGGTCCCACGGACAAGCAATCTTCTTTGCTTTTGTGGGCCAGTTACTGTAAGTGTCTTTTTCAAAGGAATAAAAACGGCACCATGACAGAACAGCACACGACAAAACAGCACGCGACAAAACAGCACGGTCAAAACAGCACGCGTCAAAACAGCACAGCGTCAAAACAGCACGGCGACAAAACAGCACGCGTCAAAATAGCACGCGACAAAACAGCACAGCGTCAAAACGGCACAGCGACAGAAGAGCACGTGCCAAAACAGCACGGCGTCAAAACAGCACAGCCTCAAAACAGCACAGCGTCAGAACAGCACAGCGTCAAAACAGGACATTGACAATATAGCTAAAGTTTGGTGTTTTCGGGTTTTAATATTTTGAAATTCAGCGTACATTTTTCGGTTTCTGTTCCAAGCATTAAGTTTTCGGTTTATTGGTGAGAATATATGTAAACTCATAAACTTTTCGGTTCTTTTCGGTTTATTGACGAAAACCAGTATACTGACGAAAATGCAATATTTAAAGGCGATTGTTTAAAATGAATTGTGAGTAAACCAGGTACTGGATTTCTTATTTGATGCTGTCTGTGGCAGCCGACGCGACCTGTTCTGCAAGACGCACTGGGGCCCTATCGTGAAATGACTTTATCGTCGTTGGCTCGTATTTGTACACAGGACGAACATGAGCTTTACTACCACTTCGGTCAGAGGCAAATATCAAAATTCAAAAATTTGCAAGCATTGTACTCAGTGCGTCTTTCCCCCATTTTCACGACTGCGAGAGGTGGTTAATTCGCTCAGACCAACAAACGACAAAGCAATCGTATTTATGCCCTCCTCTAGTATAGACGGAAGCTACGGGTGTTAAAAAATCTGCGGCATTTACGGATGCCCTTTAATTTCCTTGTTCAGTTCACGATTAGACTCTCTTCTTTGAACAAAGAATTCGGCACACAAATCCCTATCAGGTGGAAAACCCAGATTTGGTCCTGTAGACCACTGCGTCGGTTCAACTTTTTGTTGAAAGTTGAACCGATCTCGGAGACATGCTGAAAATTGTGAAAGGAAGTGGTCATACGGTCAGTAGTGAGGCGCATTCCCCCACCCACCCCTCCAAAAGCCTTAAAAAATACTGACCTTTTTCAGATAAAATCGAATTTGTAAGAAAGATTTCGTCATACTTTTACCGGTGTTATTGGCTTAGGCCGAAAGTCAGAACCCTAAATATAGCGATGGAGTTAAAAAATATATGTCTCAAAGTAGGCTACTGTAAAGGAATGGATGGTCTAGGCCAATTCCTCGAAGGTCAACTTGTCGACGGCCAATTTGTCGAATCCGTTCTCATAGGAGCAAGTTGGGAGTGGGGAGCATACTTGATGCGCAGATAAAGGCTCCCTGGGCAGTACCGAAGCCCCCGCTGGTGCGTATTCTGGCTATTTCTCGAGCAGTTCGGCTAATATTGACGCGCAGGTTTGCTGGTGGTGTCGTCTGCAATAAATGAATCAATCACACGGCAATGGGCTGTTGTTAGTTGTTAAAAGAAAAAACAAACAGAAAGTGTGTGCGGCAACGGTGTGCTTAGCCCATGCTGTACGGCAACAGCATTGAGGCTGTGGCATGTTTCTGCTTCACCTGTTTCCACTCGATCGACGCCTTCGTCGGCAATAATCTGCGAATTTAACTCAAAACAATTTCTCGCCTGCAAGCTGCAGCTGCGTGTTTCCGGGACATTTTATTCACGGCGATTGAACCTCGCAGAATCGGTACCCATGGTACACCTTGAATTCGCTCGACATTAAAGTTACTTTATCTTCCCGGTTCTATCAATGCATCTGTAATCGGCGCATCTCCCGCTTTTTTGGGGGGATGTTTTACGCTTAGGTGGCAATTACGAAACGACGAGTACTACGGAACCTCACTGGACCGCCGTAAACCAGACGGTTCATAACTTGAACTTATAAATTTCTTTTTCCCAATAACTTTTCCTCTTTCGCTGGTTCTAAAAAAAAAAAACAAAAAAAAACAGACAACGCGGTTAACATTGACGCGAAGATATCACCTCTAACTACCCAATCTCTTCAGACATCAGCGTAGTTAAGTAGTAGTAACTACTGCTAACTTCGTTTGTTTTTAACAATCACACAGCAGCACCAGTCGGGACACTGACTTAGCAATGAAATAGACAATAAATTTCTTTATAACCTAGCGACAATAAATGAAGGGAAGGAGCTTCGAAAATATTCGCGCAGAGAGAGGTGAAGAGCGCGCTCGAAGCTGCTACATGCGTGCTGTTTTGTCACTGTGCTGTTTTGACGCCGTGCTGTTGTGGCACGTGCTCTTCTGTCGCTGTGCCGTTTTGACGCTGTGCTGTTTTGTCGCGTGCTATTTTGACGCCTGCTGTTTTGTCGCCGTGCTGTTTTGACGCTGTGCTGTTTTGACGCGTGCTGTTTTGACCGTGCTGTTTTGTCGCGTGCTGTTTTGACGCTGTGCTGTTTGACGCCGTGCTGTTGTGGCACGTGCTCTTCTGTCGCTGTGCCGTTTTGACGCTGTGCTGTTTTGACGCCGTGCTGTTGTGGCACGTGCTCTTCTGTCGCTGTGCCGTTTTGACGCTGTGCTGTTTTGACGCCGTGCTGTTGTGGCCGTGCTCTTCTGTCGCTGTGCCGTTTTGACGCTGTGCTGTTTTGACGCCGTGCTGTTGTGGCACGTGCGTTCTGTCGCTGTGCCGTTTTGACGCTGTGCTGTTTTGACGCCGTGCTGTTGTGGCACGTGCTCTTCAGTCGCTGTGCCGTTTTGACGCTGTGCTGTTTTGACGCCGTGCTGTTGTGGCGCCTGCTCTTCTGTCGCTGTGCCGTTTTGACGCTGTGCTGTTTTGACGCCGTGCTGTTGTGGCACGTGCACTTCTGTCGCTGTGCCGTTTTGGCGCTGTGCTGTTTTGACGCCGTGCTGTTGTGGCACGTGCACTTCTGTCGCTGTGCCGTTTGACGCTGTGCTGTTTGGCGCCGTGCTGTTGTGGCGCCTGCACTTCTGTCGCTGTGCCGTTTTGACGCTGTGCTGTTTTGACGCCGTGCTGTTGTGGCGCGTGCTCTTCTGTCGCTGTGCCGTTTTGACGCTGTGCTGTTTTGACGCCGTGCTGTTGTGGCACGTGCGCTTCTGTCGCTGTGCCGTTTTGACGCTGTGCTGTTTGTCGCCGTGCTGTTGTGGCACGTGCTCTTCTGTCGCTGTGCCGTTTTGACGCTGTGCTGTTTTGACGCCGTGCTGTTGTGGCACGTGCTCTTCTGTCGCTGTGCCGTTTTGGCGCTGTGCTGTTTTGACGCCGTGCTGTTGTGGCACGTGCACTTCTGTCGCTGTGCCGTTTTGACGCTGTGCTGTTTTGACGCCGTGCTGTTGTGGCGCGCGCTCTTCTGTCGCTGTGCCGTTTTGACGCTGTGCTGTTTTGACGCCGTGCTGTTGTGGCACGTGCTCTTCTGTCGTGTGCCGTTTTGACGCTGTGCTGTTTTGACGCCGTGCTGTTGTGGCACGTGCTCTTCTGTCGCTGTGCCGTTTTGACGCTGTGCTGTTTTGACGCCGTGCTGTTGCTGGCGCCTGCTCTTCTGTCGCTGTGCCGTTTTGACGCTGTGCTGTTTTGACGCCGTGCTGTTGTGGCGCGTGCTCTTCTGTCGCTGTGCCGTTTTGACGCTGTGCTGTTTTGACGCCGTGCTGTTGTGGCACGTGCTCTTCTGTCGCTGTACCGTTTTGACGCTGTGCTGTTTTGACGCCGTGCTGTTGTGGCACGTGCTCTTCTGTCGCTGTGCCGTTTTGACGCTGTGCTGTTTTGACGCCGTGCTGTTGTGGCACGTGCTCTTCTGTCGCTGTGCCATTTTGACGCTGTGCTGTTTTGACGCCGTGCTGTTGTGGCACGTGCTCTTCTGTCGCTGTGCCGTTTTGACGCTGTGCTGTTTTGACGCCGTGCTGTTGTGGCACGTGCTCTTCTGTCGCTGTGCCGTTTTGACGCTGTGCTGTTTTGACGCCGTGCTGTTGTGGCACGTGCTCTTCTGTCCGCTGTGCCGTTTTGACGCTGTGCTGTTTTGACGCCGTGCTGTTGTGGCACGTGCTCTTCTGTCGCTGTGCCGTTTTGACGCTGTGCTGTTTTGACGCCGTGCTGTTGTGGCACGTGCTCTTCTGTCGCTGTGCCGTTTTGACGCTGTGCTGTTTTGACGCCGTGCTGTTGTGGCACGTGCTCTTCTGTCGCTGTGCCGTTTTGACGCTGTGCTGTTTTGACGCCGTGCTGTTGTGGCGTGCTCTTCTGTCGCTGTGCCGTTTTGACGCTGTGCTGTTTTGACGCCGTGCTGTTGTGGCACGTGCTCTTCTGTCGCTGTGCCGTTTTGACGCTGTGCTGTTTTGACGCCGTGCTGTTGTGGCACGTGCTCTTCTGTCGCTCGTGCCGTTTTGACGCTGTGCTGTTTTGACGCCGTGCTGTTGTGGCACGTGCTCTTCTGTCGCTGTGCCGTTTTGACGCTGTGCTGTTTTGACGCCGTGCTGTTGTGGCACGTGCTCTTCTGTCGCTGTGCCGTTTTGACGCTGTGCTGTTTTGACGCCGTGCTGTTGTGGCACGTGCTCTTCTTGTCGCTGTGCCGTTTTGACGCTGTGCTGTTTGACGCCGTGCTGTTGTGGCGCGTTGACTTCTTCTGTCGCTGTGCCGTTTTGACGCTGGCTCTGTTTTGACGCCGTGCTGTTGTGGCTGCGTGCTCCTTCTGTCGCTGTGCCGTTTTGACGCTGTGCTGTTTTGACGCCGTGCTGTTGTGGCACGTGCTCTTCTGTCGCTGTGCCGTTTGACGCTGTGCTGTTTGACGCCGTGCTGCTATGGCACGTGCTCTTCTGTCGCTGTGCCGTTTTGACGCTGTGCTGTTTTGACGCCGTGCTGTTGTGGCACGTGCTCTTCTGTCGCTGTGCCGTTTTGACGCTGTGCTGTTTTGACGCCGTGCTGTTGTGGCACGTGCTCTTCTGTCGCTGTGCCGTTTTGACGCTGTGCTGTTTTGTCGCGTGCTATTTTGACGCCTGCTGTTTTGTCGCCGTGCTGTTTTGACGCTGGGCTGTTTTGACGCGTGCTGTTTTGACCGTGCTGTTTTGTCGCGTGCTGTTTTGTCGTGTGCTGTTCTGTCGCGTTCCCAAACATTATTATTTATATTATTATTATTATTATTATTAAGCTCTTAGCCTTAGAAACAGGGTTCAGCTACTAACTTGAAGCATCAACGATCTCTTCCTATGAGTTTTGATATAGACATACGCGTTAGTTGAATTTCCCACATGATCGACCTTAAATAACATTTATTATCTTTGTACGCCTTATAAGTAGGTCCACCTGGAGTTATTTCGTTCTTTCTAAGCTACTTATCAGTGTTGGGACTAACGCGTCACAAGTAACGACGTTACTGGTAACGCGTTAGTTTTCGGCCTAACGTACTCGTTAGAATCCCAAATGACTAACGAGTAAAGTAATGTCGTTATTATTTTGCGGTATCTCCTATCAAATTACGCTATCCGCTACTCGTTACTTTTGATTAAAAATGGCCGCATGATTGTTTGAAAACGAAATAATTTTTATTCTGTACACTACGTAAAAGTGGCAGAGAAACCCCAATAAAGCTATGTATAAGCGGCGCCATATTACACTTCTTCGGAAGATAATTTTAACGTTCCCACGACCGGGCCCAAAAGGAGCGAGATTATCGCTGCGCGGAACCCCTAAGCCTCAGCGTCCCTAGCTACTCCAGCTGGTTACATCCTTCCTTTCAAAACAAATAAATTCTCGTTAAGTCAACAGCAAAAAGCATAAACTCTAAGTTTGGAAGCGTTGACGTTCCCACGCTCTCAACCAAAACAGGTGTGTTAGAGCGGGGGTGGGGTGCTGACGTGTCGCTAATTGGAAATGCAACGTTGGTTTGTGAAGGAATAATATAACGTTTATTTTACCGGATTAACTTTGATTACGTGAAGAGGTCTATTTTGCGTCCGTTACGTGGTGTGCATCCGGTCGTTCTTTTCATAGTGATTTTCTCTTCAAAGGCAGGTGCTATGGGCAAAGATCAGTTCTACCAATCGCGCCCGCGAGGCGTCACATGCTCGAGGATATGTATTACACATCCTGCCGACAGTGAATCGTTTATTAACCTGATCAGTGCAATTCGAATTTCATTGTTAATATTTTTCGCGTTAATGAAATTTTATTATTGCGTGTTGTTTTGAATTGTTTATTTATATTGTTGGTTGCTGGCTTGTGCTGTTTGGTAAGTTTCCAACGTATAAATGTGATCTGTACCCCACTGGTTTGCTGTAATGCTACTGGCGCTGCAGAGTACAAATAAATAAATAAAAAAAATATATAAATAATCACTCTGAAAAAGTGCATTCTTTCCAAAGTATATACAGGCGGTTTATTATAAACAGCTCTTATATACTAACAGGGAAACACAAAGTAACAAAAAACTCACGTAAAAGTAACGTCCGTTGGTCATGGCAAGTAACGACAACAGTATTTCGTTACATTTGCAAAATTGTAACGGAGCTCTGTAACGCGTTAGATGTTTTTCAAGCTAACGCTATTTCGTTAGTTATTTTCGGTAACGGGCCGCAACACTGCTACATATCCACCAAACACTTTTTGTAAGAGAATCTAAGATATAGCCTCCCTCGACTCAAGGAATCCTGGAGAACAAACACATGTATTTTTTCCTTAATATACAAGCACAAGCCCTTCGGGCTTGTTTTGACGTTCCGCCATCAACCAGTATATAAGAAAACATTACAGAGGCCCGTAATTATCTAAACCTGGTTCTACAAATAAAAGAAAAGGACACACACCCAATGAGAGTGCACTTACGACACTTAACTACGCGCCTAAAACACCACTGTGCAGACAACCGTGTAGCTAGAAAACTTTCCAGGTATGAAGAGCAGTATACTATGATACAACAATCTAGTATAGTGCTAGAGGGTTTCACTCCTCTTACAGATCTAACCTACCTTTATGAATTTTTCCGTGTAGCTAGAACAATTTCCAGCTATCAAGAGCTGAATACTATGACACCCCTATAGAGTATAGTGCTATCAGGTTTCACTCCTTTTGCAAACCTAACCTACCCTCAATGAATTTTCCCCTTCTTCAAAACGTTTAGAAAAAAAAAAACGAAAGAAAACGAACGCCTCTGCATTGTCGGTATTTTATCGCTGTAATTTTTGGATGATTCATACCAGATACATGGGCCTTATGTACAGCCATGTTTACTAATGGCTCAACCAGGTATCACTAATTTCAGAGCATGCTCGTCTACAGCGGGAATGAGTTTCGCCATACACCAACCTATCTAAACGTCTTACTGCCAATTTGCTCACTTATGCAGAATTATGCGCGTTCGACGTGCATTTCACCCACTTGGGATCTTTGTTCTTGGCAGACTATGCATATATTTCATTGACAGCTCACGAAGGGCGTGGCTTCCCGTGTTCCCAATTCTTGCTACGCGATTTGTTCGCAGGCGTTCTTTTCAGATATCAGCGCATCCTCATTGGCAACGGAGCGACACAAATATTACAGTGGCTTAAAGGGGGCAGTGTAACGAACGAAACCGGAGAAGCGGCACACCGTTGGAAGACGGCCGCGGGTGGCGCTGGCGCTTGCAGCACCGTCGTTCCGGCTATGGCTCCGGCTTGGCCGCTTGGCCAGCTTGGCTCCGGCCAGCTCCGGCCGATTCGCAGCTGTCGACTACACTGTCGTCTGCTAGTTTCACATTTTTATTCACCTTCAAACACAAATGCTGTCCTTGCAAATTCACTGGAAACAAATAATTGCTTTTGAGGTATTTATATTAGTTACGAAGCGTGTTGGGGTGCCTCTATCTGCCGGCCGATCGAGGCACCCTAACGGTGCTGCAGATCGAAGCGCCACCTGCGCCGTCTTCCAAGGAGCGGCCGTTCCCGATGCATGGTGGAGCCTACGCGGTAGCGGTAACTACACTACACCTTTTAAGCCACTGTACTAATATGCATGGGCCTCCTTTCGCACTGCGTTTCTAAAGCTCACTATAGTTCTGAGCATACTGAGTTAACAAAGGTCAACAATATGACATCCCGCGAATACCTTCTCCGTCGGTGGAAATGCTCCAAGTGAGCTAAGAACGAGGCGCAGTTCAGCTTTCACGTCAACCCCCGTGACGGTCGAGTATTGGGGCCTATGAAATGAAAATATTAGACGCAGTTTCTGCAAGCACTGAGCTTGCACAGAAGTATGCCTTGGATGAAAAGAGTCAAAATATGCAAGCGCATTACTCACTGGGGCTTCGTTGTTTTGGCCTGAGAAGTACAATTATCGACTCTTATTGTTTCCACACTTTCTTGTAATAAAGACAAAAAAACAACAACACGAAACAAATATTTACAAAGACGATACTAACTGCACAGATGCCCGCATAATGCGTCATATACTTAGGTGAACCGAAAGTGGCAGTGCGTATGAAGAGAGAACCAAATCTGTAGTCCTGCAGTGCTCACGGAGAGACAACCACTATACAATCTATGGAAGCTGGACGAATTGCGAGGACGGCCCAATGTCTTAAGAGAAAAGTAATGCCTGCGACGGGACGTTAAGCGTGACGTTTCACACGCTCACGTTATGGTCACGGTCACATCACAACATTAATTTTTAGGTCAAAACTTTTCCCACCGAGCGTCCTGCGAATGTTGCGGCGATTGGTTCTCCGAGTGTTCGGCGGGAAAGTAGACGCAGAGGCGTCTCCTCTCCCGCGTAAAACGCAGCGACTTCCAAAACGGCAGCTGCCAGGCAATATTTTGTGGAATAGTGTATCTATCAATCTGCTCAAGTACGCCACAGAACCGTTCTCGTGGGCGTGCTACTCCCTCTCGCTCTTTTTCATTCACACATACAAACACACTTCCTCTCTATTTGCTTTCCGTGCTTGCAGAAGCGTTCCCTCGGTCTAAGGCCCATGCGAAAACAGGTTCTAATCGAATAGCGCGATGTCATCACCAGCTTTAACACCGTTAACAGTTGTCGCGGCTTTCCCCTCCACAGTAAAGGTTATGAACGACGCAGTGCGATTCTAACCGGTATTCGGACACACATATGTAACCTTTTCTAGGCGGGCGCCGCCATGTTGAATCGCGGAACTTCCGGTATGCGGGAAAACATCGTTCTGCTCCCGCCACACCACTGGGAGAAGCTCACATTTCAATAGTGACTGTCTATCATTCTTGTTTTGCCTATTCTATAATATTTTATTTGTTCCAGGTTGTAATGCTTTGTTGTTGTTGTTTTGTTTTGCTTTTTCATCCCGCATACCGGATTTGTCAACTACGTGGTTGGAGATGAGGGTAAACAAGGAAGATCTATAAAGGGTGATTCACACACTTGTGTTGAGTACGACCGAGTGCGAGGGTTGCTATGGCAACAGCTGCGTCGGCTCCAACAAAACGGGGAAAAAACTGGTTTTGTTGGAGCCGACGCAGCTGTTGCCATAGCAACCTTCGCACTCGGTCGCACTCAACGCAACTGTGTGAATCGCCTTTAAGACTAAAGGCCCGTTCACACTCTTGCGACCGAGTTCAACCGGAGAGACCAAACCGGTTTTAAGCATCTTGCGATCTCTTAGGACCAGCTCGGCTGCAGCGGAGCTGGTCCTAAGAGATCGCAAGAGGCTTAAAACCGGTTTGGTCTCTCTCGGTCGAACTCGGTTGCAAGAGTGTGAACGGCGCTTTCGGGATAAGGCACCTTGTAAGTCGCAAACGAAGCTCGGAATCTGTTTAACCAGAGACACAAGCGTTATTCAAACCAGCAGCCGTTAGGTCAAGTCCGTTCAGGGTTCACCATACGCGAAGCAGAAACAAGGAAAAGAAAGAACCTAAAGGTCCGTTCACACTCTTGCCACCGAGTTCGACCGCGAGAGACCAAACCGGTTTTAAGCCTCTTGCGATCTCTTAGGGCCAGCTCCGCTGCAGCCGAGCTGGTCCTAAGAGATCGCAAGAGGCTTAAAAACCGGATTGGTCTCTCTCGGTCGAACTCGGTCGCAAGAGTGTGAACGGGCCTTTACGATGCCGACAATGCAACCGAGGGCATCCTTGCGCCTCGGGTGTGTAGCAATTGACGCGGCCGCTACGGGAGAGCGCGTGACAAAATCCCGCTCCCGCGTCTCCGCACGCGCCTCGTTCGAGGCAGCAAAACACTTGACGCGTCTGACACGGTTCACTTGACATTCGGCGTGTTTGCTTCGTCATCGCGCACAGCGGCGCAGCGGTGACGCCTCGCCTGGGTACCGCAAGCGTTTCATCAGGAGGTATCTCCCGATACCCTCCTCTGCGTCACCGTGTTCGTTGACGTCACGGCGGGTAACGGACCGAGCCTAGTCAGGTATATGGCTCGTTCTAAACGACGCTGCATTGTTGCGTTCGACTCGAGCAGCGGTGCTGGAAACTTGAAGGGAGTCGTTGAATGTGTTGGGTTTCGATGGCTCCGGGCGAAGTTGGAGAATCAGATTGATTCGCCTTGTCTTGTTTGAGTACAATTATAGCGGCCGATCAGCTGAGAATGGACCTTAAACAGAGCGTCGTACGTCTGGTCAGACCTCATGTTAACTGCGCTGGTACACTTCTGAACGAGAAAACTTGCAGAGGCGACGATGACCTACCGTACTCGCACGTAGATATCTCAACTTTCTCCCAAACAAAGTGTGCTTTCCGCAGAGCACTAGGAGAGCCAACGCTAAAGGCTGGTTCATACAGCCTCGCTTTCTTACGTTATGTGACGCTACGAAAGCTTACGGCCGCTTACGCCACAAGTCACCGGGGCATCTGTGCTTCTTTCGACGCACGCATAGCTTGGCGCTGCGCTATAGCTATGCGTGCAAGCACGTGCAACGTTTGCGTGAACGTGGCTTTAGAAAGCTTGCAGTTCCACGGGCTTGTGCTCACGAAAAGATACATAGCGGTGGCAGGTCGCCCCGCTTGCAATCGGCTATATAAACCATTCCAGAAATGACTTCTGGCTGGTACCATTTTCAGTGTTCTGGCGTGGCGCACGCTTTGCTCACTTTCCGAAGCAACGAACATTCGCGTGGTGGATTGTTAGGATCGCACGCTGGGGTGTAAGTATGTAAACATTGGAATGGTCTATACCGGCCAACTACGTTTTATACCTCTCCGGTGAAAAAAGTAGAGGCACGTCTGTGCTCTCGCGCACCCCAGTCGCCGATCAAAGCAATGCACGCGCAAGCTTCTCTTTCTCTAAATTGGTACACAAAGTTTTCTCCGAGTTTGTTTGTTTGCTGTTTGTCATAATACAAGAGACTATTGAACTTCTTTGTTCAAAACCACTCCATGTTTATGATGCGTTAACCTGTTCCAGTTAACTAATATTAGTAGTTTCATTTTTATTTTTTACGACTAGCACTAACAGCCTCGTACGGTAAATGAAATACTATCATACCTTAAATACCAATTGGTATTAAAAAAAAAACTATAACTGGCAAGCAGTTTTTAGTTCGAGACAAAAATTGTAGTGGGAAATCTTCGCGTCGTCAATTTAACTCGTATTGTCTCACGCTCACCGAGATGTCTCCACCACGGCTTGTGCGAACGTTTACTATGTGAGCAAAAATATAAGAAGGAATAGACATTAACTACGGCTATGGCATCGGGCCCGTTAGGCAGTATTGTGGGTACATCATTCCGCTTATTCCCCACTTCCTTGGAGCCATCAGACGATTATTTTGTGTTTGTAAAACAAATGAAAACCAGGCAGTCGATCGTTCCACCATGGCCTCCGAGACGCGGCCATGGCTGCACTGCCCGTTCGGCGCCCTGAAAGCAACAAGCTTGTGGTTTTTGAAGCTGCTTTCGTCATGCGACCTTGCGTACACCATGAACATATTTTCTATGGCATTGACCTCGCACCTCCAGTTGTCCTTCTGCACTGAAGTAAAAGTAACATCAATAAGAAACGTAGCACGGGGTGCTGACAAAGGCCCGAGTCCAACAAAAGCGACAAACAGAAACAGCCGACACCGACAGCCCCAAGCACGTGCGGCGAGTACGTGAATAAGGTAGCTTCGGCACGCTTGCAATCACTCGTGTTTACGTCACGGGCAACGAGAGGCTGCAAGCCTATCAAAGGTACCTTCGTGTGCATGCCGCACGTTCTTGGGGCTTGTCGGTGTCGGTTGTTTCCATTTGTCGTTTTAGTGGGAGTCCGGTATTAGTGCGAGCGTAGCAGAGGTTGCAAGGGCAAGCTCCGAGCTTTCAGCCTCTAGCAAACATGCGCGTTCCTGTAGTGCAAGCATAGTTCAGAGCAACATTCTCGAGCTGGAATTGTTTCGACTTTGCCCCAACATAATGTGAAACAAGCTATTGGTGGAGAGATCTTTTGGTAGCGCCCTCCTATGGTTCCTTCTCCTGATGCCATTACCTTGCGAACAACAAGTTCGATGGTGTTTGTAATTAGCATGGTGGAAGCTTGAAATCATTGCGATCTGAAACCAACACTGCCAGCATCGTCAAAACTGATATACCTACGTTGCTCTCATTTCCGTCGATGATAAATCCTTTAGCTGACGTCATAGTCAGAATTCGGCCAATCCTGGCTGATCGACTAATGTGACGCTTTCGATCGCTCACGTCGCCAATCACTGGACGCCATATTTCAGGGCGACGTTTAGAGCGCATGCTCAGAACGGGCTCATGTTAATAGGAGACCGGCAATCTTTATGGTTCGGAATGCACGTTGCAAAATACCTCTGGAAGCTCGCCGTTAGCACGCGATCAGCATTCATGCACACACCTATGGCTGCCAGTGAATACACCCTGTACACGACTTGCATTGACGTCACATTAGCGGCCACTGGTGGCCTTTTTGCCGAGCGCGGATCTTCTGCAGTATACATATAACACCACCTAAATCATTTTTCTTCGCAAGAACAGGAATGACCCAAAAGGACCACAGGCACGGGGTGGTGACGTCACACGCAGGCCATGTATAGCGGTCTCTACACTGCAGACAAAAACACGGGCGCGTGGGTCTATAGCTCAGCCGAATGCTTTTGTCTGTACGAGAACCCGCGCACAAAAGGCAACGCGATGGCGCCCGTGCCTTTATCAACACTGCAGATGTTTGTGAGATCGTTACGTGTAGTTACGTGCAAAGCTCGCGCTGCTTGTAACAGGAAGCAGAAAATGACAACACCTTTAAAAAGTGGGCTCCTGGCCGGTTCCATTTTCAGTGTTCTTGCGTATGACGCGTGATTTGTAGCTTCTCAAAGCGACGAGCATGCGAGTGCTGGGCTGAGGAGATCGCACGATGAGGTGAGTTGAGGACTTGTACATGTTAGACTGTTGTATGCACCTTTTCTACGTGGGCGCCGCCATCTTAAATTCTGGAACTTCCGGTATGCGTGAAAACATCGCTTTCTTCTCGCCTCGCCAGTAGAACGTGTTACCATTTTAATTGTAACCGTCAGTCGTTCTTGTTATGTCCCTTCTATATTTTATTACTTGTTCCGGGTTGTTATTGCATCTTTTTTTTTTTTTTCGGAACGCATACCGGATACGGGGAAAGCGTGGCTGGGTCCGAGGCTAAACAAAAAAGGTGTATAGAGGATTGCAGACGGAGTGACTGGCCGCTACCATATCTCTGCTCGTGCGAGCATGCCCGTGCAATAGACCGATCTCACCCGCCAGTTTGACTACGCCACAGCTGCCGCAATGCATCGAGGGAACTTGAGGCTCTCTGCACGTGCGACAATCTCGCAGGAGCTCTGCGCGTGTAGAGCACGAGACGGCGCAGTCCCTCGCAAGCACGGCCGGCTGTCTCCTTTGAACTAAAGTTATGGCGGCGTCACGCATGCGCCGAACGCTTAGTGAGATTGGTCTATTGCAAGCTTACCGAGTCTACGTCCACACGCAAGCTTCACGTGCTTGCACGCATGGCGCACCAGTCGGGTTGCCCAGCTTGCAATTGTCTATAGACCTATTGCTAAATTACCCAAGCATCAAGGAGAATGATGGGAATGTATGGACACGCGCCACACGCGCTCGCCTTCCCCGTATAAAAGGTTCGAAGTAAAACACCAAAATAAAGCGTTGACAAGCGCGCGTGCAAATGCCATTTGTTTTAGACATTTGCTTTAGAAAAGCTACTACTGCTGACGCCAGCACGTGCAGCGCGTGTAACTACACTCGGAGCATGCTCCCTGGCGCTTGGGAATTTAGCAATAGGTCTATTGGCAACGTGAGCGATCAAAAGCGTCGCTGTGGTCGGCCCACCACAATTGGTCGAATGCTCATGATGACGTCAGCAAAGGATTTCTCAGCGACGCAAATAAGAGGAATGTAAGAACTTAAGTTTTGACGGTGTTGGCAGTGTTGCTTTGAGACCGATATGATTTCAGGCTTCCACCATGCCCATTACAAACACCATCAAACTTGTTGTTCACAAGGTAATGACGTCACGAAAGGTACCCAAACGAGGACGCCACCGAAACATCTCGCCGCTAATACTCGTTTTCACCTCAAGAACAGTAGTAAAAAAAGGAAGGCTCTTCGCGGAGCATTACTAATTTCCACCGTGAGGTGGAGATTTAAGAGATATTTAGGTGCATTTTAAAATAGATATATGTTACCTTATCAAGACGTACACGTTTCAAACACCAAAAGCATCCCTTCTGCCTCCGACGACCAAATCTTGTAAGAACTACTTCGCGTGGCGTATGAACAATACGCAAAACTTGCCTTTTTCCTTGAGGTGAAAACGAGTATAGAAAGCGCACATCCTAGACTTAAATAAATAAGAGAATAAACTTATAAGACACTTATTTGTATCGGTCTTATAGCCGTCATTACTTCACCAGATAAATGACCAGATGACGTCTCGACTGACAATAGAGCGTTTTCGCATAACGATACGCCATTTTTTGTTTTTCAAATTTGGGGAATGTATTCTGAAGTCGTACTTTTCTAGGAAAGTACAAGCAAAAATATTTTAATAAAGAACAACTTACAAGCACATGCTCAAAGAATGTACTTCAAGTTCATTATTATTTATTATTTGTGTGAAAACGTTGGGGGATTTACAAAGGTCTCTGGAACGATTTTTGAATCTTGGAAGACCTGCATATCCTGAGTTTTGGGAGGAAAGGCTATGCAAAGAGGACACCTCTGAGTTGCCCTATAGCACGCGATTCTTCAAATACAGCGCAAACTACGGGAGCACCAGATGAGCTTCAGAGCGGGTGCTACGTTTTGTTACATCCTTTCAGTGATCATGCAGTGTGTACACCTCCTATAGTGGGCGAGAGTTTCTACGTTGGGGAGAAGTGGAGACCAGCCCTTTGTTCAAATGGGTCAAGTCTCCTTGAGCTTCGGGACACAGAGAAATGCCAGTCTTCGGCGCTGATCCCGCATTTACTTGTCCTCACTTGCGACGTGTATGTCTGCTCCCCGCGCCTCGTAGCAGGGTTGTTGCAATGGGGGGGGCTCGTGAAAATTTTAGGGGGTTTTGAACCTTCCGAATTCCCCCCCCCGCCCCCCTTCCCTACGCCACATAATTGCTCCTCTATGCAAATAGCAGCTGATTTTCCAACATATTATCTTTTCGTGCAGGAATGTTTGTTGATAAGCGGGCCTACCACAAAAATTCGAAAGTAATTTGTAATTTGAGTAGAAGTTACTCGGAAAAGTAATTAAAGTAAACTACTAATCACCAAAATAAAAATGTAATTGAAAGTTACCAAACTACTCAGAAAATAAAACTTTAACATGAAACTCTAACCAAGCTTTATCAAAAGCCGGAAACTGTCAGGAAGAAGGACTTGGATCTTTTCTTTTTGCGGAGACAACTGGAATACCGTGCTCCGGAGCATTTTCCTGCCATCGACGACTTTGCCAGATCTGCTGCCACGTCGGCCGCTGAGAGAAGGAGCTCGGACCACCAGAAGAAGCTCGTATCTCTCCAATTGCGTCCCGCCGTCTCCCAAGAGACCAACAGGAGGTTCGTGAAAAATCTTTCTTCGAGAGAACTCTCTGAGACCGAGACTCGTGTTCTGGCAAAGGGAAAAAAGTTCAACCTAACCACAACAACGCCGCCTATTGCTTCGATGGCAGCTGCTGTCGAATATGGCCTGCGTGAGTTAGACCCCTGCATCCGTGAAGAAGCCCGCCTCAAGGCCATCGGCGTGCTGTCCAAGGCACACCGACGGGAGCAGTTAAATTACACGCCGGAAGAGAAGGCAGCCATTCAGAACTTGAGAGAAGACAAGAGCATCGTCGTCCTCCCTGCCGACAAGGGGAACGCAACCGTGCTACTCGACCGCGCAGACTACGATGAGAAGGCGCTTCAGCTTCTCAACACCGACGCCTACATGATTCTGCCAAAGGACCCGACTGCCAAGATTCAGGCAAGTCTAAACAAAATGCTCTCTACGATTTTTATTAAGTATCCCGAGTCCCGAGGCCTTTACTTCGGTCTCATTTGCCGGAACGGGTCAGCGCCGGCCTTTTATGGCCTGCCGAAGGTGCACAAGCCAGATGTCCCCCTCCGACCCATAGTGGATTTCACAACGTCTCCGTTACGTGCGTTGTCCAACCATCTCCACCGACTGCTGTCGCCACTAACCGGGAAAACTGACACGTACGTCCAAAATTCTGGACACTTCATCGAGCTCACATCGGGCCTCGAACTGCGGGACGACGAGAGCCTTGTCTCCTTCGACGTCGTGTCGCTTTTCACAAGTGTGCCTGTGCCTCTGGCAGTGTCTGTGACGCGGGCGGCCCTCTCGTCTGACACGAGACTCTCCGAAAGAACGTGCCTTGAGGTGGACGAGATTTGCCGTCTACTGGAATTCTGCCTAACCAGCACTTATTTTTCTTTTGCTGGCAGCTTCTACAGACAAACCAGTGGTGCGGCTATGGGTGCTGCGGTCTCCGTCACTGTGGCAAACCTCGCAATGGAGGCGATCGAGAGAAAAGCCCTCGACACTTTCTCCCCAGGACCCGTGTGTTTCCTGCGGTATGTCGATGACTGCTTTTGTGTTGTAAAGACCAGTGAGATCGACCGTCTCCACACACATCTAAACTCCATCGAGCCAGCGATTCAATTCACGATTGAGCACGAATCAGATGGCTGTCTCCCCTTCCTAGACGTCTGTGCAGTGAGAAAGTCCGGCCGGCTGAACTTTCATGTGTATAGGAAGCCGACACACACAGGCCGATACCTGGACTTTTCATCGAGCCACCCTAGGACACATAAGTCTTCCGTGGCTTCGGCACTCGTCAGACGGGCGATCACGGTCTGCACTTCAGAGGAGACCCTTCAAAAAGAGATCGAAACAATCAAACAAGACCTGCGTAAGAATGGCTACCCAACTAGATTTGTAAAAAGCACAATCAAGAAACTTCGACGCACCTCTTCAACCCAAGACGCCGCCCCTCCTCCCCCCACCCGCGTGTGTGTGCCCTACATCAAGGGCACAAGCGAGGTCCTCGCCCGAGTACTACGACAGTACGGCGTAGCGGTATCACACAAGCCAGTCTCGACCATCGGCGGCCTTCTCCCCCTACCAAAGGATCGTCCCCCGAGGGAGAGGGCACAGGGACTGGTTTACAAAATTCCCTGCGGTGACTGCCCCGCGTCGTACGTTGGGGAAACGAAAAACTATCCCGAGCGCCTGCGGCGCCACCGCTACGACATCGCGAAGAAGAATGTGGAGGGAAGCGCGCTGGCTGAACACGTCGAGAAGACAAGCCACTCCATCGACCTCGACAACAGCTCCATTCTCGGAACGGAGAGAAACTGGCGGAGGCGCCTTCTGTTGGAGTCGTGGCACATTCAGTGCACACGTGGAAACGTAAACCGGTCGACGGGGACCCTCCCCAGCAGCTACGTTTCCGGGTTAAGAGGGATAATCCGGAGAGCACCCGGGGGTGTTCGGGTTCGTGGGCAGGCCGCTCCGCTGGACAAAAACAGTCACCCGTGAGCAAGGAACCGAGTTGGTTCCGAAACGTCGGGATTTTCGCTTTTAATAAAGCTTGGTTAGAGTTTCACGTTGAAGTTTTATTAATCATTCCTAACCAGACGGATGTCCGTCGAATATGTTTACATTTAACTCAGAAAAGTAGTTAAACTACAGTAGCTTTAGTAGAGTAGCTGAACCACGTAAAAGTCTGCATGCAGCCAACGCGCACGAATTGCTTTGCCGCAAAGCCAACTTTTCGTGCAGGAATGCTTGTTGATAAGCGGGCCTACCACAAAAATTCGAAAGTAATTTGTAATTTGAACAGAAGTTACTCGGAAAGTAATTAAAGTAAACTACTAATCACCAAAATAAAAATGTAATTGAAAGTTACCAAACTACTCAGAAAAGTAGTTAAACTACAGTAGCTTGAGCAGAGTAGCTGAACCACGTACAAGTCTGCGTGCAGCCAACGCGCACGAGTTGCTTCGCCGCAAAGCCAAAGGAGGCCGTTTCGACCGATAGGAGATTCTTCCTCTCTATGCTCATCTCACAGGATGTGTGAAGCACTATTCAAGGTATAGGCGCTAGGCTAATCTCTGCAGACTGTTTTGTTTCAACGAGCACTCGCACATAGCGCCCATGTTTCCTCAAGCCTCGGACTCCTTCGTAAAACTGGTGTATATGCGCCGAGAAATTCGGCGCATATACAGCGTTCAGCGTTCTAAAGCGTTCGACGAGTGCAGTGAAGACAAAGGCAGCTAGGTTTAGGTCTACCCACTCATCCTTGCAACCAAAGCTCGGCGTTCTCACGTCTCCTCCTCTCCCTCAGTTTCTCGGTGCATATTATTACCAGCCAGTTAGAGTACATTTTACAGCCTTGCAGCATGCCATTTCTCTTTTCCACAATAGCTCTGCCATAGCACAATTAAGACACTGTTTTGCTATGATCACCAAGTCGACTTTAAGATCATCCGCATTTTTTCGAGGGAGCAATGCCTTTACGTATTTTAGTTATTCGAGGAAGTATGACAGCTTTGTAGATTGCGCAAAACGAAAGGACTTCAATTTCCGCGAAAGGCGTGGCCGCGGTTTTGAGCCACGGCCGCCGCGACTAATTATCGTCATTAAGGCGCTCTCGGGGCACCGTTCACGTCGTGATGGAGCTCCAAAAGAAAGGCTGCCTGAATGGGACGAAGGGTCCAAGAGGTGGGAGGCAGGAACGTCCTTTGCTCGACCAGAGACTGCACGCGAGTTCCGAGGCTGCGCCGCGCAAGGCGTCTTTTCAACAGGACCATTAACATGACCTCCCAATTAGAGCTTATTCAAAAGCATTTGTGAGCGAGTAAGCTTACATGAGAAGTCGTTATCACTATACCGAAGGCTTTTGAAAAGTAGTGCAGTACGTGACAGCGCAACCCCGAATATGATGCGCTTTCAAGACTTCGTGCTTTGATCGCTAACTGCTGTGATTTGTTTAATGAGATCACGATTAAACGGGTGTATACCTATTTTGACATCTACTTGCCTTGGATTCCTAATGCTGCCTTATCTTTGTGCCAGAGAATGAACACCCGAGTGTATGCGGCAGATTATTTTTGACCGCATCAAACTTTCACAACACCTGGTGACCAAAACGTAATAAATAAAAAACAACAACAACACGGTTTTTATGTTAGTTTATTAGCCTAGACTGAAAATAAAATATATCAGGGATTTCGCACACATAAGGAAACGTGTTGAATACTGCACAAACAAAGGGAAACTATAGAAGCTCGATCAGGCAAGAAAAGGAGAAGGGAAATACCAAACTTGGCCTCTAACAGTGATGGGGCTGGACTGGTAAGTGTTTTGAAACGTCCTATGTAACATCGCGTTTTTCAATCGCCAGATTGTTTTACATAACAAGACCATCAAGCTGGTGTATAAATTGGTGGGTGCCCACTGTTTCGATGTCAAAATCTGACAAACTCGAATAAAACTTTTCTCTTGTTTCTCCGGAGTTCCTGCACCTCATAAACATTTGTATTATCTTGGAATCTGAACGAAATACCCGGACAATCCGATAAAAGGAGAAGCACAAAATCATAATTTCAGGATGTCTCATATCTCCACCTGACACAAAAATAAATAAAGGAGTAGGAGATAATATAAAAGGGTTGAGTGTCGTTTCAAAGAGTCAAACTAAATTGTATAGGTGACAGAAGAGGCTCGACTTTCTTCTCGAGTTTTCAGAATAGGGAAGGAAACAAATGGGTTATTTTGTCACTGGAACGCCGTCTTCCACTGTACAAAATACTTGTACACCTGCTTTCCAGCAGAGAATTCGAGGAACCACTCCTCAGAGAGTCAGTCGCTGCGGAGTAAGGAGGGAGCAAGGCGAACGACGGCGCCGCAGAAAGCTACCCAACAACATTGCAGCTGTTCTATGTTATCGCCACATGTCGGTTCACAGGACGTCCGCGCTTGTTTAACTGAGCCGTGTATTTCATTGCCCATATCTTTATATATTCCATTGAAGTTGTCATACTGACTGACCTTTGTCCTCGCCTCCCGTCTCCTGTCTCCCGCGCGAGCTTCCTATTTCCGATAACGCTTCAGCGTCTCACGCACCTCGAGCGCGCACGCTTTCACATTATTAGGAATTAGTGAGTCCAGTACACAAAGCCGGACAGAACAGTTGGAAATTGAACGCACACTTTTCAGCGCTTATCACCCAGGCGAAAAACTCCCAGCCACTGCGCCGTTGACGTACGCGCGGCGTACGACATTTCACAAAAGAGAGCTAAACAGCTCTCCCTTGAGAATGCGTAGTACTGGGCCTTCGCAGAACGCAATTCAAAGCCGCTAGTAGACAAATATGTGGGCCCTTGGAAGGCATTATGATTGGGTCTCTGAAAGCAGGCCACACCGACCTTGGCATCCTCGGAGATGGGGATGAGCTTGCCCAGGTGGTCCGATGGGAGGGCGCTGGGCGAGCGTGCGTTGCTGGGCCACGACTCCTCGATGCGCAGCTGGACGCCCGCTAGAATGGACGCCTCGTCCTTGCCCACGGGAAGCTCGCCATTCAGCACCCGGTCCCGGAGCTGCACGACACCACCACATCGTCAGTCGCAGCAGGTCACCCGGAGGGCCACTGAAGCGCTTTGAGAACAGTCGCACCACTCTTTCGCCATCCGACGATGATTGCCAAGCGAATCCGTCGTTTACGACGCCAGCTATGCGAGCATCCCGTTGAACCGGGGATCCATTTAACATAACGCAACAAAACAAGGTCCTACTACGTTCGGTTTCATTTTAATGGACTTACGGAAAAGCTTTATGACCTGGAATCAAGTGAAATTAGGGGTGTCCGAATATTCGCGTTTCGAATTGGAGTCGAATAATGACTGACCCAACAAATCGATTCGACTTTCGGATTCCTACTATTCGATTTTACAAATAATTCTATACATCGAATATACTGCTAGAACGAAATGCAGGTTTATTCAACAATGCTTCTCGTATGGCAAAATAGCATGTGCGCCCGCAGAACTTTTTTTCAAGGAGAAGCCAAAGCCAAACCCTATTATTTTTCCGAAGGGGGGGGGGGGGGGGAGGGGGAGGGGAGGGGCGGGGGCGGGCGTATGCATTTTTTTTTTAGACGGGAGCAACCACAATTGTTTAAACGTGCATATATTTTAGTACGATCGGAGTCATTTTATGGAATAATTCTTTTTATCGACGGAATAAGTGTGACGTCAGACTGACAACTTTGACGGTGTTAGTTTTATGAACACGATGACATCCAGCTTCCGCCGTGCTCTTTAATTATACCCTGGGGCTTGTCGTTCACATTTGACAATCCTAGTCGTGCCGTCACGAGCAGGGACCATAAAGCCGCAGACAAAGAACACGCTATTCCGTGCAGACACGATGACAGAAGTGCCTGCGGACACAGCTCAAGCTACTTCAAAGCGTGTTTGTTCCATACATATGTTTCGCTCATGTCCGTACACAGTTGTATGACCAACGTGACCGCCATACCAGGGAGAAACACGACTGATACAGTGTCTGCAGATTGGCTTTTGTAAGATGTATAAGCGGTGTGACCTAAAAGTATACGCCACCGAAACATCCCGTCGTCAATATACCCTGAATCCCAAAAAGAGGCAGTCCCCCTACCCCCCCCCCCCCTCTCCCCCTTGCACCCCACTCTGAACGCCCATGTTTATAGAAAGCCTTGACCGACGAACCATTTCCACAGAAAGTAGCTAGCTTCATCTGCATCTCAAACAAAGCAGGCACACTTCTTGGATGCGTTGACCGAAAACCCGCAAAGCACGCACGTCGCCATTTTGAATTTAATAACCTTGAGTTGTTCATTACGAGTTCAATGGCGCGTTCCGGACTTGCTTTCAGAGTTTAGAAAACCAAGGAGCTTTGGAGGGCATAAGGGGGATGTTTCAGATCAGAATACAACTTTTAACTGTAACAAAGGCTAAGGTATTGCCTTCGCCTCTCGAGAGACATTTGATGTGTATCCGCCAGTGTTGGCGGTAACGCGTTACAAGTAACGGCGTTACCGGTAACGTATTACTTCTTCCCTTAACGTCGTAACGTTACAGATTAAAAACAGTACTTACGTTACTTATTTCGAGTAACATGTAACGCAGTTACGTTATTCGTTACATATGCTTTCAAGACTTAAAAAAATACACTTATTTTTTTTTTCGTGTTTCTAGACGCCAAGCCATACAAATTTGGAAGTTCCTTGGTTCTTTTGCGTTTTTTCTCGTGAGTATTTAGGTGAAACCGGAAAAAAGATATCGTAATTATGTTCAGTTTCTGGATGGACATAATGTTTCTCGATATATGTCACTTATGCATGCCTGTAACGTCAAAATAGTAAAATGTGTTAATTCACAATTAAAATGTAACGCGAAAGTTACGTGTGTTACTTTTTAAAGGTAATGGTAGCGGGTGCTTTTTATTTTGAGGTAACTTAGCTCGGTAACGCGTTCCTTTTATTTGCAAGTAACGAGTAACGTATTTCGTTACCTTTTTTCGCTAACGCTATTAAGACTGGAGATGTACGAAAAAAGGCTCGAGGTACACCTAAGCACTTCTTATGAGTTGTGAATGCGAAATGATGAATGTCGTTCTTGAGCGCGTCCTCGTGAAGTTGCCGCGCCTCGCTGACATCGGCCGTGCCGCCACGGAGTCAGTGCAGGAATCGGCTGGCGCGCTCGAGCCCGCCAGCCGATTCCTTCTGCCGGAGCGCTGGCGGCGCGGGCACGCAGCGCCGTGGGGTGGCGCTGATTGAAACTGACGCGGGGCGGCCTTCTTCGACTTCATTTACTTGCCGTTTTGCGTGGCTTTTTGTGCGTCTTCGAAGCTGGGATGCCTCAGATCGCGGCTTCACGAATTTATCTGCCGTTTGGCGTAGCTGATGACGTCGGCTCGCTCCATGGGTCAATTATTGTTTTCGCATTAGAACCCCCGTGGCAAGTCGGAGCCCTAGGTGATGGACTACGTCCAACAGCTTCTGTGTAGAAGGTCGTGCCGATTCATACACAGCTGCACCATAGAGGCGGGATCGAACTAACGAGTTAAACAACCGTAGAAGGTTCTATAACTTTCTACGCAAAACTAACAAACAAAAACAGCTGTTTTATAATACAATAATCTAAGACTATACAAAAAAGTTTTATGAATATTTTTGCTAATTATTAACGTTTTGTGATTCTAAAAAAGTGATTTTTGTTGTAAGGAATGGGAGCACTACTGTGAATAAACGATTTATGAGAAGATGATTGTTCTTGTGAACTTCACATTCACATGTCAAAAGTAACACACGTAATAAATGTTTATATTAAATTAACTATCCCAACTGCCCTGCGCACAAACAGTAAAATATATATATATATATATATATATATATATATATATATATATATATATATATATATATATATATATATATATCGGGAGAAGAGCGCATTGAAATATGCGACTTGATGTCACATTCCCCGAAGACGGCTGAAGCCCAAAATTTTGCAATAGTACCGACTTCTATTTGGCGGCCTTAAATTTTATATTCCGTCGCCAGTTGAGAACTCGATCGATTTCCAAACGTCCCCAGACAAGACTTGGGTGCCCAAATTCGGAATGATGAACGAATGCCTGAAAACAGTCGAACCATGTCCACATCGAGACAGGCTTTCTCAAAGATGGCTCATTTTAGAGGATTTCCCATAGCACCAGCTTGTAGTCAAACGCCCTAAAAATTGTTTTACGTCACCAGTTAGGGACTCGGCCGATCTCGAATCGTTCCTGAATGAGGCTCGTGTGCCCGAATTTGAAATAATGAACGAATGCCTGAAAACAGTCCAACCATGTCCATTTCGAGACAAGTTTACTGAAAGATCTCTAATTTTGCAGGATTTGCCATAGCAGCAGCTTATAGTCGAGGGCCCTAAATTTTGCATTTCCTCAGCAGTTAAGTTCTCGGAGAACCTCAAAAAGTTCCTGGATGAGGCGCGGGTGCCCGAATGTCAAAATATGAACTAATGCGTCAAAAGAGCCGAACCATCCCCAATTTGAGACCGGTTTTCTCAAAAAGGACTAATTTTGAGGTATTGGCCATTGTATCAGGACGTGCTCGAGGACGTCACATTTTATAATCCGCCTTTAGTTGCAAACTGCGCTGCCCTCGAAAAGTTCCCTGGCGAGGCGCGCGTGCTCAAATGTCAAAAGATGAACGAATGCGTAAAAACGGCCGAACCATCCCCAATAGACTACTTCCATAAAGCACTGCATGCAACACGGCGCGCGTTGCACTCTGGGAACTAGTTGGCCAGAGAAGAGAGTGGCATGGTTTCGGTTTCGATCGTCACGTCGACAAGAGATTATACATAGAGTGTGGACTATTAACGGCCGTTGTCTCATCTTTTCTGGTCCCGAGAGCGTCATTTGTGCACTCTCTAAACTAACCTAAATGGCCAGACTTCGAAGCTTTAGCACAAGCCCGAGACGTATAAAGCCTGTCTCAAGACATGCTTGTTGTATTTTTGTACTTGAGCCTTTCTGTTAGCGTTTCGAGGTATGTGGACAAGCCAGTGCTGGGAATCTCGATGCTGCGAAGCTCGGGGATCTTGCTTGTGTACGAATCAGCAAGCTGTAGGAACCAATAAGTATGCATACATCGAGCTCGCGCCTTTACATTAGTGTTGTTGATCAGGAAGTTTGTTTGTTTTGTGCGTTCATAGACGAAATATGACTTTTTGCAATTATTGTTTTTCTTAATATGCCTGAGTACGCGAGGTAAAACTCGGAGGCGCCATTGAAAAGCTCAATTTTAACACACTTCTTATATCTTATCTGTACTGACCAGCAGCACTGCACGAGGTGAAGTCCCCATCCGATTGCATTCCACTATTATTCAACATCGCGTATGCGCATTAAGTTATCCTGCAATCGTATAGGAACATTCGCACATACAAACCGTTTTAAGAAAGCAAAAGACGACCACTTGTTTGAAGAATGTTACACCGTTTGCCGGAAGTGCGCCGGACGGGCATGAACCCTATATGCGGTGCGCCAAACCAACAAAATTATTCAAAGCTCATCTGACGGTTGCTAATGGCCATAATATTTGTTATGTGTTTGCTTTCTTCCTGACTGAATATCCGGAGATAATTTCAGATACACCGTTCAGGCACAGATCTTGGGCGTCAGTAAAGCTCGTCTAAAAAGGCTTAGTGAGGAGTGGGGGACGCTTGTTAGGGCCTCCGTCGAGCCAATCTCAGCGTTTGCTTCTATCTTCTATCAGCATAAAATCTTCTATCAGCATAAAATTTGAGTGGGAGATATATGATGACACGAGGAAGATATCACAGTAACTTTTGTGCAGTATATATATAGTGAGGTCGGATTTATGGCGTTTCCTTAAAAGTTCATGCGTCAAAGCTGGCTCAACTTTGATACTCCTGTGAGGATGCGGCTGGCTTTTCGCCCAATGATGTAACAAGAAGCGGAGGTTTGGCAAACAAAATACGTGTAAGGCTCAAGGTGACCAAATTTCAGTTGTAGTTCACGGGTACTAAACGGGGTTATTGAAATTGAGCTCGAAGATGTGCTCATGGAGTGAAGTGACTAAGCCACGTTTGCATACGCACGCAAAATATCCGGTGTTTCGGGAACCAAGGAGAGTGCTCCGGTCTTCGTTTTGTATCGCTCGAGAATGAGTGTATTGTACATTCGTAAAAAGTCAGATAATCGAAAACGGAAGCAGCGCGTTCGGTCGCGGCGTGATAGCATGAGATGAAGCTGCTCAGTCGAAACCGAAACTGAGTGGCCAACTAGTTCCCAGAGTGCACTGCGTGGTATTTCGCCGCGATGGGGCGCGTCGGTTTTGGAAGAAGTCCATTTGAGACCAGTGTGCTCACAAGGTACTCATTTTATAGTATTTTGTACATCACCAGGATATGCTCGAGGGCTCCACATTTTAAATTACGCTTTTAGTTGAAAACTCAGTTGTCGTCAAAACGTTCCCTGGAGAGGGAACGCCTCTACTTTCCCAAAGTTCAAAATATGAACGAACGGGTAAAAACGGCCGAACCATCCCCGCTTCGAGACGATGCAACTTGGTATGCGTTGATCTGTGGTGATTTGGCACGATGAAGGCGGTTGAGAAAATTCATCCGCATTTTGGCTCCGCCAGCCTTGCGCCTATTGCAACAGTGGCAACTTTTGCGCACCACCGCGTTTCCCATGTGCTGCGATTCTTTCTAAAATTTACTGATTTAGTGGTTTTCGATGACGCTCGCAAAGTTTCTAATTTGAACAATATGTTCAATTTTACTAATAAAATTATTCAACAAAATTTAGTTAATTATTCAACTTATCGTGACAATTACAGTCTAAAAAAAAAAGAAACCGCGCCGCTACTTTCCCGCACAACACCCGGAGAGCCAATCACCGCAACTTACGGAGGCAGCTCAGCGAATGACGATGCCGAAACACATATGTTTAGACCAAAAAACGCAGTCTGAGTTGTGACATTAAGCAATGCAAGCGCATCGTCATTCGCTGAGCTGCCTCCTTAAGTTGCGGTGATTGGCTCTCCGAGTGTTGTGCGAAAAAGTAGACGCACGTTTTTTTTTCTTTTTTTTTAAAGTGATAGCTTCCTATAAATTTGCCCCTGGCCGTATAACTTACGTTATTATACTAAATCAGTGTAACCTTAACAAATAAAAAAAAGATGTTTAAAACCTAATATAAACACACAGTATAATAATATAAATGTAATAAATTTAATATTGTAGTTCATTCGGACGTGGTGTAAATGCCGCAGAAGCGATAGTTTGTATACTTAGTTTCAGCTTGAGACTGGACTCAGCCGACGCTACGAGGTAATGGTACCAATCAAGCAGCGTCAAAAGCGCAAGTCATTAGGTCTTTTTTGTTTATGATTGGTTCGGCAATGACAGAACACGTACAGACACATGAAGAGCATGATGGTGCGTTTTTAACGCTGCCTGATTGGTCCCATCAGCTCGTAGTGTCGGCTGCGTCTAGACCTAAAGGTGAAACGAAGGGGGATATTGCTGCGTGCGTGACGGAGTTGGCAACGCATGCGGTTGTCACGCAGGGGAATGGGTTCGAATCCCGCTCGGGCCGGATCCTTATTTTAATAATTTTGTACTCTACTGAGAAATCCCAGCCCATTCTCGGCTGTAATCCAGTGTTCTTGTTCAGAACATTCCTGAAGGTGCCGCGTGTATGCAAGTAGAGGTAACGCGCTGAGAGAGTTTTAGTAATACGTATAGCAGCAAACGCAAGCCCCCTACGTTAGCGTCAACGTTGCGTCCTCCATACTGCGCATGAGCCATACGTACGTACTGCGGCGAGCTATGCGCACGTACGCTCGCTATCGCTTTTTGCGAGCGTACGTAGTGGTCCCCTGCGTATACATTCTCCTTGCTCTCGTCGCGCACGGGAAAGCGCGAGACCACTCCAGTTCGGAAAATGGCGGCGGTGAGGCAAACCAGTGGAAGTGCTACGCGCGTTGTACGGGTTCGCTTCACCATTGAAGATGATCTCAACCTTGTGGAAGAAAGAGAAAGAAGAAGAGAAAAAGGGCGAGGCTCGTGGCGGGCGAGGACACGCGGAGTTCGGAGCTGGAGACAGACGGAAGAGCCGGTGCCGAGCAAGGCCTCCAACAGAAGACCCGGACCACTAGACAGCCTTGGCCCTCCTCTTCATCGGACTCTGAACTTAAGTACAGATTAAACGTTTTCCCAATGGTAGCGCTTCCTCGTGTGACTTCCTCGGAGCGAGTAGAACTCGGCCTGATCGGGCGGTATTGACAGGCGACCCACAACCTCCTCAAAGAAATCAACGCGACGAACCCTTTCGAGCGCCCACAAAGATGGCTGTCGATAGCCAAGAACGTTGGCGACGCCGTCGAACCCAAAAGGTGTTTACCGTGCGGTCGGTACACGAGTGGTGCGACCTATTGCTTGCACACTTCCAAGCAAATGACGAGGCCAACATTAGATTGTAGGGATCCCCCAACACTCTGGAGCGAACCATAGATCAAACTACTGGTCGCACAGCACTAAAAAAAAAAAAAAGACGAAACACGTTTACAACAGGCAGCTAGAAAGAGATTCACGCACTTCGTAGCAAAGCGAGGAGATTCGCGGTGTTAAATTGGCTTGACCGAGTACCCGCCTTGGATTGTTTGAAGCAGTTCGCAGGAGCACATCTAGATGGCGCAGCAACTCTTTACGTATGCGTTTGCCTTCCGCTATACTAAAAGTGCGCGTTCAACGCGCTTCGTAACGTTACGTCCACAGCTAGCGTGCGTTCTACGTAGTGCTAACGCAAGGGTTTTTACGCTATTCTAAAACTCTCTAATAAAGGCCACTACCCACAGTTTCGTTTGAGAGCGTTTGACTGCGTTGCGTCGAGAAACGAAAGCGAGTCACCGGTATATCTGTGCTTCGTATGAAGCGTGAAATCCAATTCAGGGAATAGCTTGGCACGCGACATAAGAAGGAGGGATGCCCTGGTTTCTCGCAGCCGCAACGCAGTCAAACGCACCCAAACGCTCTCAAACGCAACCGTGCGTAGCGGCTTAACCCTTCCGTCGCCGACGCAAGATGCGTGGCACCTTTCTCTTTAAGTTTGTAGGCACAAGTTAGTCTCATTACCCGTTTACTTTTCGTTCTAAATTCATCTGCTGTTCTGTTGGTGACAACATCGCACCATGCGGAAAGTGAATATAAATCAAGTATTAACAAATTATGTGCCTGAAATACATAAGCTGATAATCCATCCTTATATTCATCCTGTACTGAATCAACCACTAATCATAGCATTCGTTTTATGCCCCATAGGGCCTATACTCACTCACAGCACAGTTAGATCTGAAGAACTATATCGCACTCCAAGTAAACTATAAGAACTATAGAAATGTGTGCGATGACTTCTGCGAAGTTTTTTTGAAGTTGCGATGTTCTTCCTTTGATCGCAGTATCGCCATGAACGGGTAAGGGAAAATGATAAACTTCTCAGTATGTTGCTACCGCAAGACGCTCATTACCTCATAATGTTTTATCTTCGAAGTTACTGTTTTTTCCCTCGACACACACTCCGGTTTGGCGCGAATTTGCATTCTGCGTAAAAGTTAAAGGAGAATACGTTACGTAGGGACAGATAAGGGAACTAGAGGCGCCTGTCACAAACTTCTGGCCATGTCAGACTGTCGTGTTGTTTTCTTTCAATTCTTTGTGTTCTTTGCTTGCATGGTTTCCGATTCCCAAACAGAGATGGTCTCGCAATATCGGCTCAATATATTTTTTTCAGTGGTGGTCTTAAAGGTTTAATAAAGAAAAAAAGAAACAACGAGGGAGGTTAAAGTTATTATTTTTCCCCTTGTGCGTGCAGAAGGCAGCCAGCGCAGGAATTCGGGACTCGCAAAATCGAAGTTCAAAAGCCAAAACTCGAGATGAAGTCAAGGAAAGGATCAGTGGTTCCAAAGGACCATGCTTCGGCGAGTGCAAATATATTCCACGAGGAATGTTGGAAGTGTGGGAAAGCTCGGCAGCGAGTATCGACGTCTCACGAGCGGCACGCACGCCTTTAATGAATACAACCAAGCCTTCGTTGCACCGTCCTCTTTCAGTGCTCGGCTTTCAAAACAGCACACGAAACGTAGCTGTAGTCGGAAGGCGCGCGTGGGAGGGGGGATACCAAGACACCAGAGGCAGCCAAAGACAACACAAGTAGGTCCTAAGGTCGTCGGACATTTTGTTTAACTCCTCGTTCGCGGTTGTCCGGTCCAGCCGGCGCTCCGCTCTCGAGTCCAGGCGGCGACCAACTCATTAGGAGTGCAACAAAGGCGGGCCGCGCGGTCCCTCGAGATGCCGGGCCCAAGGGCGAGGGCCGTGTCGTGACCGCCCGGAACCGACGGACGATTCAGCGGGCCGCCGGATAATCATCAGGATGGCCGGCAGCAATTAGGAAGGACCGCACCGGGCGTCCACTAACATCGGCGACTCCCGTGGACATCGCAGAAACAGCTCGTAAGTCGTACCACGACGGGGACATGATTGCCGCGGGTCCCCGCCCGACCGAATCTCCGAACGGAAAGAACAGCCCGAATAGGTCCGCCCGAGTTTCGGCGGACCTTGACGCCTCCGCGACGTTCCGTTTTCTGCCATTGACCTTCGAGGGAAATGTAATTTGGACGAGCCCCGAAATGAGGCTTTGTGCCACCGAGCCCGTTCATCGGGCGTGTGGACGGGCCTCCGCTGGAGAAAGGCGCACAAAATAGAGCAGTGGACGCGGTGCGAAGGCGTCCTTTAATCATCGCCAAGGTCGTCCCCTCAGTCGAGAAAGAAGCTCGCGTTCCCCTTAGTCGTGCTTCGGTGCTTTGTTCACAGTAGGCGAGCACATTTCTCCGGGGAGAGCGTCAATGAGAGCAGGCGGCGACCGGTAACACTTTCGGCGGCACGAATGACGGTCAGGAGAGCGGGTTCCCTTGACCCACAAAAAATTCAGTTTGTGGACGCAGATACGCGGTAATATGGAAATCAACCTGAAAACCATTAGTAAGTTCTAGCGTAGTGTACGGTATACGGATGGCGTGCACTGCAGGGTGCGCGCACAACCGTGCTTTGAAGTGATGACACGAGCTCTAGGCTCTAGCTAGCAACGCAGTGTGTTGCGTACGCTATACTAAAACTGTCTATTAGAAGAAACTACTCTAGCAAATCCTCTTTTTTAACACAATGTGTCTTAGGACTGGTTTCCAAGTCTAGAGAGTCACGAAATGTTGTTATGAAAACATTATAACACGGCCGGCCAGTCGCTCCGTCATTCAATGACATCCCTTCGCCAACGGGGCGGGCTTCTTTATTTATTTTCCTGGTATTGGCTGCGCTGTTTGATCAGCATCCTGGAGCTGAAAGGTGCCCCCAAACTTTGGTTTCCACTGGACTGAGACTCGCTCGTTCTGAAATGGGGTGGTCTGCACGTACGATGGGTCATCCAAATATGAGCTTGAGAGCTTCGAGTGGAAACTTCGGGGTGGCGTCAGATGAACAGGAGATCTCCGTCGTTTTAGCCACCTTAAAGCTGCAGTCGCACCGCTCCATACATCATACAAAAAAAAAACAGCATGGGGTTCGCTGCAGGCATCATCTGCGGGCAGGCCCTATGCATGTTCGACGCATGTTTGCTCTATGTATGTTTGTCTGCTGACAGTTTCTGCATGACCAATGTCATGCGTAGAATACCCCAGACAGTGTCTGGAGACTGGCTCTTGTAAGATGCACAAGCAGTGTGACCGCGGCTGAGCCCGGAACTGATCCCATCAAGGAACCTCAGAGTACACTTTCCTGGGACGCGCACGAGAGCATCAACCGTCATCATCTTTCTGACCAGCATCGTACGAACTTGAATTTTGGCGCCCGTGCACGCACGCACGCACGCACGCACGCACGCACGCACGCACGCACGCACGCACGCACGCACGCACGCACGCACGCACGCACGCACGCACGCACGCACGCACACAAGGAATAATAATAAAAAGGCAACTGCACTTCTTACCATGAAAGCTACGGCGCCTGAATGCTCTATAGGAGGATGTAATCAGCCGTGTGTGGTACCTGCGATCATTTGGGCTTCGTATTTGCGAGCTAATCGCGACGCACCGAAATATTGCTGCCGCCCATGCGTGTCACGGGCGTGACACGCATGAGCGGCACACTTACGAGTTCACAAAAAAACAAACAAACAAAAAAAGCTTTAACGCCCGTTCGAATTTGGCGTGGAACGCGATTGCATGGAACGGGTCAAACCCCAAAACGCAAAAGCGACCCTTACACACAGACACACACAGAAAAAAAAAACGCGTTACGATAGAAATGAAGCTTACGAGCGTCGGTCTGGAAGCGGCAGTGGTTGCGGGCCCCGACTGCGCTGGTGCGCGGCACTACGGTGGGATTTTTCCGCGGGCGATTGTTTTCCAGCTTAGCGGAACTCTCGATTACGGCAGCCGGGGCGCCGGTTGTTGTCATTTGGCGCAGAGAGTGTGGCCGTGCGACCGTGTCGCGTGCGGAGCTGCGGCTCTCCCGTTTGTTGTGGATGGCTAATGAACCATACAGGGAAGGGTCGACCCGTGCGACCCGACAGCGATTGGGTCAGGGGAGACCCCGACTGCACGCGGGAAGACCGTGGAAAGGAGGGAGGGAGGGGGGGGGGGGAGGCTCGAGGGCTTTTGCGCTTGTCCCCGGTAATCAATGAAGCAGCCACAAGTCTCGAGCAGCCACGCAGTCGGCAGGTAGGAAGCCCCATTTAGACGTCCCTTAGAAGCCGGCGACTGTGATCAATACCGGACCGGGCAGCCATGGGTTCAATTTCGACGGACGGGCTCGACAGGTCCCGGGGCACTCTCTCGACGTCGTAACACGGGAGAAGTACGGCGACGTCGACGGCATCGTGTCTTCGCTGGGCGAGAACTTTTGTTCGGTTGAAAACAAATAGACACATATCTAGACGAAGCGGCGTTGTTCAGGGAATTAAGTTGAGAAGGTTCGTGCGCCAATTTTACGATAAAGGAATACCTGCGCGTTTGTGAACGCGGATACGGAGACTAATGAAAAGAAATAGTTGGTACGTTGTGGTATTGAATAGAGGGGCGCCTCCTCTACTCCAGCCCGAGGTAACGAAGAATTAATGTTCACAGATCAGTTCGATTCATGCTATGGTCCGCGTGGCATAACTTTGGGTCCCAGTGTCGAGTGACAGAAATAGGTTTATAAATAGAGGAAACTTCTCTGGCCAATCTCGCTTCGCACGCTGGCGATGAGAAGGTATAGTACGATGTTCACGTCCCGCCCACACCACGGCACTGCGCGTGGGCAGCAACCAGATCCGTGATAACGATTTATGGAGACTAAATACGAGCACTGCCAAAATATTACGGAAATGGAAAATCGCGATCGACTCTAAAACTGATATTAAAAATGCTATCACCAGCTTCTCAGCGAAAATTCAGCAGGTTGGCTGTTTGTCAAAAGACCCGATGTCATCTTCATACTCAAGGAGTTTTGTTGTTCGTAATAGCACTTCTTTTGCGGTGTTTTTGTTACGTGATTTGATGCGGCCGTCCTTTGTAAGTGCTCCTCAGCGATCGCGCACGAAGATTATTGAGTCGCTGCTAGCTCAAGAGTGTCGTGGTGACGAAGTGTAAGGAGCCCAAGGGACTGGCATTGTTGCGCAATGGCGAGCACGCCTTGCTATGCTGTGGGTCGCGCAAATAACACGCCGCGCAACACGGACGTGCGTTTTCACCAGTTCCCCAAAAACTCCAAGTTGAGGAAGGTGTGGATCAACGCCATTCGTTTATGAGATTTCGGAAAGCCGTGGACTCCGACACCCAGATCGAAGTTCTACTCGCTAATGCGGGCTTCTCTACGATAATATTGCGAAGCAATAATGAGGCACGCTTCGAGCCGGTACTGAACGAGTTCCGTTTTTCTTACTATAGGTGGCATTCACTGGCGGCCATTGTTGAGTCCGTTCCTGCTCAGCGCGAGCTTACGATAAGCCTCCACAACGCTTCTGCAACGTGCATTGCACACCACCAAGGTTGGAGTTCTGTCTCAGAAGAGAACTGGGGGCTCGTTCTGAGCCTGTGCTGGGAACACCGCGCTTAATTATAGCGCCCATTGAATACCACCTATTCATAGCGGCGAACTCACTTCTCGGCCTGCTAGAGATGTTTTATATCTATGAAGCAAAGCAGTAAAACAGCCGTAGCATTTTACCTGACTGATCGAAACTGCTCTTTCGACTAGGCCAGTCGTACGTTTTGCACTACCGGGGTATAAACTTTGCATTACACAATGGCTGGATGGATGGATGCTAACGACTGTACCCTTTATAAGGGGGGTAGCTTGCGCCTCTCAGCCTAGACACTAAACACAAAAAGTATGATTCCTCCCCTCGTCCTTCTGAGCCAATTTGCTTCCCCTCTGCAATTTTTTGTAACCACCACCAGGCGGTGTGGGAGATTACCAAAATGACCTTTGTGGGATCGGGGAAAAAAAAAACGAAAAACAACATATCCCATTTTTTCCCCCGGCGAGGGTGTCGCCAATCTTCCTCCGGTCAAACCTAGTCCTGGTTGCCTTAACGCCCGGTCAACTGGGAGACATGGTTGAGACTTTGGGCCGAAGCCACGCGGGAGGAAGTCCCTCCTATTCCTCTGTCCCCAGCTGTGCTAGTTAGCCGTACGTCATTCCATTCTCCCTATTTACTTTCCACCAGTCTTCCAATCTCGTCTTCGTTATTAAAGTGCACTTATCATACATTCTTCCGTTCTCGTCTGCAAACCATAACGCTCCGGCCAAATCTCGTGCACCTCAACACCCCGTGTTCTATTGTCTCGTCTTCCCCTTGGCACACGGCTCACCGCCGGATCCATTTCCTCATACTTTGTCCTATACATGTCCTATAGTCCTTAATACTCTTGTTCTACACTTCGTTTAACCCTTAGTTCAGACGCAGCCAACGCTACGAGCCGAGTGGACCGATCAAACAGCGTCAAAAGTGCACCATCATGGTGTTTGTCATGTTTATGCACGTGTTCTATCATCGCTGAACCAATCATAAACTTAAAGACCGAGTGACTTGCGCTTTTGACGCTGCTTGATTGGTCCCCTTACCTCGTAGCGTCGGCTGAGTCTGGACTTAAGCTGAAACAAAGTATAGCCTAAAATAACAACGAGCTCTCCCGTGAATGATCATACCAATGTTCCTTTATTATGTCCTGTTTTCGTCTCCTATACATAGTTAAAGCTGAATCCCCTGCATTTTTTCCCCAGCGTTTTTTTCACCGATTTGTTTGCTCTCTTTTTCACTTAGGTAGTCTGCTCTGTCCCAGCATTTGACTGTTGGTATTTGAATGTCAGTTTTCGGGTTCGGTTTGTCCATTTACTGTTCAGACTTTTCATATATAGGTGCTTATGTACCTTTCTCGCCCATCGTGTATCCTCCACTGCGCCTAGTCTTTGTTCAGATTTCAACTTACTGATCGCCTCTCCAACCTCGAAAGATTCCCAGCCCATGTATCCCTGCACTCCTTCAGTTGGTGCATTCCCATGCGCCCCCATTGCCAGTCTGCCCACGCTCCTCTGCCGAGTCTCTGAACTGGAGTGGGAGTCAGCTGATCACCAGGGTTACCATCTTCTCGAGCTGGTAGTATCCGTTTCGCTGTAGCTAGATTACCGGAAACAAAACTTTGCGATAAGATACCTACAAAACTACACAAGGTATCGGGGGTGAGGGGGGGGGGAAGAAGGAAAAAAAATACCTTGTAATTCAAAGACACTTTCTGCACTAAAAACAGTCATAACCCTAAAATCCAGCACAATGCACCGGAGACAGCATTTATTATCGCCCAATCTCTATAACCGGTGTTCCTTGCAAACTCCTAGAGCATATAATATTCTCCCACCTTGTCAATTTCTTAGAATTTAACAACTTCTTCTGCCCATCCCAACGTGAATTTCGAAAAACATTTTCGTGCGAGACACAGCTTATATCATTTACACGTGACTTTCACTGCATCCTGGACCGAGCATCCCAGGCAGACTGCATTTTCCTAGATTTCTCCAAAGCGTTCGATAAAGTATCTCATGCATTGCGCGTGCGCAGGAACCAGATCCGTGTCAAGTGATAGGTCTGCGCATGCGCATGCGTCAAGAGCAGCGCCACCCCAGCTGCGACCCTTCAAGGGGCACTGACACCCCAAAGGTCGTATTTTTTTATTCTCTAAAACGACGCAAGTTGTAGTCATAACCACGCAAAAAAAACCGCATCGCGAAAAAAAATTTCTTCGCGCGGGCGCGCGCTTTTTAATTTTTGGCGTTTAAATCTCCCGCCGCTACCTCCTCCCTTCTTATGATCGATGACGTCAAAAATCTGAAAATTTCGAAGCTTTGTAGGCGACATTTCTATAACATTTAATAACGGCAATCGTAAAACATGTTTTTTAACGCAATTGCGAACGCACTACGGCCCCTCTTTTTGAAATACCCAAAATCGGAGTTCGGTGAGATGTCCCTTCCTAGAATTGTGTCCTCCCTCAGAAAACTCGGCGGCGCTCGAGCAGATGGGCGAGTCGGCGAAGAAACCGGTTTTTTTTCCCGCGCCAGCTCCCTTCTATCACGCCAGCTCGCCTCCTCCTCGCATCGGGTCAGCGGAGGTCCGAGAAAAAGTCGAGTCGCAGGAGACCGCAAAAGTTGACTCACTGCACTGGCGGGGACCGCGCGGGAACTTCAAATCCGGCATTTGGAAATTGTTTTTTTAATTCACAAATACTGAATTCCCAAGTTTCGAATTTTGAGGGTAATGTCCCGGCACCGTTTTCAATCGTTCCGGATAATAAAAAAAATATGATTTTGAGGTGTCAGTGCCCCTTTCAGAGCCGCGTGTCGGTGTATAGCATATTCTAAGAAATCTGGAGAGGACTGATTTTTCGCTAAGCACCTGGAAGAGCCAATCACTACAATCTAGGGAAGTGAGCTCGACCAATGACAAGGCTGAAATAGTAAGAAACGCACGGCTCATTATGTTCACGCTTCGTGATTGGTTCTTAGTTTTCTTTTTTTTCGGCTTATCAAGCAAGCTTATTGACTGCCGACCGATAATAAGATGCTCGAGCTTCTTAGGTTGCGCAGCTGCCTGTGTTTCTTAAGTTCTCAATGACTATCATAATATAGCGAAGAGGGCCTGACATCAGAGAACCCAAGCAAGCCAAGGTGGAGAACAGCTTTCGACTAAATCATGACATTATCAACAAAATGGTGTTACTTGTCTTTTACTTATTTATTTCTATTAATGTTTTTCACCCCAGGTGCTCCCAGAAGAGGGTGTATTACATGAGGGGCGCGGTCATACTGGAAGGAGTTCAGAAACTGTCGGTGGGAAAAAGAAAGCAAAAACACAAATAAAAGAGAAAGCTATAGTTTCGCGGATGATCATTCCGTAATAATGAAACTAAAATACATCCGAAGTTACCAGTATACTTCTCTGAAAAGCACGTCCGTTGCTAACTAGCACTTTGTGATTAGGGAGGCTGATCTCGAACGGAAAATATATGTGCGCTAATTCATCTGTCTCTGGGCGAGGGTATGAAAGTTGTAAGGGGATTATTAGTGCGACCTGAAAAATGTGAACTGAGCGTGATTCAAATGTTCGGCGACAAGATGTAATCATTTATAAGTATGCAACGGTGCTACCCTGGTAAGCCTCGCACTTTTAAAGGGGCCGTGAAACGATATTGGGTAGGAATGCTTCACACTTTACACAAGCTCACTGGCATTAGTGGGACGCAAGTATACTGCCACGCAACGCCACTGGCCAAGAAGCTTCCTTGTGGCCGCGTAATCTCCAAAATAAAAACGGACGATTTGTTTTTAAAGCGGTTGTTTTAATTATTGGGCCAACCAACCCTCAGGAGCCGCGCCGCGTAAGCATGAAATGTGTAGGTTGGTCAGTCCGTAACCGCTGAACGATTTAAAAAAAAATACAGGAAGACCCATTGATGGATTTTTAGGGAATGGATTAGCATGACCCTTGGGAAACGCCACACACGACCCCCTTTATGAAACGTTAACGCTGACCCCTTCACTTTTCTGTTTTGGCTTTTTCTTTTGCTTCCTCCAACTTTTGCTGCCTCTTTTCGGCCTCGTTCCGTTGTCAGTGCTAGCGTTTCCCAAAGGGGGGCGTGTGTGGCGTTTCCCAAGTGCCATGCTAACGCATTCCCTAAGAATCCACCAATGGATCTTTCTGTAATTTTTTTCACCCGTTTTCTGTATTCTCCTTGTCAGAGTACATCGACGCCTTTAGATACCGTAGTTCATATTACTCGTAGAAGAACCACTTCAATATTACTCGTGGAGGGAACCGCACCCATCGTTTTAACTACACATACACATCACAGCCCACGCACCACTATTATGGAGACCCAGAGCGAAGAACATCCGGCGACGGCAGAGCGGGAAATGAGCCAACACCACCTAGAAGAATGAAAGCCTCCACATGACTTCCTCTTCCTTCATGAAACGTCATCAGAGTCGGATGGCGCTAACTCGGCGATTGGGCCCGAGCCCGACCTTCAACGCGCTGATTGGACACGAGCCCCAGCCGAACACTGACGCAGCACTCGTGGCCAATCTCACGCCTCGATCGATCTGACTGTGATGACGCGTGCGGAGGCCTTTGGGCAAGGTGGTGTTGAATGAGCACGCCCGCATTCCACCGCGCAGCGGCGCCTCCTTTTCTCTGGCTCCGCGCCAGCTGTGCGACGCTCCTTCGACGAAAACGAAAACGCTCGTTTTGTCGAAAACCCGGCGGTGTCTGTCAGTTTGTCAGCGCCGGGGAGAATGGGGAGAGGGAGAGGGTGACGCGTACTGATGTCAGCGCTTCGTACCAAAGGGAGCGTCGCACGCGTCACCCTCTACCCCTCTTTCTTTCTCCCTCTCCAGCGCCGAAAAGCTGACAGACACCGCCGGGTTTTTGTTAAAACGAACGTTCTAATGCTAACGTATAAAAAACGGCAACAGGTGACAGGGATCAAGCACCGGTCACAGGAATCGAACACCGGTCAACGGCGTGGAAGCAGAGTGCGCTGCCGATTAAGCTACAAATCCAGCACACAGGAACGGGAGGAGCAGAAGTAGGTGCAGTGGCGTCACAAGGGAGGTGCGGGGGGGGGGGGCGGACCGCCCGGGTGTAGCACTAAGGGGGCTGTCGCGGAGGGCGAAGAGAGGAGGGGGGTCGCTGCGGGCCACGTGAGAGCAGGGGGGGGGGTGTCTTGGCAGGCCTTGCCCCGGGTGCCGCTGACCTATAGTGACGCCACTGAATAGGTGTTATGAGAAAGCAGGCAGAGCGGAGGGAGGTGGAAAGGGCAAGAAAAAGAGGAGCAGAGACAGGTGGTTTAGAAAGAGAGCGCTGAACGAGGAGAAGTGAAAGGGGCAGAAAGCGCTTTTCTCCTCTCCTGGTGACCCAGCGAATTCAGTGTAAAGGCTTTGTGACCGGGGGGTGCTGAAGGTAAGCGCGTGCAGCGTCACAAAGAGACAATGGTGTGACGTAACCTGTTTCCATACAAAACCCTGCCCTAGGCACCTCCCGAACTAAGAGCACCACCTAACGTATAAAGTTACCGCATTACAAAAGCGTTTGGCAGAATAACATGCAGCCAAATGTTCCAGTCTCTCGCACAATATTTGATGACAAAGCTGCGGGGATAGCGCTGTGGGCGTTGTCTACAGTGCGATCCCCACACTCTAAGAAATTCCAGCGCTTATACTTACCCACAAAACACTCGACGAGCCTATCTCTGTGATCTACGAAATCAGCTCAGCGAATGATGAGGCGGAACATCTCTTTAGACCTCAAAATTAAGTCTGCGCTGTGGCATTACGCAATGCAAGCATGACGCTTTGCATTGCGCAGTGCCACAGCGCAGACTTCATTTTTAGGTCTAAACGGATGTTCCGCCTCATCATTAGCTGAGCTAATTACCTATATCTCAGAGATTGGCTCTTTGAGTGTTTTGAGGGTAAGTAGACGCGCAGGCATTTCTTAGAGTGCGGCAGGATTTCGTCATCAAGCTTCTTGGTCAGCGCGGCGACGATACTTCAGTAAGGCTCATAAAAGGGACAACGAGCACTGCGTGAGCATTTGATTCGGGTTCGGGATAATCAATGCTTCGACATGCATTCGGGTAGCGGCTCTTGCTCAATCGCTGCGATGACGAGAATAATCGAAACAATGTCTGGAACCCAGCGCGTGTCCTATGCTTTGCCAACCCCAGTGCGTGGCTATGATAAAAAGTGGCGGCATATGATCGGCTCCAGATCACGTGACCGCTTGTTCTGGCTGCGAGTTGAGGGAGTAAACGCTGCTCGTTTTTCGCTTAATTTCTTCTCCTACTGCCATTGCGTGGAGAAAAAATACGAACGAGTGATTTATGGGTTATGAAGACCAAGGAAGATTTTTTTTTAATATTTATTTGAACATACTATTAGTCCCTTACGGGACCAAGATAGGAGTGGGATACAAGGATTCATTCAATGGTTGTAACAGCCCCACAATCGCAGTCTGCGCTGTCCTGCACCGACACGAGCACAAGAGAAACAGTACTACAATAAAAGAAACAATAGTAACATAATAGTAACACAACAAACAGCCTAAGGCGCCACCGAGCGTGAAGAAATAAGAGATAAGCGGTATTTACTGAAAGGTCAAATATTAGGGTGCCTTCATGTGCGCTTTACTTAGGGCGGAGACATCTGGCCATTTTGTCCCGTACGTTTATGTTACCTTTTTGTTCAGAAGCGCGTGAAAGAGCGTGTCCCTGCACGCGTTTATGGCGCTGACTGCGCTATGGCGACATTTTGTTTTCGTCGAGTTCTTTGTAGTTTACCCGTGAGTGCGGGCTGTCGGCATCGGGTACTACATAGGGTGGCATCACCCTAAACAGAAGGACATTGAGGCACCCTAGCAAATATTGTTGCAAGACGAATAGTCAAAGTCTACGAAGCTAGCAGTTCGTTTTTGTACTGATTCTATGCTTACGAGATAGTTTTCATGTCAATCCCATATGGCTGCGGCGTATTTAAACTTTATGTGGATGAGCGTTGTGTGGGATAGTACTTTTAGGTGCGAAGGGAGTCATCTCAACGCACACTGCGACACACAGTTAGCACCAGACATGTACTACGTAACGCTTTACCAGTAACTAGTTACTTCTACCTGATAACTTTTTTCGGTAACGAGTAACGTATTTAGTTACTTTCATAGAAAAGGAACGGGTAACGTATACACTTAGTTACTTTTAAGGATGAGTAACGAGTAACGGTACCCCGTTACTTTTTGAGGAGTAACGTGTACAACGACGTTTAAACAGACTCGTTTTTATTCTAACCTGGGTGCGCGTCTATTGCGACAAAGGTGGATGGGCAACCCGAAAGACAACTGAACAGTATCACACTGTAGCAACGTTAATCGCCGAACACGTGAGTCGAACTCTACAGCTGGGAATGTCGTTCACCCAGAGAACACAATAAGGTTCGTTGGGTGAAGCCTTATAGAATCGTGTGCAGACCGAATGTAAGCCCGAAGGTTGGCAACGCGGGAAGGCACAGAACCGATTGTCAACTTTGAACTTTAGAAGCAGAGAGAACAAAAGGGAGAGGGGAGTCCCGGATTCACCAGCTCTTCCTGAGGCACAACTCTGCCGTTCCTTCGAGCGCGGCAGTAGAACGACTCTTCAGCGTCGCCGCAGATGTATTCTCAAGGAAGCGGAGAAACATAACTGATGAAGACTTCGAGAGGCAGCTACTGCTTAAATGCTACGACTACTGAAAAGAAAACAATAAACCATGAAACAAAAGCAGTTGCTTCTTTGGTCGTCAAAGTAAGGAGAAGAGTAGCTCGCTACTTTTAAAGTGCAGTAACGCGTACCTTTTGAGAATCGGTACCGATTAACGTATTTAATTATTTTTTTGAGCAAATAACGAGTAACGGTATTTAGTTACTTTTTTGGGGTAACGTGTACATGACTGGTTAGCACGAACATGGCATAGGCCCCTTTTGTAAGTTTACTTTGAGAGGTTATTGAGAAGCACCGAAGTCTTGTCGCTTAGGCTGATGCCCTGAACGAACCACTTTACACCACGCTAGGCACTTTGATCATGGCATTTAAATTCTCAGAGAAAATCAGACGACCCGGCGCTCACTCGTTCGCACTAACAGTGTCGAGCTCTGTACGTTGCCGATAGCACAGTGATTTGTTTGCAGATGATACCAAGTGATTAATGTTGACTGACAATAAGAGACCTTAATACTTAGGGGTACACTTAGGTATCTTCGTGTAGTAGTTGATTGCAACACAAAGTCACTGAGCGAGTAATTATAACTAGGTGGGTTATTTTATTTGGTCGTCATGGCTAATAATTTTAGCGTATAGGACGAAGTCGTCAGCGAAAAGGTGAATGTTCTTAGTAACATACTACGATGGACAATTACTATTATTTAATATAGGAAGCGGGTCCAGATTAAGCAGTGCAAGTGACTATACTTTGTTGCAACATAAGATGATCAATGGATGCCTCCAGCGCGAGCTTTCTAGTTTCGGTAAGACTTCGGGCGCGCGTGAAGCCAAGCACGTCGAAAGGAAGACAGCGCATGCAGGAGGCGGACCATTATACTGCTCATCTTATAGACGATTACAAGCGGGGCGACTGCCTGCAGCCATGTTTCTGCTCTTGCGGGACAAGCCCGTGCAATTGCAAGCTTGTCAAAGCTACGCTCACCCGCACGCTGCACGTGCTTGCACGTACGGGCCACCAGTCCGGGGGGGGGGCGGCGCCCTGCTTGCAATTGTCCATATGTTGCACCAGAGTATAGTCGCCGATGCGGGCATGCGGGCCTATGTCAAAGGTTTTTTCGAAATCAAGAAAAATGACGTTTGCCTTGCGTGATATTGGTAGGTCATAGCAGATATTTATTTAGAGGTAAGATTGCAAGCTGAAAATGTGGTTTGAAAGTTTGCATTTTAATTACCATAGCCATGAAACTGCAAGTCCTGCAGTGTGCCCTTAAGGCGGTAAACAAGGGAAGGCGTGAAACACATACTGAACAATGTCTGCATTGTCGCTTTTCTTAGACATAAGAATGTTCAGCTGAGCCCTACCGATATATAATCAAAGACGGGAGCTCTTATAAAAAGAAGAGTAAAATACATGGGTGATCTCGTAATCTATAAATTTTAGTCCAAAATACGATCACGAAGGAAAAATATTCGCACGTGATTTATTCAAATTGAACACACGCTTTTTATTAAAATTACGCGAGGTTAAGTTCCTGAAAAGTAGAAAACGATTTCCACCATTCAGGCAACTTACTATTTTTATCTAACGACTTATAAATAAATGTGTCATCATCTATTTGTCTTTTTGCCAGTGATTGTTTAATTTACCGTAACATCCGACCTGTTTTTGACCCGTTTGCATTTTAATCTGATATCAACTCTTTCTCTCGTTGGCGTGAGTTAAGACTAATTAAATTAAACACTAATAAATGTAGACGCACGAGAGTGCTCCGTAAACCCAATGACTGTCTTGTTACTATTTTGATGGCAACTCTTTGGAACAAATCTTACAACTATCCTGGTGTTTATTTAACTTCTAACCTGTCATAGAAACTCCACATTCAGCATGCGACTACTGTACGGGGTATCTAAAACGCAACTTCTCATTGACACCCGTTTCACTTAATTTTTTTTATAAAACATTTATTAGACCAATGCCAGAATATGCAGTTTCTACGAGGAATCCCGGTAACAGTATACCCTCGATTCTGCATTAGAGTTAATCCAAAATCGAACAGCTCCTTTTGTTCTATCAAACTATCAGCGCACTGCTAAGTGTCACATCAATAAACATTAGTTCACCTTTACCATCTCCTCTCTCTCTCCGGCATAAACTCTCTTAAAAATGCCTGCGCGTCTACTTACCCGCAAAACGCTCGAAGAGATCTCTGCGATCTACGAAATCAGCTCAGCGAATGATGAGGCGGAACATCCGTTTAGACCTAAAAATGAAGTCTGCGCTGTAGCATTACGCAATGCAAAGCGTCATGCCATGCATTGCGTAATGCCACAGCGCGAGACTTCAATTTAAGGTCTAAACGGATGTTCCGCCTCATCATTCGCTGAGCTGATTTCGTAGATCGCAGAGATTGGCTCTTCGAGTGTTTTGCGGCTGAGTAGGCGCGCAGGCAGTTTTTAAGAGTGAAGTTTTACGTTTATGTTAATTGCATCACATTTATTTTTATACCGTATTTACTCGAGTAATAGCCGCACTGTTTATGAAAAAAACTGATTGGTCGCTTTTCCGCGGAGCACGCGAATTGCCAATCACCGCGATCGACAGTATCACTCCAGCGGTTTACAGGACAGAGATAACGTCTTCGCGCGAAGATACTATCTATGAAGATTGCATTTGAATGGAGAATCGTGTTCTCGGTCTGGTTATTCGCCATGTTATTTATGCGCAACGCGATGATTGGCTGTATATGTGATTTGCGGGAAAGTATAAGCAAGGGCCTTGTTCATAAATAGTGCGGCTATTACTCGAGTAAATACGGTAATTCGATCTTACGCGATCAAATGATAACTCATCCCTTTCTACATCTCATTCCGTATTGATCATCAGCATAATATTGCAGTTCCATGCTCATTAACAACGACCTTTCACTCATACTTCCTTCCTCGCACAGCGTAAGAATGAAACCACTTCCGCGGTTTGATCCCTATACCATCACTGACCCTAGCCAGTTCTGAAATGCTATCGCTAACCATTTTCGCTTTGATATATGAACTGTTTGATTGTTTGTTTGTTGTAATATAATTAATATTTTGTATATGTTATAGGCTTACTAGCCATTTTTTGTATCTGTTCTTTCTCCCTATAATATTTATATACCCTGAGGGTATATGTAATAAATAAATGAATAAAACATAAATAAGTCGTGAGAACGTCATTTTAAGTTTTCACTTGCCAGAAAACATTTCACATGCTAAGAGGTAATTACATTTTATGCTCACAAGAGGATCAATGTGACTCAGATTTAAGTTGAATGTGCTCCGCAGAGCGAGTCACTTACGTTGAAGAAATAAATGTAGGTATCTTATTTGTACATATCGCTATACAAATGTGTCACGATACTTTCAGGTATTTTCATTTCTCTATCCAGATGTATTTAAAAGAATGTATTTGTATCTCAGTAGTGAAATCCATTTACAATGTATCGCTTGTATCGTGGTACTCTTCCAGGCTTAGGTATTTTGTTAGATTTGATTGTCGAAAAATAACTGTCGGTTTTTGCAATAAACTGAAAATCACCTATTTGGAGCGAGGGGTCCCAAACTTTACAATATCTACCCACCATTCAACCCCTCTGCAAAAGGGATACCTGAAACAAAAGCCCGATATATCGCAAACAGTAAAGCAGAAGTACCACCATTTGCGTGTGCCACGAATTGCTCCTTGCTCAGTTAGCACCAGACTTGTACACGTTACCGAAAAATAGTAAGGAATTACATTTACAATTACTCAAGGCTAAATTGTAATTTATTACAATTACAATTACCCTTCCATAAAAGTAAGTGACCGTTACCCCCAAAAGTAATCCGTTACTTTCGTGGCGTTACTTTCAACAATATTTTCCTCAATTAAGAAACAAGGGAAGAAGGTTATTCAAGTTCTTATTGTTGCCACCTGTTCCATTTATTGACCTTAAGTATTTTGAGCAACACCTGACTCTCGAAAGTCTCGTCAGACATTTTGCGTTATTTCTTACTCAATATGTCGACTGCTACGCTGAACACCATTTGAACTGAGGCACTGGATGGGAGTGCCATGTTGTGCCTCACGAATGTTTTATGCTCTGCATTGAGCTTTTTCAGCGAAGCAATGGAAGTACTATTTACCTCGAAGATAGAGCAAAGCTTCGTCATTGCAGCCGTTGCCTGATATTCGAGAGTTTCAGTAGAGTTGGTAACAGTAAGGTGATAATTAAATAACAAATAAGGTTTGGCTCAATATTCTTCTTCCTTTGGTTCTGAACAGGTCGAGCGTCAGTTGAGACGTTGGTGAATAAGAAAAAGTTTCCAATATTTAAAGATAAGTAATCAAGAAAAAAACAACAACAGGACACTCATAACAACAAATAATTAGAACGTTGGTTAAAACAAAGATGTAAACGCACGTTGGCCGTCTGTACCTTTCTTGATGCCGTTCACAAACGCACGGAGCACGAACCGACTGCAGTTTACTCCGGTGTTCTCCAGATAGACGTCCGCTGATGCCACGGGCAGCGAAGGGCAGAGAAAGCCGCGCTATGGCCCCACTCACGAGTTTCACTCTCTCATCAAGCCCAGAATATCAAGTCTACGCAGCCACCATCATGTTTTATTTGTAAAAATATCTGCTTGACACAAGATGCGTCCTGCTGGGGTAAAAACAGGAAGAAGAAAAAAGGAAGACTATTACCATTTTCGATGTGCTCGCAAAAAGCTGACTCACAAAAAGGGTAACTGAGATGCAGATAACCTGGCTGGAATTCACAAATAAAGTGGGCCAACCCTAGAAGTTGGACTGCAAAAAAAGTAAGTAGCTTTTAAAACAGGGTCGAATAAGGTGAAAGAAGCAGAAAAAATACATCCTGTTTTCTAAGAGAAGATGATAAGTGTGCATCGAAGAACGAGGATGCTTGTGGCAATAACACCTTCACATATTATCACATCTCTTTTAGTGGATTTTAGGGTAGACGGAGCGTTGTCTCGTGTTGTGACATTATAAAAATGGTCCTAGTCACTATAACCGAGAAGGACATTGTTAATTCTTGTCTGTGCACTTAGCGCCTTGAGCTTCTCGAAGAGGCATACAATCACTTGGTGTCTTCCTCTCCCCGCCTTCGATCGCAAAGAATAAACAAAGACACAAAAAAAAAAACGGATATAACTTGCCCTTCCCCTTTTCTTTTCTTTTTTTAGAAATGCTTATTTGGATTTTTTGACATTGTTGTTAGGGTCTAAAAAAAAAATAGATTCAGAAGCTTGGTGCTTGGTGTTGCAAAAAAAAAAAAAAAAGGCTTTGCGGAACTGACGAGTGCCAAGCCTCCAGTGACGTGTCACTGCGCTCAACTTTACCAAACTGAAAACGACCTTCTCTTTAGAAGCGGGGGGGGGGGGGGGGGACTGGTCCTGAAAAAAATGTAACGGATTACAAGGAATCCGTTACGTAAAAAATGTAAGGGAATTACTTTAAAATTACTCTAGAAAATATGTAATTATTCCGTTACTAAATTACCGATAAATGTAAGGGATTACAAGTAATTTCGTTACTTGTAACGGATTACGTACAAGTCTGGTTAGCACGGTTTAGGAAACGGGCGCCTAAGAGCGCAGCTCTTAGGCGCCCGTTTCCGGCTTGAGCGGTGTCGGCGTCGCCATCGGCGTAACCGCGCGAAACGTCGCCGTCGGGACGTGTGCGAAACTTCGCCGTCGGGACGGTTCGCATAATGTGACGTCTCCCATAATGCAAAACGTCGCGTGTCGGCGTTGGCGGAACCGCGCGTTGCATTATGGGACGTTTCCCATAATGCAACGCGCGGTTACGCTGTCGCCGTCGGGACGTTTCGCATAATGTGACGTTTCCCATAATGCGACAGTGACGTTTTCCCATTATGCAACGCGCGTTGCATTATGGGAGAAGGAGGCAGCAGGAGGAGAGGAGGACGGAGAAAGAGGGGGGAGAGGAGGAGGTGGAGGAGGAGGAGGGGAGGGAGCAGGAGGAGAAGGAGATCCCAGCTACCCGTTGTGCAGGCAAGTGATATCAGCACTCATAAATCACAGAGAGGCACGTATGAAAACGTGGTGTACTCGTTACCCAAGTGGCCATCTACATGGGTAAGGGTCTGTGCTGTACCCATCGCTCTCTGTGGCCCGTCAGACGAAGTTGGTGAACTTTGTACCGCCAAGGTTGACAACGGCTTCCGGTATATTTTGTATTTACAATAAAAGAAATAACTTTACTCCCACGCACAAAAATAAAGATAGAATACTAAAATTGTTTAGGTTGGCTATGTATTTTCGGGTACAAACAATATCAGGTGAGGGGTGCCACCGCTCCTGACTGTACACTCTAAAAAATGCCCGTGCGTCTGCTGCACAACACTCGGAGAGTCAATCACCGCAACCTACGGTGTGCAGCTCAGCGAATGACGATGCCGAAACATATGTTTGAGACCAAAAAACGCAGTCTGAGTTGTGACATTAAGCAATGCAAGCGTGACGTTTTGCATTGCTTAATGTCACAACTCAGACAGCGTTTTTTGGTCTAAACATACGTTTCGGCATCGTCATTCGCTGATCTGCCTCCGTAAGTCGCGGGATTGGCTCTCCGAGTGTTGTGCGGGAAAGCAGACGCACGGGCTTTTTTTAGAGTAATAGCAGCTTCGAAACTCTCAGTGTACGACTGGATCGTGGCAAGCCGAGATATTTTATCCTGCGAGAGGATAACGTTGTTGTTAGTAAAGCAGTAGGTTAAATACTCCGCCAAGAAAGCTGTGATAAATAAGATGTCCTTGCATTTAAAATGAGCTGTCCTTGGGGAATCAAATTCGGCACTTTACGCTGAGGCTTTCCTCGCTGTACCCATTTAATAAAGTTCCTTCTAACCAGATCCGACTGTCCGTGCTACATATATGTCACAGGTTCCTTCTGTTGATGACTTGCACAGCCGCCACGCGTGCCAAGACTGAATGCCAGGATAGGCGCACACCGTCAGCCACTCTTCTTTTTTTTTTTGTTTGAAGATACCGAACAACTTCAGTTTCGTCCAGATACACAAGATGCACGCCTTTCAGTTTCTCGGATAGAACGCTCACCATTGTCCTGGCCGTCTGAATAGCGTTTATTGAACGTTCTCTCAGGTTGTTCAGCGTGGCCTGGTGCTTCACGAGTCCGCCAACTCCGTCGCATGAATTTTCCCATGTCCAGATGCAGAAAATAACCACTGGGCTTGTGGGCAATCGTTCTGTGCAAACTGGTGAAACTGGTAGCGATTCTTAAAATGACTGGCGGCCCCGTCACTTACATACGTCACGTGCGAGTATACCGCAACGTTGTCTTCAACCCACTCTTTCACTTTTTCTAGAGCCGAGCACGTGTGAGCGGCGTCGTCACACAGGTCCTCACTGATGATAGCAAAGATGTTTGTAGATTTTCTTGTCGTCACTACACATGTAAATATCGTAACTTTTTTTTTTTTACAGTGGTATGCTTGAACTTCGTCAGGAAGCACGATGGTCCAGTTTTCAGCAAAGTCGAAATGAAAGACATATGCTCCCGCGTTGCATGCACTGCTTTTCATCGTAGATCGCTTTACCTTGCGTTTGTCGGATATGGTTGTGAAATTTCCAACATTTAACCGTTACTTGAACGACCTTTAGGAAAGTCTCAGGATTCAATATTTTTTCACAAGGTTGCCGGACTCTCCATGTTGTAAGCACAATCTCTTCATCCTCTGGGATACGAAGTTCCTCGAATGTAAGAGACTGGCCTTATGGGCAGTGATCACAGTCTCTTTGAAGACACAGACCTGTTAGTGGGTCGCACGAAATGCTGAGTTCATTTCACCAGTGTTGAATGTTGAGCCTGTAACGTTCTCTAGAGGGGCAATACAAAGACAATATTTGGCGCAGCGCACACAAACGCCCACTTCCTGGTGTGGAATACATTGGACCCATCTAGGGCGCAAGGAATAAAATTTCGTTAGCCCAACGCCGGAATCAGGATGCTTGTCTTTGTATACACGAAAGGCCTCTCGGATTGAGCGTGTCAGGAAGCGCTTTGGCACGAACGTTTTCTCCCCGTCGAGCATGACAGAGATCACGTCCTTCTGGTTGGGACCTTGGCGCGAACATTGTAGCTCGTCTTTCGTGAAGTACTCTAGGGCAGCAGACACGTTCTCAGGGCTCATCTTGCACCTCGTGTAAGGATCCGGCTCATACCACACGCCATGCTTTTCCTTACCTAGAGCGTAAACACTGTCGCCATGTTAACCTTTCCTAGGTTAACATGGCGACAGTGTTTACGCTCTACTGTATTTACGCGGGGCTCGAGTATTTGGGGATTCTGCTGTCTGTCGGTGTGCCCCTTTGTGCCTGATATTATCGCCCATGACGCCAGCAAGTGGGATGGCGACAGGCACGACTGCTCAGTAAACAGGCATCGGCGGCCATATTTTGCTGGTTGAAGCGAACCCCCTCATCCTTGACAGCGAGCGGGGAAATGCGAAAAAAGATTGTATCGGCCGTTTTGCCAGAACTAGCGAGGAGTGTCGTCTGCTACTTCCGTCAACTATTGCGCCATAATCGTGATCTTCGCGAGGAAATGATTGTTGCTAGCCACAGAACACTATCACGCAGAAAGGGAATGCTTGAATATGTTTTTATTCTAGATATAAGTCAGGGATATATATAAGAGAGAGAGAGAGAGAGAGAGATGGAGATAGAGGAAGAGAGAGGAGCATATAGTGTCGTAGTACAATAAAGTAAACAAAGTTCCCAGTGGCCGATGGCTGCAGGATCTTTTCTCGGATCACTAGTCCGTAATATGATAGCTCTTTGTACACAGTAGTTTCTCCTCACTTTTACTGTGTGAACGATTGCTATAGTTATCAATGGCCTCATCTGAATAAAAATATATAAAAGATGTGTGTTAGTTTCATGAAACTGGAACTCAGAGTCACTTCTCGTATAGGGCACTGCTAAGTGTAGGCTTTGAAAAAGGACCCTACTTTGGGGAGTTATGTCTTCTTTCTCAATCAAATAATGCAACATGTTTTTAATAAAAATGAATGCCGAAATAGAGTATGACAGGGTACCCAAATTTAAAAAAATCGAAGGTGGTGTTTTTTTATTCGCATCTGAATTTTTCGTTGTTTGATTTTTTTCCCATGTTTGCCTAAATATATCACGACTATCGTATCACTCAGATACCTAATATATATTTTAAATAATAGCCATATATAAGTAGAATACTATCTGAAAAGTATATGATGGTGATTAAATTATTTCATGAGATACAGGCCTCCAAATTTTGCCATTTGTCGTTCGAGCAGGCATGTTTGGCAATTTTTAGAAAAAGAAATATAATTTAAATAAATATTATTACTATATATTACAAGCAAGCTGTACCCATAGTTTGTTTCCTAAAAAGTATTAAAATTCTCCTAATTTTATCGTTTTAGTTATTCACTTTCAAACGTGCCCCCTCCATCAGTGCGCGTTAATGCAACTGTCCACCTCTTCATGCCTTACGACTTTTCCTGTCCCCAAAGTTTTTTTCTGGTCAAAACTAAGTGTGGATTCGTTTATACCAGACACTAGACAATGGTATATAAAAAACATCAGTTGATTTAAAAATGTCGACAAGCCACCCTTTAGTCCATCTTCTCTGAAATCACACTGCAGTAGTTTCACAAATGACAAAATAGCGAGTGCTTCAACTTGCGAAATCCGACAGGTGGCAGAAAACATGTGTTCCTGTTAATTTAGGCGTGGTTTTACAGTCAAGTTTTAATTGTGACAAAAAAATATTTTGGGGCCAGTCCCAAAATTAAGGAGAGCTCAAATGACAATCTTGGAGGATTTTGTTTTTTTTAGGGTATTAATTATTGGATCGGCCAAGTGGAAACCTGACATGTCTCTCACCTGTCGGGAATAGCGTATTTGACCGCTTGCTATATTGTTACTTCTTAAAATACTGCTCTAAGACTCATCGGCGAGACGCGAAACAGATTTCATTACGCTTAGTGAATTGACGAAAACCTTGTATTTTAGAATAATTTGAAATGAATGTCGAAATAGCTCTCTTTTTAAGTTTTGGCAACGTTTTTATCCAGTACTTGCGTGTAGCCTATATAAGATATTAAAATGAGTTTGATATCACCAGAAAGCTCAAACTTAGGTCTTCTCATTGCATAGAAATTTAATAATATATATATATAGATTAAAATCCGTTATAGTACACCTTTGACGAAAAAGTTTAGATCACTTCGCGCAGGCGCTAATTTTTACGGTACATTTTAGATCGAGCCATGGTGACTTCAAACACCCTATATCTTAAACATGTCACACGTAAGAACTGCCATACCTTGCCAAAAATCATCAACGGAAGGGGAGATAGTTCGACATTAAAAAAAAATTATTATAAAATAAAATATTTTTAAAATTCATTAAACGTAATCGTAATGAAGTCTATTTTGAGAGTTTCACAGAATATTTTTAGCGCAGTTATGTAAGAAGTGTAAAAAAAAAGAAAAGAAAAAGAGAGCGGTCAGACAGTTGGTAGAAACGTCGGTTTTGGTCTTGGCCACTTCAACGGTCGATAACTTGGAGAGAAAAAATTGAAAGCATTGCCGTTTGCGCTATCCTTCATTTCAAGATACTCCTGAAATTAGTGAACAAAAGTGTTCGGGCACAAACGAGCTGGTGGTGTTTAAACATTTGGCTGAAAATCCAGAGACTGGGGCGAGAAGGATGTTTGTCCGTCCCTTCTGGTCCCAGTCTCGGGGTTTTCAGTCAAATGCTCCCAAAAACATTTTTCGTTCGCTCAAAATTAAAAATTTGACCCCAAACCCGTACGTGAGGTAAGATAACAAAAATATATCTTTATTTTTGGGCGCGTAATTTTTCAATGTAGATTAACATAATCATCCGCTAATACTATGTATGTTAGAGCTTCCTTTTTGTATGTTTTATTACGCTCGTAATATTTATTTCTCGCGCGCATAATTTTTCAGATTAAATTAGCACATTCCTTAGAAGAAAAAAAAATGCAATTTTTTAGCTCGGCCATATCGCCGCGTACGTGGCGGAGTGTGCAGCGCACACGGCTGCCGCGTAAAGGCGGGAGCTTCCAATCCCGACGACCCAGATCTCTGTTTTAGCTGTCTTCGCTCTTCTGGCAATTTCCAGTTCCCCGTCGGCTGTGATCGCGTGTTCTGTGTACACCGCCGCAAAATGTACGGTGCTTTTTTATTTTTGTTATTTGAGGCGCAAGTTCGTTTTATTAATCTTTTTAGTTTTAGATTCGTCTGTCATTTTTCATCCGTGGCAGCATTTCAGTCTTCCTTTCATATTAAAATTAAGAGCTGCAACCTCCATTGTCAAATATTTCATCTAGGCGAGATCAAAAACTGGAGTTTATGTATAGAAAAAAAATTAATTGCATGCTTACGTTTTTTTTTTCTTAGTTTTATTGGGTGTTTATGGTTTTGGGGCATAACGCTGTTTATTAATTTTCGTCTCGCTAGTGTCCGGGTTAGGGTAACGCAAGTTGAAGGTCAGAAAATAGGAGTTACCAAAGCCCGCAGAACAAGCACAACAAAAACCAAATTCCTTTTTCTTTTTTTAATCTTTGGACCGAATTAAATGTCAGGCGGTGGCTCACTTAGGTAGGTCCGTTCACCGGCCTCGACGACCGAGCTTTTTTTTTTTTTTTTTTTCTCGGCGCTTTCCGCTCCGAACCCTCATAAGTGCGGGCCAGAGTGTCAACAGCCCATGCAAGAAGCGATGAGGCAGTCAGTGAAGCATAGTGCAAAACATACGCACCTGAAATAGCGACAGAATTAAGCGATATACAGCAAGAATTGAAGTTGGCTTTCTTCGCAGACTGTTATTGCACGGCATCCGGTCTAGAGCTCGCCAAAGTAAACCATGCCCCCGAAGACGCATCCATAACATCCCAAACCCGCAGCGATTCCGAGACGTTTCTGCATAGACCAACGTTTGTCTATGTCGAGTTTCGAACACACAGTTCGCCTCACAACAAACACGGGGCTCTACCGAGAGGGGAGCTATTTTCAACGTCACTCTCGCGCCGTTTGTTTCTTAGCCCTCCTCTTGATGTCGCTCGTGGCCTTAGTTACTTTGCAACGGAAAATCCCAAGATTCCTTTTTTTTTTTTTGTTGTTGTTATATCTCCACCCGTGACCCGTGCCAAGGTCCTCATCGCCCAGAGTGGTCAGGGACAAATTTTATTTGCGAGTCAAAGGCCTTAATAACGGCGTACCGGTCGTGACCGCTCTAAAAATACCCCCCCTCCTCCTCCCCCCTCACCCCGCCGCCGCCGCCGCTGTGAAAAGTTCAATATCGGGAGCTTGCTTGCTGTGCCTCGTTCGGAAGTGGCGAAGGAGAGCGGCTGGCGGTCGGCTGTGTACTACGTTCCAAACCCAGAAGTGGCTGCTCTCCGTGTGTTCGAGAGCGCACGTGCTGCGGTGGCTGAGGAAGCGCGCCGCCCGGAAATTGTTTTCGGCGGGAACCGGGAGGAGGAGGAGGAGGAGGAGGAGAAGAGCGGTCTCCGGACGTTTCTGAGCCGCCTGGACGCCGCCTGGTTCCGATTTACGCCACTACGGCGACGCGCGTGTGCCCAGCTCCTTGGCCAGACTGGCACACTGTTGCTGAGATCCTCCAAAGAAATATTACGCGGTTTTGTTACATTTTGTACCTAAATCTTTCGGTAGAGAATCCCGACTTCTATGTTATCTCTCGACTTTGAGACGTTGACCCCTACATTAATTTCATGTGTTTGTGTTTGTTTTTTGCCTCTCCGCCCTATCCTCTATCTCCTTCCCCGCTTCCCTTCCTAAACTAGAAAAAAAAAAATCCTGCCAGCAACATGATATCTCCAATATCCTATAATGCATTAAATATAGTATTTTAGGAGCATTCGTTTAAATTTCTTTAGAGGACATTAAACAGCCGTTTCGGGGAGTGAAGAACACTTTGTTTATTATGTAACGTCATGTGACCTGACACTACGTGCCGTCACGGATCACAAATTAGTTTATAATTATGCACGAATTCAAAATCCCTGCTACATTTAGGGGAAAAGCTTTCCGCGTAACCACTAACGTCACGTGACCACGTTGCATGACGTCATTGTGACGTGACGCGGCCTGAATTGGTGCATAACTGCACACCAATTTCATTTCCCAGCTAAATATAGCGGGAAAACGCTTCCCACGTGCATCACGGGAAGCTACCGGAATTTGTCGTCTAGTCATACACCAATTCACTCCTTCCAGTTTACATAGCGGGGAAATTAATGCCCGAACACAGACACCCGGACGGGCATATTTATTTATTTTATTTATTTATTAAAAGCCACCCTCGGGGCCCGAAGGCATCACACACACTGCAGGGGGAGAGCATACGCTAAAACAAAATATAGTAGAGCAAAAAGTCAACAGTATTAACTATACAACAAACAAAGGAAAACAGCAGGTCGCGGAGTCACTGTTAAAATAGTTAGTCGATGGAATTTCTAAACAGGTTAGTATCCGATATAGTAGGCAATCAAACCGGAGCTAGGTGGTTCCATTTCCTCGGCTGTGCGAGGTAAAGAATAGAAGATTGAAATGTTGTGGTAAACGAACTTGGAAGCTCCAACTTTGTGATGATGGTCAAGACGGGATCAAATGTGAAAGAGGGGAGTAATCATCTGATTGCGTAGGAGAGTGGATTAGGAAGAATACATTTTATGAAATAGACATAGGCGTGAAATTTTACGTCGCAAGGAGAGAAGTGGTAGACATGAACTTCTTTTGCATCGATGTGACACCCCTAGCAGTACGATGGTAGCTGGAAAGAATGAAACGGAGCTGTTACCTATTCTGAATGGATTCCAATGCCAGCGATTAGAGTATCGCGACCGGGATCCTCAGATGGAGGCTGCATATTCTAATTTTAGGCCTGATTAATGTTTTGTAGAGGATCAATTTCAGTGAAAAAGAGGTGCCAATGAAAAGTTGAGTTTTAAGAAGTAGCCCAACATGCAGCCCACTATCCGGAATTGCGCCCAGTTTCAGTAGCAGGTACGGGTAGCGACGCACTGAATATGGGGTTTCCATGAAAGGTTATTTGTTAAGTAGAACACCGAGTGCTAATTTGCATGTTGCCACCTGCGCGCTAAAAGGTTGCCATCTAAGTGGCAGCAGGACTGTTGTTCGGTTTGCGGGACACTCCCCATCTGTTTACATTTACTAGTGTTTCAGTTTCATTAGCCATAATTACCACCAACGAGAGACAAGAGTTAATCATCAGACTGGAAGTGCAGACTGGTCAGAATCATGACAGATTTCACTGGTAAATTACACAGTCATCGGCAGAAGAGACAAACAGATGAAGACACATTAATGGGGAAGAACGTTAATATAAAAATAAAAATAGTAGTGGGCCTAAAACAGACCTCTCGAGGAACTCCAGAATTCACAGACACATGAGGAGAGTTTTCGTTGTTAATTGTTACAAAGTGCTTGAACGGTTATTCAGAAAAGACCAGAATCCATGCAGAGAACGTTAGGGTCAATGTTAAGTTTTGAAAGTTTTAGCGGTAACAGCCTCGTGACATACCTTGTCGAATGCCTTAGCGAAATCTAAGAAAATGCAGTCCACCATGGGAGTCCTCGGTCAAGAATAGAATGAACTGCCGCGAGTGAAGGATAGGAGCTGGGATTTCACAAAGCCAAGAATTGACAAAATCCGTGCTGGCGCTGCATGAAGAAATTATTCGACTCTAGGAAATGTGCAAGTTGGGAAAAGATAACGTGTTCCAGAAGCTTACATGGCATGCTTGTAGCAGGTGGTATGAACTTTTGTTAGGCAGTAGTCAGTGCTTTAGTGGTAGAAGCCACAAGGACCGAACCCTCCATCTTCCTTAGTACTCATATATTTTTTTTTTTTTTTTTGGTATATAGATACTCGAGTAACTCTACTGGGGAAAGTGGTAGAGTGTTTCCATGCGTGTTCCATGGAATGGTGCCATTGCCATGCAATGCGCGGCTCTGCTCCGAACCTATGGCGTGACTTGCCGTCTGCTGCGGTTCGTAAGGCGCGGGGTGCACTGTCCTTTCGTCACTAACGCAAAGGACAAATACTCGACACCCGTGATTGAGCATTTAAAACCTAGGGCGCCAACCTCAAGTGGTGCAGCCTACGCGTCAACGTAAGTGGCAACCCAAGTACCGTCGCTCGACTGTAAATTTCTCGATCGGAACTTAGAGACAGCTCGAGTCCAAACATGGTATGATGACCAGCTCCCTAAACACACATACACGCACACGCGGTATAATTGGAGGGGCTGCCAATAAGGAATTGTACTTCCACGGAGTGAATGTGCCGCGAAAAAGGCGACGAATTTCTGCTCGGCGGAGCGTCTCGCTGTGTGCACGGCGTCGAACAGTTGCCGAGAGCAAGTCTTCGTCTGTCGTTCGCGGCAGACATGGTCCATGGAGTTCTGCCTTCCGGCGACGCTATTTATGACTACGAACAAGGACAAATTAATCGAGGAACAAGTAATAAATAATTACGTACTGCGTTTCTCTTTATTTCAGACTCAGTGTAAAGTAAAAGTAAAACTCTGGGGTGTCCAGAGGGGGAGGGGGGGCTAGAATTTACTCTTTCAATTTTTAGCGCAGGTCGCGGTGGGAGAGGGGGAGTTGGCTGCGCGTGTTGGGCACAAGAGCGGCACACTCCGGAATGCTTAAGTCTTTCTTTTTTCCCGTTAGTATCGATGGCAGTGGTAGAGGCGCGGATCCACCTGCCTTTTATTGGTATAATATTTCTACCTACATGTGATTTCATAATTTCTACCTGCATGTGTGAACACGTGATGTTTTACCCCAGCCGTGGCGCTGACGTGCACTCGGAGGAAGACGTTCAGGCGGGCACGACTGGTGTCCACCGTCCAGTCAGTGAAGAGACGAGCGCCGCTTCGGCTTACGGCTGGCAGTCGGCCTGTCAGCTTCCGGTGCTGGCACCTAAACGGATATGGTTAGGTGCCAGCCGGGCGCATTCTGAATTGTAACCTACATACAGACCATGCTCCTACTACAAGAAAACGACGTTCCCGTGCTGTGCCTGATGCGCAGAGGGGCATTGGAAGGGTACGTCGTTTTGCTGGCGCCAATCTTAACAAAAGAGGGCGTAGATGGATGGCTGCCCGCTTTTCTTTAACGCCATTAAACTGGTGCGCTCGTACACGTCACTGACCCGACGCGGCCGCCCGATGCTGGGTCCCCGCTTCGGTGGGCGTGATCACAAGGCCCCTAACACTGAGTGATAGCCACACCATTTCTTGGCGCAGAATTCTAGAGCTCCGGCGCACTCCTCACGCAGTTCTTAAGTCACAGCGAACTTTAAAAGAGCTTTTCATAAAGGTCCCTTTAAGAAAAGAAAAAGGGGGGGGGTAATTTTCAGCACACTACAGCAGTGGGGTAGGAAATAGGATTCGCTTTGTTTATTTGCACGCTGCGGTGAGAGGTATACGCGGTTCAAATTGCGAAAGCGACGTGATATCTCCCTGTCGCATCCTTATACTGCATACTCGCACGTTGGGGCATGCAGCGGGATTGACTGACGCAGGCACGAGAGGCTACAGGTAAGATAAAATGCGTTGTTTGCACAAGAACTTGCGCAATTAAAATTTTTTTCAGTGCCTTTTTTGGAATTCTTGTACAAAATGTGGCTTCGAAAATTGACTCCTTCTTATCGCTATCTTACGGGACCCCTGCACTAACCCTGCGGGACTGGGCAATGCACCTAAAGAAAAGGCTGGGCGTTCAGCGAAGCGGAAAATATAGGCGGGCATGACTCAAAAAAATGCTTTAATTGCGTTCCTGCTGCTGATATCTGACACAAACTTATGTGCGGCAGAGGCCAAAATCGCCGTACACAGAAAGGGGCTGCGACCATGCCATTAGTCGCGCGCGCCGCGCAGCAACTCCCTGAAGTGGGGGAGTTCACGGGGCCTTGTCTTGGCTGGCAACGTTCGTGCAAGCTCACGTAATAAGGATAAGACGTTAGGGCGGGTCCCACTGTGCGTAAGTTATACAAAAGACACCAGTAGCAAACACGATTCGCAGCAGTATCTGTGGTTCAAATGCCGCGTGCCAAGTTTCCTCGTTGAACTCATTGCCACGTGGCATTCCCGAAGCACGGATCTCTGGGTGACTCGCGTTCGAATCTGTGGCGCAGACTGAGTTTTGTGCGATGGATCTCTAGGCAGTGCGACCCCCGGCCTCAGGACCTCTACCTCACATTTTCCTGTGAAGCAACTTCTCACGCATTGCGATTAAAGTACAAAATGTATCTTTTTTTTTTTTTTTTTTTTTTTTTTTTTTTGCGAGGGGAACATTGGGATAACGGCTTATTGTGGCATAACATTTGAAGATAATGGTATAGTAAGCCTTTAGCCTTGTATCAGGATGAATCGAGCTCAACGCGTTTACGATTTTTCCATTTCTCTTAATTAACTAATATCAAGAAGACGCAGAGTTGGGACAGGTGGCACCATATTCAGCCTTAACACCGATTGTCTGCGTACGTAATCCAAAAGTTTTTGGGTTTTTTTTTCGCTCAGGATTTCTACGGCACGGGGTATGTGAGAGCAAAAAGAAAATACTTGCGTACGATAATGGTGGGCGTTTGTTAATACATCGGAATGTTCGAAAACAGCATGACGGTATTTGAGGATACGTGTCTAGGTGGTATAGCGCGACGACGGGCAGAGCAGTTCCGTCACCTATGATGACTAGCGGCTGCCTCAGATTTGCTGACCGACACCGCGGCGATCGCAAGATTTCAGCACGTGCTGTGACCAGCCGAAACTACCTCACTGGCCTGGGACAGGAAGCGACATCACTTCAATGGACGCCACCGCCTCCCAACGTCTACATAAGCCATGCTCCCGGCACCGCTTCCTTCAGAGGGCACGGCATCACCGCCACGAACATATCTGGCGTGCCTCCTTCTGTCCGCTGTCAATCAGGTTAGTGTGTACTACCATGACGGAAGCTTGAAGACTAGCAATATGGTTTATTGTTGTCGCGCCGCCGCCAATTGTGCTTTGGAGTGAAATCAGAGAATGTTGTAACATGCTTCTATTGATCCTCTTCCTGGCGACGTAGAGCTTAAACCTCGGACCAATGACTATTGAAGAACTCTTCCAAAATTACTGGATGGACAGGCAGTCATAACGAACGAAATTAAGGAAGCAAAATGGAAATCAAGCTCGACTGGAGGACCGATTGTGAAATTTCGAGAGGATACAGGAAACGGGAGGAAGGCTACCAATCATTCAAAGTATGCGAAAACGCTGTCTTTACTTCGCAGGAGCAACCGGCAAAGAAAATGCAAGAAAAACTGGTCGAACTAGGAGGTAGAAGCAGAGAAATAATTTGATTGTTTTCGGTATTCCCAGAAAAGATAAACGAGACCGCAAATTGATTTGAGGTAAATGGTGTCTCGAGAGCTATTTTCCAAAAACTGGGAGTACGAGTGCAAAGTCTTGAGCGTATTCACAGGCTGGGAGCTAAACGCGGAAGCAACACTAGACCGGTGATTATAAAGCTCTTCGACTATACCGAAAAAATGCAAGTGCTACGGAACTGTTCTAAGCTCAAGGGTACAACAATACCTGTTTCAAACGACTATTCATGAAAAAAAAAACAACACTAGAAATAAGAAGACTTTTTGTGGAAAGCGCTAAACCAGATAAAGAAACATGGTTCCAAAGTTAGGCTGCTCAACGATAAGATACAGACGACGGGACGATGTATCGCTGGGACTCGGCAAACAGCCGTCGCTCGCGAACTCCAAACAAAGAAGACCGCTTTTCTGCGTGACGGCTCAAGACTCCCCCCAGGCGTGACTTCTCGTTAATAAATCTAAACGCGCGTAGTTTGCTTAACAAAGTTGATCATTTTGAGCACGTTTTGTTATCACACAGTCCGGACGTTGTTAGTTGTCACTGAGACTTGGTTACACAGCAATATAGAGGATAGCGAGATTACCTCACCCGATTATAAAATATTTCGGAAAGACCGAGGATCACGTGGCGGGGGCGTGGCAATTCTTGTTAAGCATCACATTGAATGCAACCCTTTGTTGAATCAAATACCTGAGCATGAAAGCCTTTTTTGTCAGTTGAAATGGTATAACAACTTTATTACTATTGCTGCCGTTTATCGTCCACCTGGCGCACACATATCGTTCATGGAAAAGCTCTATGATTACGTTGAAACTAATATAAAACACAGACCAAATGTAATAATAGCAGGCGATTTTAACCTGCCAGGGATTCGCTGGGATGAATTATCACCGGGAGTTAGCGACGTAGGACACTCTGAAATCCTTTTGAACTTTGCTTTCAATTTTGATTTTACTCAAGTTGTCGGTCAAAGTACTAGACATGGCAAAACAGTTGACACTACCCTGGATCTGGTATTTGTAAGTAAAGAGCTTTCGAACTATGATGTTTCTGTATGCAACGGGCTATCAGATCATGACCTAGTCTCTTTGACATGCTATCTGAACGTGGATGAGCCATCGAAAAAACACCCGGAAAAGTTTGTAAGGAACTTTGAGCGTGCAAGTGACGTTGATATTTTAGACTACCTTGAGGTAGCTTTGTCCGATTTTGACCGTCCTAGGCTGGTGAATGAAATGTGGGAGGATTTTAAACGAATAGTAAACCATTGTATTCAACATATACGTTCCCCTGAAACGAGTCAGAAAGAAACGCAACCTATGGATTACGAGGGACATCCTGCATCTAAAACGGCAGGTGAAGCGAAAGCGCAAAAAGAAACCAGTAAATAAACAAGAAGTTTCGCGTCTGTCTGGATTGTTGAAGGACCGCTTAGGCGCTTCGAAGAGCCATTTCTTTTCTGTGACTATGCAAAATTTTATGAAATCAGACCCGAAACGGTTTTGGCGCTATCTGTCCCCTGCGATAACGACTTTTCCTAGTCTTGAAGTTGATGGTCAAGTTGTTGATAATCCAGAGAGTGTAGCCAACGTGTTTAACAATTTTTTTTTCAGTCTGTGTTTTCTGATATATGCGCTAAATGCTCCTGTTGATGACAAGGCAAGCATTAGTGATAGACAACATGAATGTACCATGGCAGACATTTCAATTTCTGAAGCAGGTGTTTTTTTCTTTCTCTTTTGTTAGATATCAAAGTTAAGAAGTCTGGAGGGCCCGATAATATACCCAACGCATTTCTAAAACGATTCGCCAAGTGGGTCTCGAAATATTTAACGCTAATATTCCGAGTCTCTTTATCGCAAAGCGCGGTTCCTTTCGACTGGCGCTGCGCTAAGGTCGTGCCTGTTTTTAAATTTGTAAATAAATCGTCCCCTACAAACTACAGACCCATATGTCTGACAAGCGCTTGTTGTAAAATAATGGAGCATGTGATGTCGAAATCATTATACGACTATTTGGAAAAAAAGTAACCTTCTCTACAAAAACCAGCATAGTTTTTCGTCGAAAACTTTCCACAGTCCTTCAGCTAAGTGAATGCGTTCATGCCTTTTGCAAATCTGTCAATAAGGGGGACAGACAGATGCAATCTTTTTAGATCTGTCAAAAGCTTTTGACCGAGTTCCGCATAAAAGTCTCATACATGAAATTAAAAATATTGGGTTCAGTTCACAATTGGTCGACTGGATAACAGCTTATCTGGAGGAAAGAACACAATTTGTCGAAATAAACAACACTGCGTCTAATATTTTGCCAGTTACGTTGGGCGTCCCACAGGGCTCCGTCTTGGGCCCGGTCTTATTTTTAATATATAGAAATGATATTACCCAAAGTATTGACGGCTCAATAGCAGTGCGGTTATTTGCGGACGATTGTCTTATTTACGCGGACGTTAAAACTAGGGAGGACCAACGTAAGCTACAAATTGCGCTAAAGAAAATAGGGTCTTGGTGCCGCGAATGGGGAATGGCTGTTAATGCTGATAAGACCGTACAACTCCAACTTTCAAATAAGAAAAATAAGTTACCCTATATGTACGCAGTGAATGGTTTTCCCTTGAAGGAATTTGGCTCATACAAATATGTAGGTGTAACAATTGAAAGGGATCTAAAATGGGGTAAGCACGTCAACAACATCTGCTGTTCTGCGAAACGTATACGCTGGGAAATTTAAAAAGGAATTTAAAACATGCATCTCCGAGTGTTAAGATCTTGGTATATAAAACTGTCACACGACCGGTGTTAGAACACTAAAGTGTAATATGGAACCCACATAAAAAAACACATTCAAAGGGTTCAAAAGTTACAAAGACTTGCAGCTCGTTACATACTAAGTTAATACAAACGAACTGACTCTGTTAGTGCTATGTTGCAACAACTTGGGCTTTCATTGCTTTCTGATCGGCATAGGAGTCCTAGATGAAATTATATTTTCATGCTGTACCACGTTTTTTTTAACATTGATTGTACATTTTAAGAAAGCCTCCGCTTCATGCTTACCCGCAAAACACTCAAAGAGCCAATCATTGCGGTCTAGGAAATCAGTTCAGCGAATGATGAGGCGGAACATCCGTTCAGACCTAAAAATAAAGTCTGCACTGTGACATTACGGAAAGCAAGGGTCATGCTTGCATTGCGTAATGCCACAGCGCAGGCTCAATTTTAAGGTCTAAACAGATGTTCCGCCTCATCGCTCGCTGAGCTGATTTCGTAGATCGCAGAGATTGGTTCCTTGAGTGTTTTGTGGGTAAGTAGAAGCACTAGGCATTTCTTAGAGTGTTAGCCGAATCGTGAAAAATTCCCAACCTTGTGTGGAGAGCCTAACGCCAAGGGGTGAACTAAATTTGAAGCGCGTATAAAATATGAATTTTTGAAAATAAAAATATCTCTTATTTTACATGCGTTCCAGTTGAGTTTCCCGTTGTCCCCTGAAGCTATGTTTGTCAGAAATTTCCACGATTCGGCAACACTGGGCGTGATCCTCTTGGCGCGGCCATCAGCTTCACCTTACACCGTAGCGAACGAACCATTCCAGCCAATCCAGTGCTGTGAACGGATGAGTCACACTGCACATGACAGTCACACTGCACATGACAGTCACACTGCACATGACAGTCACACTCCACATGACAGTCACACTGCACATGGCAGTCACACTGCACATGATAGTCACACTGCATTGGATTGACTTCGATGGTTCGTAGAGTTCTCGTGTGATCCATCGTAAGGTGAAAGGCATTAGTGAAACGGAGTGTGACGTCTGGTTCTGTGGAGAGGGAACAGTACAAAGGCCTTGTACACAGCATTGAAATAATTCGTAATTCAGAGGCAGTTTCTCCAACGCTGCGCACAATTCATGGAGCGCAAGAATGTTTCCCGCTGACTGACGCTTAAACCCCGGAGGCGAATAAATGAGGTCTCATTAATAAATGCGCAACACAACCGTGTATACTTTCACACGTCACTGGACTTAACTCTCTTTTACTGCGAATACAAATGACGTCGTGTTTTCGCTCGTAAATTACTTTGCTTTTTGAGTAAACAACTTGTTAAAGATGAACGGTTCAATCTGCAGGCACGCCCCAGCAATTTGTTCCCACAGCGGCAGCTCTATAGCAGTAGGGCGGGACGTTTCGTTGACGCGGCTGTTATTCGCGAATATTGTATCGGTCTAGGGTGGCCCCGAAAGGACATGTCTTTATTTGCAATCATTACGTCCATCGTCAGACCGACGTCGTTCGAAATGCTTTTCTTACATTTCTGACCAAGGGAAACATAAAACATCGAGCGTTGGTGAACCCGTGTTGGGAGTTTGGTAGCGTTGACTGAAGACAATAACTCCCGTGCAGGTATTATGATTGTTTCATACTTTTATTCTTTTGTTGTAATACTATCACGGGCGACAAGTGACGAAATAATGAACAACAAGAAACAAAACAACAAAAACTACTAGCGCTTAATGTGTGCTGAACTTGTGTCAAAACAAAATACAACAATTGAAGTCAGCGAAATGGAACGCTGGCGTAAGACTAACTGAGTGCAGCGCTCTACGGCTCGTTTCACACATGTTCTATATGTTCAGGAAGGCTTGACACCAGAACACGCAATGACTGTCGATAATGAACTGAAGCTTTCCAAAAGAGCAGATTTGTAAAGGAATAATTAAGCTCACGGGGTTTGAACCCTGTGCCTCTGCGTGGGAGCCACGTACTCTGGAAACCTGGACAAGCACACGTTTTTAAATGAACGAACCATACGCACTTTTGCGTCCGTGGCTCACTTTCTGACCAACAAAGCAGGCAGCACCCACCTATTATACACTTAGTTCACTTATGCATATAGGGGTTAAAGCGCCCACCGAGTGTGATGTAATATATTAGCTTCTGAGCGGTAAATACAGTCACCGACTGCATGATTATGTTTATATCAGTGTGTCGAACCGAAAAAAATACGGGTTCGGTTACGGTTCAGGTTCAGGTAAATTTATTTTGTTCCGGTTCAGTTCCGGTTCGATTAATTCGATCCGCGAACCGGTTCGCGAACCGGTTCGGGGCGCTGAACCGGTTCGCGAACCGGTTCGGAAATTATGAATGACAAATTGCAACATCAAAATAACAGAATCAAAATAACATAAAAATAACAACATCAAAATAAAAAAATAAAAAATTGCAACATCACGTTCTAGAAACGTGTTATGAAATGAGCACACAGCAGCATTTAGGATTTACGAGATTGTAGGAAAATGAAATCCCGTGACGCGATTTTTTTTTTGCAGAGCCTTCCAATTCTTTTTTTCCGTGCAAGCCGCGACCAGCGCAATACTGGTTCCTATGTCAAGATTCATGGATGCAGCGTTTGTCAAGATTCATGGATGCAGCGTTTATATTCCTAAGACTGAGTGGAGAAGAAAATATGTAAGCGAGGTGTGTGTCAGTTGACGGCACTTAAAAAACAAATGGCATTGATAGCACATTCATTGTCAACAGCGCGTAGCCGAACCGTTTTGACATGAGCCGGTAACCGTTATTTTTTTCGGTTCAGTTCCGGTTCGGGTTCATCGCGATAACAATATAACGGTTCGGGTTCGGGTTCAGTTCCGGAAAAATACCGGTTCGGTTCCGGTTTTCGGTTCGGTTCGGTTCCGGTTCGACACCCTGGTTATATACATATAAAGCGATTAACGTTTGAATTGCAGTAATGCTGCAGCAAAACTCGTTGGTTGGTCGCAGGAGATCCGTTCGCGAGAAGTAGATAGTTGGACGAGAAAAATATGTGAATTGGGTTTAAAGGGACACTGACACCCCCCAAAAATCGGCTTTAATTTTCTGCCAGGCAATTTAATATGGTGTCAGAAGACTACCCTATCAATATTTTGCTACAGCGTCACGTATCTTTTTAATAGAGTCAAAAAACGCAACTGCTCGCAAACCGAAACTGAATTGGGGAGGAAGAAGAAATGTGGAGGAGAAGAAAGGTACCGGACTTGACGTGTCTGTGCAGCTTTCTTTTTTCAATCAACGTATATCCAACGTTTTAGAAGCCACAAAAACTGGGTGTTTTATTTTCAGTCTATTTTTAGTATTGACTGTGTGCCTTCGATGACCCACGACTTTGATTATCTTTGGTAGTTGTGTCTAAACCATAGAAAACGGCACGTGATCACGGAGAAGAGAGTGAGCGCGACTCAAAACGGCCAGTTCTCGATCGGCGGTTTTCGGGCGGAAAGAAACCGAATTTCGAGCCGTACATTGTGTATTGGGTAGTTGGGCTCTCATATGTCATGTACAAATAAAAACCTTGGCAAGCATAAATACCCTGTGAGTGTCTCTTTAGATGTGTTCGTGGACGTACACGAAAAATATTCATAGAATGTTCGCAGCAGTTCTTAAGCGGTTAAATAAAGGAACATTGACGCAGTACAAGATGGTGCAAAATGCTATCGCATTTGTACGACAATCTCGCAGTGATTTCGGCAACAATCTTTGTTTTATTTATTGCATTAATTATTTACTGTGATCAGTATTACGAAAGTAAAAGCATGAGTTCATGTATACTTCTTGGTCTTGTTTTCAGACCTTTCTCATTTCTAAGGATATCATTCAGCACTGCATACAGCTGGCGCTTCTTCACGCAACTGGTAAACACTCTTGACACGTGCAATGATTCCGTGGAAATAATAGAGAGTTTTAGTAGATCGTTCCGATACCTCCGATAACGATACAAGATAATAGAGAGTTTTAGTAGATCGTTCCGATGACTCCGATAACGATACCCGATACTCTGCCTCCGCCTTTGCGCTTACATATATAGTATCGTTATCGGGGGTATCGGAGGTATCGGAACGATCTACTAAACTCTCTATTAGAGAGTTTTAGTAGATCGTTCCGATGACTCCGATAACGATACCCGATACTCTGCCTCCGCCTTTGCGCTTACATATATAGTATCGTTATCGGGGTATCGGAGGTATCAGAACGATCTACTAAAACTCTCTAATAGAGAGTTTTAGCAGATCGTTCCGATGACTCCGATAACGATACCCGATACTCTGCCTCCGCCTTTGCGCTTACATATATAGTATCGTTATCGGGGTATCGGAGGTATCGGAACGATCTACTAAAACTCTCTAATAGAGAGTTTTAGTAGATCGTTCCGATGACTCCGATAACGATACCCGATACTCTGCCTCCGCCTTTGCGCTTACATATATAGTATCGTTATCGGGGGTATCGGAGGTATCGGAACGATCTACTAAAACTCTCTAATAGAGAGTTTTAGTAGATCGTTCCGATGACTCCGATAACGATACCCGATACTCTGCCTCCGCCTTTGCGCTTACATATATAGTATCGTTATCGGGGTATCGAGGTATCGGAACGATCTACTAAAACTCTCTATTAGAGAGTTTTAGTAGATCGTTCCGATGACTCCGATAACGATACCCGATACTCTGCCTCCGCCTTTGCGCTTACATATATAGTATCGTTATCGGGGGTATCGGAGGTATCGAACGATCTACTAAAACTCTCTAATAGAGAGTTTTAGTAGATCGTTCCGATGACTCCGATAACGATACCCGATACTCTGCCTCCGCCTTTGCGCTTACATATATAGTATCGTTATCGGGGGTATCGGAGGTATCGAACGATCTACTAAAACTCTCTAATAGAGAGTTTTAGTAGATCGTTCCGATGACTCCGATAACGATACCCGATACTCTGCCTCCGCCTTTGCGCTACATACATAGTATCGTTATCGGGGGTATCGGAGGTATCGGAACGATCTACTAAAACTCTCTAATAGAGAGTTTTAGTAGATCGTTCCGATGACTCCGATAACGATACCCGATACTCTGCCTCCGCCTTTGCGCTTACATATATAGTATCGTTATCGGGGGTATCGGAGTATCGGAACGATCTACTAAAACTCTCTAATAGAGAGTTTTAGTAGATCGTTCCGATGACTCCGATAACGATACCCGATACTCTGCCTCCGCCTTTGCGCTTACATATAGTATCGTTATCGGGGGTATCGGAGGTATCGGAACGATCTACTAAAACTCTCTAATAGAGAGTTTTAGTAGATCGTTCCGATGACTCCGATAACGATACCCGATACTCTGCCTCCGCCTTTGCGCTTACATATATAGTATCGTTATCAGGGGTATCGGATATCGGAACGATCTACTAAAACTCTCTAATAGAGAGTTTTAGTAGATCGTTCCGATGACTCCGATAACAATACCCGATACTCCGCCGCCGCCTTTGCGCATGCATACAGTATCGTTATCGGGGGTATCGTATAGGCATCGGAACGATCTACTAAAACTCTCTAATAGAGAGTTTTAGTAGATCGTTCCGATGACTCCGATAACGATACCCGATACTCTGCCTCCGCCTTTGCGCTTACATATATAGTATCGTTATCGGGGGTACCGGAGGTATCGGAACGATCTACTAAAACTCTCTAATGACACGATGCATGCGCAAAGGCGGCGGCGGAGTATCGGGTATCTTTATCTGAGCCATTGGGACCAATCTACTAAAACTCTCCATTAGCAAAGTGACCGGCTCACACTGACACCGGCGTTCCTGACAGTCATGCGGGACTTCCGAACAGCGTACAGGCTCAAGAGAGCAAAAGTATCGTATGGCACAAAGTCGTCTTGCTCATGATGATAATGCAATTAATGCAAAGGGGCAAGCGAGCTGGACAAGAATAACGATAATAATCCCAGAGAAGCGGAACAAGGGGAACAAAGGGGACAAAAGACAAACACAAATTTCGAAACACAGCTAGGTAACTGGTGCGCGACATGAAAAATCCGTCGGGTCCTGGTATCGAACCGGAGGCTTCTTCATTTCCAGTGGAGCGCTCACCAGCGGAACTGACCGGGAGTTAGAGCGTCAGTAGAGCACGCTGGGTTTTAACACCTGCCTCGTTGTTGGTGTTGGACTGGCGGCAGCTGTTAAAACCCGTTTGCTCTACTGACGTCTAACTCCTGGTTAGCTCTGTTGGTAGAGCGTACCACTGAAATGGAGAGGGCCCTGGTTCGATACCAGGACCAGGTGGATTTTTTCATCGCGCACCAGTCACACTAGCCGTGTTTGGAGAGCTGTGTTTGGAGATTTTTGCTTTGCCTTTGTCCGCCTTGTTCCCTTTTTCCACGGATTATTATCGTTCGTCTTGCTCCTTTGGTAGAAAATGAAAACCATGGGCTGAAGTCCCCACAAATCCCTTTTCAACGTTCGCTACCACACGCCACAGAAAAAGACGGCATCCCAATAGTCAATAAAAACGTGTTAAATTATTTCAGATTTCTTACAAAGCAGACAGACCACGGCACAGTCAGCCACGCACGCGTCAATACATTGAAACTCATGAGGATGTTGGCACTGTCTTCACAGCGCCGGCTGCATCCCACGAATCGTTACATAAAGGGCATATACGTGTGATATATAATGCGTGTCATATATGACTGTTAAAACCTAATTCATCTAGCGCAAAAAAGAAAAACCCGCAAATTTTGTATGGCTGAAAAACAAATTCAGCCCAGAGCACGAAAGAAAGCTCGCACTACGGAACCCAGGCGGTCATTCCTGCGTTCGATTCCCACACCCGCCCGCGTCTACGTAGATGAACATCTTATCGGCGCACAGGTTCGGGTTCAGTTCCGGAAAAAGCTACCGGTTCGGTTCCGGTTTTCGGTTCGGTTCGGTTCCGGTTCGACACCCTGGTTATATACATATAAAGCGATTAAAGTTTGAATTGCAGTAATGCTGCAGCAAAACTCGTTGGTTGGTCGCAGGAGATCCGTTCGCGAGAAGTAGATAGTTGGACGAGAAAAATATGTGAATTGGGTTTAAAGGACACTGACACCCCCGCAAAAATGGCTTTAATTTTCTGCCAGGCAATTTAATATGGTGTCAGAAGACTACCCTATCAATATTTTGCTACAGCGTCACGTATCTTTTTAATAGAGTCAAAAAACGCAACTGCTGCGAAACCGAAACTGAATTGGGGAGGAAGAAGAAATGTGGAGGAGGAGAAAGGTACCGGACTTGACGTGTCTGTGCAGCTTTCTTTTTTTTCAATCAACGTATATCCAACGTTTTAGAAGCCACAAAAACTGGGTGTTTTATTTTCAGTCTATTTTTAGTATTGACTGTGTGCCTTCGATGACCCACTACTTTGATTATCTTTGGTAGTTGTGTCTAAACCATAAAAAACGGCACGTGATCACGGAGAAGAGAGTGAGCGCGACTCAAAACGGCCAGTTCTCCGATCGGCGGTTTTCAGGCGGAAAGAAACCGAATTTCGAGCCGTACATTGTGTATTGGGTAGTTGGGCTCTCATATGTCATGTACAAATAAAAACCTTGGCAAGCATAAATACCCTGTGAGTGTCCCTTTAGATGTGTTCGTGGACGTACACGAAAAATATTCATAGAATGTTCGCAGCAGTTCTTAAGCGGTTAAATAAAGGAACATTGACGCAGTGCAAGATGGTGCAAAATGCTATCGCATTTGTACGACAATCTGCGCGTGATTTCGGCAACAATCTTTGTTTTATTTATTGCATTAATTATTTACTGTGATCAGTGTTACGAAAGTAAAAGCATGAGTTCATGTATACTTCTTGGTCTTGTTTTCAGACCTTTCTCGTTTCTAAGGATATCATTCAGCACTGCATACAGCTGGCGCTTCTTCACGCAACTGGTAAACACTCTTGACACGTGCAATGATTCCGTGGAAATAATAGAGAGTTTTAGTAGATCGTTCCGATACCTCCGATAACGATACAAGATAATAGAGAGTTTTAGCAGATCGTTCCGATGACTCCGATAACGACACCCGATACTCTGCCTCCGCCTTTGCTACTTACATATATAGTATGGTATCGAAGGTTCGGAGAGTATCAGACGATCTACTAAAACTCTCTAATAGAGAGTTTTAGTAGATCGTTCCGATGACTCCGATAACGATACCCGATACTCCGCCGCCGCCTTTACGAGATACATCGTATCGTTATCGGGGGTATCGTATATGAGTATCGGAACGATCTACTAAAACTCTCTAATAGAGAGTTTTAGCAGATCGTTCCGATGACTCCGATAACGATACCCGATACTCTGCCTCCGCCTTTGCGCTTACATATATAGTATCGTTATCGGGGGTATCGGAGGTCATCGGAACGATCTACTAAAACTCTCTAATAGAGAGTTTTAGTAGATCGTTCCGATGACTCCGATAACAATACCCGATACTCCGCCGCCGCCTTGCGCACATGCATCGTATCGTTATCGGGGGTATCGTAGGCATCGGAACGATCTACTAAAACTCTCTAATAGAGAGTTTTAGTAGATCGTTCCGATGACTCCGATAACGATACCCGATACTCTGCCTCCGCCTTTGCGCTTACATATATAGTATCGTTATCAGGGGTATCGGAGGTATCGGAACGATCTACTAAAACTCTCTAATAGAGAGTTTTAGTAGATCGTTCCGATGACTCCGATAACGATACCCGATACTCTGCCTCCGCCTTTGCGCTTACATATATAGTATCGTTATCGGGGGTATCGTATAGGTATCGGAACGATCTACTAAAACTCTCTAATAGAGAGTTTTAGTAGATCGTTCCGATGACTCCGATAACGATACGATACTCTGCCTCCGCCTTTGCGCTTACATATATAGTATCGTTATCGGGGTATCGGAGGTATCGGAACGATCTACTAAAACTCTCTAATGACACGATGCATGCGCAAAGGCGGCGGCGGAGTATCGGGTATCTTTATCTGAGCCATTGGGACCGATCTACTAAAACTCTCCATTAGCAAAGTGACCGGCTTCACACTGACACCGGCGTTCCTGACAGTCATGCGGGACTTCCGAACAGCGTACAGGCTCAAGAGAGCAAAAGTATCGTATGGCACAAAGTCGTCTTGCTCATGATGATAATGCAATTAATGCAAAGGGGCAAGCGAGCTGGACAAGAATAACGATAATAATCCCTAGAGAAGCGGAACAAGGGGAACAAAGGGGACAAAGGACAAACACAAATTTCGAAACACAGCTAGGTAACTGGTGCGCGACATGAAAAATCCGTCGGGTCCTGGTATCGAACCGGAGGCTTCTTCATTTCCAGTGGAGCGCTCTACCAGCTGAACTGACCGGGAGTTAGACGTCAGTAGAGCAACTGGGTTTTAACACCTGCCTCGTTGTTGGTGTTGGACTGGTGGCAGCTGTTAAAACCCGTTTGCTCTACTGACGTCTAACTCCTGGTTAGCTCTGTTGGTAGAGCGTACCACTGGAAATGGAGAGGGCCTGGTTCGATACCAGGACCAGGTGGATTTTTCAGTCGCGCACCAGTCACTATAGCCGTGTTTGGAGAGCTGTGTTTGGAGATTTTTGTTTGCCCTTTGTCCGCCTTGTTCCCTTTTTCCACGGATTATTATCGTTCGTCTTGCTCCTTTGGTAGAAAATGAAAACCATGGGCTGAAGTCCCCACAAATCCCTTTTCAACGTTCGCTACCACACGCCACAGAAAAAGACGGCATCCCAACAGTCAATAAAAACGTGTTAAATTATTTCAGATTTCTTACAAAGCAGACAGACCACGGCACAAGTCGGCCACGCACGCGTCAATACATTGAAACTCATGATGATGTTGGCACTGTCTTCACAGCGCCGGCTGCATCCCACGAATCGTTACATAAAGGGCATATACGTGTGATATATAATGCGTGTCATATATGACTGTTAAAACCTAATTCATCTAGCGCAAAAAAGAAGAAAACCCGCAAATTTTGTATGTTGAAAAACAAATTCAGCCCAGAGCACGAAAGAAAGCTCGCACTACGGAACCCAGCGGTCATTCCTGCGTTCGATTCCCACACCCGCCCGCGTCTACGTAGATGAACATCTTATCGGCGCACGGAACCAGTCAAACTGCGCCGCTCAATTGCCTATCCACACCGCAGACATGAGACGTCGTCAGTTTAGGGCAGTCTTCAGGCGGGTTTCTAAAACAGGACTGACGGAAACGGGATCCAACTCCAGTAGAAATCATTCCGAAGCAAACCGTATATCCACGGCACCTAGAAAGGCAAAGAGTCCCGGGGACCCGATCGGCTCAAAAGTCTCGCCCCACAATCGAGCTAATTACGTTTCCCGGGCGGCGCACAATGTCGTGGGAGGCACTGAACGAGCTGCTCAACCCACGGCGTGACTCGCGAGACCAGCACGTCGCCCCTTCCTCCTCCCGGAACAAAAACAGGCGGGCGGCGCGCAGACGCGCGACGGGGAACTTTCGGCGGCGGAGAAGCCCTCGAGACTCGGGTAAACACGCATCTGCGGGAGAAAGAGAGAGCGAGAGAGAGAGGGACAAATCGAAAGAAAAACAGCCAGATACAAAAATGAAGCGGGTTTTTGTTTTAGCGCCGGTGCGAGCAATGCCCCGTGGCGTCACCTCGCTCGCCCAAGAGAGGCTCTTAGGCCGCGGTCCGCCTCGCTTATCCCGGCCGAAACGGGGCGAGCACGGGAAGAGGGGGGCGCAGTTCCTCCGGGGATGGGGTTATTGTCCAGGGGAGGCGCGCACAGACAGAGCGCAGACACCGAAACGGGGAAACGCGAGACACGCCGCCACCACCGTCTTCCGCGATAAATGGGCCCTTCGCGGGCCCCGCCAGGAAAGTGGACGCGAGAGGCCATAACGCGCCGACACGGCGAGCTCTTGCCGCGGGATCTTGTGGCGGTTGCGGGATTCCCGGCGCCAAACTGTGCGCGGGGAGCACTCGAGGGAAGCGACGGTACACACTCGAGTGCGCCTTGTGCGTTGCCGTGAACGCCGGAGTCTGCGGCGTGTGTGTGGACGCGCGCAATGTCGCTATCTGCGTCTCTTGCGTTGTGGCTGGCTGGCGTAGTCCGACCAAACCAAGTGGAAGAGGTGGACGGACTGACACGTGGAATCGCAGAAAGGAGGACACTTCACAAGATGTAGGCATCGCAATCGAAGGCACGGGCCCGACGATCGTTGCTGTGCGAAGTCCTCTGTTTGCGCGAGCAGTCACGTGTGAAAAGCGCTTTCTAATACCACGCGCTCAGAACGGTGCCTACACGTTGCACTCAGAAATCTTGGAGTGGGACTTACCGCATAAGTAATTCGTAAGTTTGCGCGTTAATTTTTAAAAAGGCGGCACTGAAGCGTTTTTTTAAATTTTTTAGTTGTCCCGAAAGTTACGTTTTATTCGGCGCAATCACAGAGTACATCAGCTGCTGACTCGTTAAGCGTTTTATGTCATAAAGTTTCCAGTGGCGCAACTCGAAACTACTCCGCCTGATTCCCTTCGATTTTCTTTTAATCGAAACTAGAAAATCATTATCTCGGTTCTGCCGTCGAACCGACATTTAATTTTCGAAAACTTTTTCATTTTTAATCGAACGTACAAGATTTGCTGAAAACTAAATATGTAAAAATCGAAAGGCGTTTTCCCACAGAAGGGAAGTTTTCACATTTTCGTCAAGAATAAACTGGACTATATATATTTAAAAAAAAGTGCTTAGCTGCTTTCTAATACCTTAAACACGTTATCCCACGACTCGTCCTTACCTATTATTGCATTACGGTAAGAGAAAAAAAAAGAAAAAGAAGAGGAAAGCAAAAAACCAAGACCGGTGCAGTAATTAGGGTTAGAATACGATATATATATATATATATATATATATATATATATATATATATATATATATATATATATATATATATATATATATATTCTTTTTTGTTTCCGAATCATACCTTCGCAGCGAAGGGTACGATGAGACGCAGGGTTGAAGTCGTAAATACGACTGTACATAACATTGAGAAAAAAGGAATCAAACCTACTTCACTGAAATATGCTTCATCTCTAAGAACAAAACGAAAAAGGCCAGTGAATTGCTGCGTTTTTGTGAAGGAAGCAACCTTGACTGACATCAAAGGTTTCTTCATCTTAAAAGAAAGGTTGAAAACGTCTGTTTGCAGTCTGAGAGTCTGTAGCCGTCTTACGAAGGACTTAACCAGCGATGCATTTAATATTATTAAAAGCTTTTTTTTTTCGTGCTGTTTTTAGACGGTTATTAGCAGCACCTATCTCAGTTCGTTATAAAAATAAAAGAGCGTCTGGGACACCCTTGAGGCAATAGAAAAAAGACAGTAGTGCTTCCCGACTCACCCCCATTCTGGGAAGTGAGTGGAAATGTGAGACGATAATGACTTTGTTTCGAGGACATTAGACATATAGGTGAAAAAACAAAACAAAAAAAACCCTGCGAAAGTCAACCCAACTAGAGAAGAGTTGGCATGATCGCGTTCACCCGAAATGGGCTATGATGATCGATACGTAGTTTCAAATTACGGCTGCACCATGCTATGAACAACACTTCTGCGGGACATTCAGATATGAGACAGAATATTGCATAAACAAAGAGTGTCATTATAATAGAGCAGGATCAACTCGATGACATCTTAGAAATCGTATCAATATTTGGAAGAACGAAGAACGTTTGCCAGCATTCAAGTACAGTGCTGCATTGATACCTTTCTTCCTTGCTTACGCGCACCAATAATTAATGCAGAGAAATGATCAGAATATAAACCATAAACACCTCGCAGCTCAACGAACATTTTAAAGAAAGTGTTGTACGTGAGAGGTTCCGACAACGCTCTGTTCTGGACCGTTCCTGATGCTTTTCACAAATAATCTGGCGGTTCATATATGCGATCGTTTTCGGAAATTATCTTGTGGGGAAACTGTAGTGGTTTTCTGCTCTTCGCAAATCATGAGAACAAATCATCGTTACGTGAACGGTCACCGTGTTGTGCTTTCCCACTTCGGGTCTGTGCGATGATGCAGGTATACGTGCTATGGTGCGCCAGTTACGCTCTTGGATAAGTCGAGTACCGATTGTCCCCGTTTTCAATTAAAACGTGCAGGATTGTAGGACGGTCGAAAACCTCGCCGAGACCGCGGACGCTGCAATGCCCCAATGACACATTTTCACTGAAAATGGAAAGCTCGCGTATAAATTACAGGCACCCGACATGTGAAAGGGATCTGGGAATCTCACGGAGCCTCGAGAAGAGCCGGGACGTTAGGGATTCCTACAGGTACTCCTACGCGATGGCTGCGTGAGGTGGGATGCGACGCTTGCCCCACCCACTCCTTGGCAGCCGGAGGGCGGTGCATTGTCAGATACAGCATGTAGCGGGAGGAGCGTGCCGCCAAACACGCAACAACGCGTCCACACGAGCGGGGAGCGCAACCAGCGCGCCGCTTGTCAAGAGCCGTTTCGGGCCTTATCTGTGACCGACGACGCGCGAGTCTGCTAGGACGGGGTTGCGGGCGGGAAAATGTCGGCGAGCCAACGAGCCGAGCGAGGCAGACTCGCAATCCGCGCGCCAAATTACACTTGTCGAGGAATTCCATCGCTCCGCGGGCGCGGAAACTTGCGGCCCGCAGAGCGCGATAAGGCGGCGCTTCATCCATCAGCGGCGGAGGACTGAGCGAGCAGCCGCGGCTCACGGCAGGAGCCTCCGGCGACCGTCTTTTCAGGGTGCGACCGAGCAACAAGACTCGGCCGAAGGGAGTGGCCGCTCGTCGCTGTAAGGTTCGGCACCGTGCCCATTTTTATTTCCCGCATCTGCTCAGCGTCACGACATCTGAGGATCGATCCTGGCGAGCGGACGTCGCCCAGCGATCCCGGCCGACTGTCGGCAAGGCCTAGCCGAAGGCGCGGCCAAGCGAAGCGGACGCAGGCCGGGGTCCGCCTGCCTGGGTGCCGCACTACCGTTACGCGGCCCTGTCTCGCCCCGCAGTGACAGCCCTCATCTGCGCTGTCACGGGCTTGACACCGGACGTGGATGGCCACAACTCGGGTTCACTGGCGTCCGGCTTGCGCGCGTCGTGGTTTCCCGCTGGCGGCGTCATTAAAGCCTTGTTCCACGGGGCACTCCGCCTGATTAAGATCCGAGGGGCTGAAGAACGCCGCACACGGGCCAAATGGCCACGTCAAGCGCGGCGCAAGTTTTGCACCTCTCACCGAATCGCCTCGGAGGGCCCCGATCCAAATTGAATTATTAGTAAAAAAATAAAGACTATGTCGGGAATTTTAACGCGAAAGTCATTATAGGCAGATGCCGCAATTATTAATAGGCGCTTGAACGAATGTCTGAAATGTCCCTCGAAAATAAGGCCAACGAAGAGAGAAGAAAAATGGACAATGAACCAAGTTCTTGCAGGCCATCTGGACGCTATTCTGCACACTGCAAAGACCCGGCAAAGCAGCGTTCGCTGTTAAACTTTATTTGAATGCTTTGTTGTAGCCTATGGGTGCCTTTATCGTCGCTGACAAAAACAGCCATGTTTGGGAAGTATGGGCACTGCGACCATTTCTGCGAGGGATCTGTAGATGAATCTGCAGGTTTTCCATGCCCGTTCACTCCACTGTGTGCAATGCCTTGATTTCGTTCTATCATGCTGCCTTCAAGTGAGTGGATCATCAGTTCTCGTTTGGCGGTAAATATTTGCAGATGGCATCATTCTGCGGATGTGATCAAACAAGTATGAGACGGCATGGGTTTCACAGCGTTAGAAAAACAGGGTAACAGCTTACAAAAACATAGTCATCCTCAATTTTCAATGTTTATTTATGAAAAAATTCAAGATTTTTTCCCATATTCTGGTGCCGGGCATATCAAGGAATGAATAGGATGTACGATATATGGCCTGCAATTATTAAATTTGTATTCAATTGGCAAAACATTGAACTGTATACAAAGAAGTATTTCTTAAAAAAGAATGAACTTGAAACAAGGACACGATTCGTTCGGGATTACGCAGTGGCGTAGCCAGGAACTTTTGGGGTCGGGGGGGGGGGGGTGTTTCAAAGTGCATGTGTATAAAATAAAGTCGGCTGGATAGGGGAGGGGGTGAGTCTCTCCCCTGGATGCCCTTGGGATACGTTGTCCACGGCGGCGGACGTAAGGACAAAATAGTAAAATGCTAGTTAAATACTTATTTTAAAACAAAATCAACTAATTAATTTTGTTTTACCTAGCATGCATCAATTCAAAGTTTGCAGCCCATCGTTTACTGAGGCAAGCAGTTCAGAGATATCAGAAAAAAAAAGAGAGTTCTACTTCGAGTCACTGTGTGGCTAATTTTGCCAATCTCGGCGGCGGGAAATCAAAACTCAGAAAAAGCACGCCAGGAGCGAAAACAGTTCCGCTGCCGAAGAGGCGTCAGAGTGTGACGTGTAGTGACGCGTTGGCTGCTATGAACACGTGACCAAAAGCTTTGGCCCAATCTTAAATTGACTCGCCACCTACTCTCGCAAGCCGATGTAGCATATACAGTAGGTCCTTAAGTTTATCGAAAGCTCAGAGGTATCTGTCTCACTGGTGTAAAAATGATAAAACCAAAAAGCGCCAGTTATTGTATACGAGACACGCACGCGATGACTTTTAATTTTAAAACGACTCCCGGAAGCAGGCCGCGAGCCGATATTTAATTGGCCAAAGCGTTTGGTCACGTGTTCACAGCAACATTCGCATCACCGCATGAACGCGCCAAATGCTAGTGTCATGAATGGCCACAGAAAGTAGCGTCTCCCTAGTGGAGAATGAAAGCTCTACACCACGCGACATGCAAGCACATCCCCCGTAGGTTCCCCGCGTTAAAGGGGTACGGAAACGAAAACGTGACCACGAGCGCTCTAACTCTCCATTCAAAATCGGCCAGCGAGAAGCAGGATGCGTATCGCGTTAGTGACGTCAATGGCCTCTGCACGACCAAGGGTACTGTAGTTGCGTTTCTGCTCGGTGGCATCAACGCGTGACAATCTCGCCTAGTGTAATATCCGAGGACTGTACGCCCCATGGCCTATACATAGCGTGCCTGGAACGTCATTCATGGACATGCCGGTATTTTATGTGCCACGATCGTTCGGTTCACCGTGTTAGTTTCACACCCCAGCTCGAGGGAACCAGTTAGTAGATAGAACCGTCAGTACCCAGCAACGGCGACCCCTGCAAGATATCTATATAAGGTGTTCACCGGGTGCCATGCTTGAGCGCGTTATTCACAGCACATTCCGGTGTGTGTGTGGCGGGGGGGGGGGGGATGGCATGGTTGGCCTGGCAGAGGTCCCCACATTCTCAGATCAGTCTCCTACCTATAGCGTCTAAAAAGAACGGCGATCTTGATGGTGCGGAATGCCCGTTGCGGAAGCACTGTGGAAGCTTTAACATACACCACGCAGTAAACGCATTAGCGTTCTCCGCCAAGTCACATTCAGAGGATAAAGTAACTCCACGAGCGAGCCATCCTGCCGCGAACTGGCGCTGCTTCTTAGAGGCCGAATGAGATCGCGGCATTCGAACGGCGCCTCATACGTCGCCATCAGGAGCAATCTTGAAATCTATTCATTCGTTTTAAAATTAGATTTCTTGATTTTTCCTTCAGCCCAGAAACACTAGTCTAGAGTAGTGTTTCTGGGCTGCCACCACAACATAGATCACATCTAAGCAAAGAAATAAGAGCAAAGAATTTCGTTTCCGTACTTCTTTAAAGTAATGCTGAACCTAACTTCGGATTTCGCAAAATAAGGCCGCAGAAGCGTTGAACGGGGTGCTACGAACTTCAAAACATCACTCATACATCTTTATCTCAAACGGATGGCCGTATTTTTAGAAAAGAAGGGCGCGATCAAGCGAGGTCTTTGACGTAGTTGTCCTCCGGGAGAATTTAAGAATGAGGGAAGCGGCCTCGCTTCTCTTCTCCTCGCTTCTTCGGTTCACGTGCTCGACAGGACGAAGCGAAGAGGAAAGGGAATGTGCATCGTGACGTCACATGTCTCGTCGGCCTCGGCAGCCGTGTTCAATCGCGCACTTCTTTTACAGAAATACGGCCGTCCGTTAGGGATATGCGCTGTATGAGTGATGTTTTTATGTTTTGCTGCTTCCCGCCTATCGCTCCGGCCTTATTTTGTGAGCTCCAAATTTCGGTTCAGCATCTCTTTAAATCAACCTAGCGTTACAGCTAACGAACATACCACGCAAACTGTTGTGCATATAGTACACAAGTCCGGGAGCGCCCACCTGCAAACAGTCGCACAGCGTGCGAAACTCACGCCGCGCAATCGTATGCTGCTCCAGTATTAACCTCCTCCTCTAATGTATACCATCAATTTTCATTTCGGCCAGCACGAAACAGGAATATTGCGATGCAGCCACGCTGTACGCCTTCCGTCTGCCTCCAGTGGCTGGCACCGAACGCATTCTTTCCTTTAAATACGCAGCGCGAGGAATTCGCTTTTTAGCCGCTATCTCTTCTTGCCTACTCTGTATACGAAGGACGCAAAACTAGAAAAGAAGCAGCTTACCATATTTCCTGAAACCAGACTTTGAGTCATGATATTCACAAAACTACACGCAATATCGATAAATAAATAAATAAATATATATATATATATAATACATACATACATATATATGCTAAAAACAACTCAAAATTAAAAAAAAATGGTCGGAGTTGCTTTTTAATGGCTTACTCAGACGCTCATTTCCCGGCAAGATAGTTTGTCACATCTTCGGCAAGGGTGTTCAGGTTGTCAAAAGCTGGCGAGTGCGCGCCGTTCAGGTGGGCGCCGACAACTTTCATGTGCAATTTTTGCCCGAGCTCCTAGAAGTCGGGCAGCTTGTCTGCCAGACTGTATCCGGTATCGTCACATCCGAATGGGGAAAGAAAACCAAAAGGAACAATACTCGCAGCTGGCGAGTTCGAGTCGCAAACGAAGCCATCGAGCAAGACACCCTTTTGTCCTCCGAGAAAAGCTAGCAAAAACAACGAAGATAAAGGTAATGCATGTTGTTAGAATCAACGAGCAGGTAAAAAGGAATTGGAAGTTGTTGAAGGAGGCCAAAATATGTGAAGGAATTCGTTCAGCTTGCGCAAGGTCAGTTTGCTTTGCCCAGGACCGACAACTCAAAAATTCTTTATTTTCTTCCGCGCCACGTGCGCGTAATAAATTTAGCGCCCTCGTTCGCGAGTTCGAGGATATACCTGCGCTTAGCAGTGGAGGATCGAAGTGCATCTTCAAAACAGATCACTCGCTGAGCTGCCTCCGTAAGTTAAGGTGATTGGCTCTCCGAGTGTTGCGCGGGAAAGTAGACGCACAGGCGTTTTTTTTAGAATGCAACGGGGAAGGGCCGTTTTGTAGCGACGCTCTTTTTACCCCAACGTTTGCGCAAACTTCATGTTTACTATAAAAATCACAATAGAATCACTTTCCACCACAGGTAATGCGCATCTAGCGTTCCACCGTTTCCACCACGTCTTATAAGAGGTACGTATTCACACGAGGGAGAAACCCCGTTGATTTCTCCCCGGCGCGCGCGCATCACCAGACGAAGACGCGAGGCTTTTGCACATCGCAAAGCCTGACGTTTTCGCCGCGGGATGCGCGTGCCGTGGAGGAATCTCCGGGATTTCTCCCTCGTGTGAATACCCCTTTAGGGCGGGCTGATACAAAGCCCCTCTATCCTGGGAAAAGTGGCGTCTTTCATTGCTGTGGAATTGCTCGAGACACGTGCCGCACGCCACTTCTGGGAAGAACATGGCGTCTGAAATCTAGCTTCATCTAGCTCAGTGCTGCGCTGTGCCGCCATGATCTTCCCAAGGGCTGCACATTGCACGTGCCTCGTGCATCGACGCACACTTGCGCTACTTTTAAAACATGAAAGGGCTTTAGGCTGGTAGTGTAGCAAACGCCACCGAGCGAACGCGCCACGAAAAGGCGCCAGACGTTCTTAGAAGCTTGTCAACTGACTTTGACCTAGTAACGTCGGGTGTAACTGCTTTGCATGAGTACTGGGTCCTAGTGGGAACGTAACGGCTTGGCACGCGACAAAGCAGCAGGATCGCAGCAGCAAGTGTTAAAACAGCATGACGTCGAAACAAAATGACGTCAATATAACGGGCCAACGAAGCAGCACGTAACAGCAAAGAGCACACGCCAGCACAGACAAGGGCGGATGCAGGTGTTTCCTGAGGAAGGGGAGGGTGTGGGGGAGGGGAGGTCAGCGTATAAGATGTTTAGACTAAAAACGCAGTCTGAGTTGTGATATTAAGCAATGCAAAACGTCACGCTTGCATTGCTTCATGTCCCAACACAGACCGCGTTTTTTGTTTCGGCATCGTCATTTGCTGAGCTGCCTTCTTAAGTTGCGGCGATTGGCTCTCCAAGTGTTGTGCGAGAAAGTAGACGCACAGGCGTTTTTTAGAGTGGCAGGGATCCTGGGTTCAATCCCCATCCCTCCCCGCCTCGATCTGGATGAGCATCGTACCGGCGTGCGGTCGTGTAACACTATACTACACCAGGATTAGCGGTTGTGAATGCACTGGCTAAATGTCTCATCTACAGCTGGGAGACGAGTCGGACACGTTCAGGCAGAACTAGGGTGCCTCAATCGTCTTTCTCGTTTAGGGTGATGCCACCCTTTGAAGTACCCGATGCCGACAGCACGCGCTCATGGGGAAAATACAAAGAAATCGACGAAAACAAAATGTCGCCATAGCACAGTCAGCGCCACAGACGCGTGCAGGGACACGCTCTTTCACGCGCTTCTGAACAAAAAGGGAAAATAAAAGTGTGTGGACAAAATGGCCGGATGACTCCACCCTAAGCAAAGCGCACATGAAGGCACCCTAGGCAGAACAAGTTCTAGGCTGTATAAACATACACAAACTCCTTTCTTCTTCTTCTTTTTTACTGTTACGAGTGCCGATTGTGTTGTCGATCATCTCCACAGCAGAGCCGGTAGAGCGGGGAACCATGTGCCATCTCACCGCATGATCGTCTTCAGGGACTCATATAGCACCCGCCGCACGACTACAGTAATTCAATTAAAGTGATTGGATTACTATAGTTAAATTACTTTTAGAGCGCAGCTCTTAGGCGCCCGTTTCCGGACTTGAGCGGCGTCGGCGTCGACGTACCGCCCGAGGTCACGTGACTCCCAGGTCACGTGACCTTCTCCAGGTCACGTGACCCCCAGGTCACGTGACCTCTCCCCAAGGTCACGTGGCCCCCAGGTCACGTGACCCCCCCCCCCCGAGGTCACGAGGTCCCCCAGGTCACGTGACCCCCCGAGGTCACGTGATGATGATGACGATGACGATGCGGATGCCGATGACGTCATCAGTGACGCCACTGATGACGTCATCGGCATCCGCATCGGCATCGTCATCATCACTGATGACGTCATCAGTGACGTCACCGATGACGTCATCGGCATCCACATCGTCATCGTCATGATCATTGATGACGTTATCAGTGACATCAAGTGACCCCCTGAGGCCATGTGACCCCTTCCCTTCCCCGAGGTCTCTTGGCCCCCCGTACCGTCCCCTCCTCCTCCTCAAGAGCTGCGCTCTAACTCGGCGTTACAGGGAGTTGTAAGCGGCTTTCACTTTTTTGGAGTAATTTGTAGTTGCCATTTATTACGACGGACTAAAGGTGATTGTAATTGTGATCTGCTTACTTTTATAGCCCTGTTTCACGGGACAAAAGGCCTTCAAGCCGAAGGCCTTTGAGATTCGTAAATGTCCTTTTAAGATTTTGTAGCCGAACGACAATTTCAACTGGTACTTTGATTACATCAATTGCAATGACGATACAGAAAGGGATGGACAACGAACAACAAACAAAAAAAAAACATGCGTTCAACACTGTAACCATTTCTGAGTTAATATTAGTAATATCACTATTTATTATGGGTCAGGAAGGTCGCCGCGTCGCAGAAAGGCGAGTGACTCGTACCCTCCACGCCGGCGGTGACATATCGTATGTGAAGGGCTGCTTCCACATCTCCTCTGAACGAACAAGAAGCGCCCAGGTCTCTGCCGTATAATTAATCTGATTTGAAACGCCCTTTTGCTAGAGTCACCCTCCAATCCACTTTTTTCGGAAATCGACGGTTTGATGTGTTGGAGCATAGAACGCGCGCGCATGTCATAAGCGCTGGCACAAGCCTCTAGCTCGCTTGAAAGCCTGTCATGGTCGCTCGTGAATCCATGGAACTCGAACTTCTGTTTTCATGCCAGAACCTCTTGAAGCATGATTTCGACAAAATTGGATTTCAACACTGCGGCAAAAAATTCGCCGTCTTCTGCTGATCTGACTTAGTTATCGCTGTGCTCCGTGCGGCCCCTGAAAGCAAATGGCGGCGCAGCACTAAAATAAGCGACCATTAGAAGCAAATGGTGGTGCTATGGGGATACAGCACTCACTCGTGGCACGTGTCTCGCGCGTTCGCACAACAATGGTTGGCGGTACTTAAAGAAGCGGTGCAACGATTTTTGTACTTTGCGCAAATACCGATTGGAACGAATCGATGACGTTTATAACCCATGAAACACGCGTTCATTTTTCACTTCACGTGATAAAACATAAAAGTCGCAAAATAAAATTAAATAAAAAAGGGCAGCGTTCACCCTCTCAACTCACAGCAAAAAGAAGCTGCCACGTGATGTGGAGCCGATTAAAATGCCGTTAATGGCTGTATTTACATGGATGCGACCTTAGCGCATCGAATCGAGATTTGACAACTTTGATTGGTAGCAGATAGGTAGAAAAGGAAGAAGTAGGAAGACAGGCAGCGTGCGATTGGTCCCTGCTCGATTCGATGCGCTAGGATCGCATTCATGTAAACGTAGCCACTGTTGACCATAGCCACGCGCTGGGGTTGGCAAAGCACAGGATATGCGCTGAGTTCCATAGATTGTTATGCTTCGGCTATTGTTGTCATCGCAGTGATAGGGCATGAGCAACTATCCGAATGCTTGTCGAGCTATAGATTACCACGAGCCGAAACCGAGTGCATACGCAACGCTCGGATCCAATCTATGAGCCACATTCAAATATCGTCACTGGGGGACTATGCCGACACTACAGTGTACTAGAATACGGTGTAGTGTTTGGAGCAGCGCAACTCGACAATGAGAACTTGTGAGGCCGCGCGTGTAGACAACAATCGCGACGCTGCAGTCGACAGGGCAGCAGAAAGTCGCTGCAGTCCGCACGTGCCGCTGCACGTGCGCGTGCACGCGGTGCACGCGCACAACCACCATCACTGACCCTACTGCCGATGCGCCGGTGTCGACACCTATCGCGATCTACACCACACGCCACACGCGAGCCGTTTCGGTCCCAGCACTACCCCGTATTCTAGGACACTGTACCGACGCTGCTACCTCCGAGTTACGACATCAAATTTTGCAAAAAAGAGATTGAAAAAGAAAAAAAAACTGTATTGGTCAGTGTCGTTACTTTTGAGAATAGCTGAGTCCCGTTCGCTAGTGACAGTAAATTCGTGTAAAAGAAAAAAAAGAAAAAAAAACATGTTTAATGAATATTGTTGCACCACCCCTTAAAAAAACGCGAAGCGTGAAATTTATTAAGGGGCTTTATGGTGTAGTTCCGTGATAAATTTCACTCTTCCGGTTTCTTCCAAATAAACACAATCAATGTGAGAACGCGCGATACACTCTGCCACGAAGCTCATTTTAGTGCTGCGACGCCATTTCCTTTAAAGGACGGCTCATTTCAGTGATGCGCCGCCATTTGCAAGCAAGGGCTGCTGGAGGAATCTGTGTCTTGTATCGGCGCATTTGACGCTAGTTGCAAGAGAAACGCATACAGATCAAGGGACTTTATGATGTACTAAAACCTCTGGCGTGTTTCTGCTTGTCTTGCAAGTAGCGTCAAATGTGCCAATGCACGAGTCACGTGCCCCGCGCTGCCCTTGGACCTAAATAGAGGGGCAGCACAGAAATGAGAGGTCCTTGGAAGCGAATGGCTTTGGAGCACTCGCTCGTGGCAGGTGTCCGGCGCGTTCCAACAACAATGATTGGCGGTACTTGTTAGAAACGCAAAGCATGAAATATATCAAGTGGCTTTATGCTTGGTAAATGCAGGCCGGGCGTTTCTTACAAGTATAACGCCAACCATTCTTGTGGGAACACGCAAGACGTGCGTGTCACGAGCGAGTGCTCCACCGCCATTTACTTCCAAGGGCCGCACATGCGCTTCGTGCAGTGGCGCATTTGACGCCACTCGCGAGCAAAAACGCACCAAGGGGATTTATGCTGTACTAAAGCCCCTTGATAAAATTCACGCTTGGCGTGTATAGACCATTTGCTGTCTTACCCAAGCATCAAGGAGAATGCGGGGATTGGTGTTCCACGCGCCACACGCGCACGCCTTACCTATATAAAAGATTCGAAGTAAATAACCAAAAGAAAGCGTTGACGAACGCGCGTGTAAGATGCCATTTGTTTTAGGTTTTTGCTTGGAAAAGTTACTACTGCTGAGGCCAGCACGTGCGGCGCGTGGAACACCAATCCCTGCATTCACCTTGATGCTTGGGTAAGACAGCAATTGGTCTATTACAAGTACTGCCAACCAATGCTTCGCAACATACCCTTTCCGGAATCGAGTGCCATCTGGTGACTCAAATGGCAGTTTAACGTTTACCGTTCTAATGGCGGCAATGAACCTGTGGTCTGCAGTATTTTATGAGGCACCGTCACTTTCACAAGTCAACGGTAAAGGAGAATGTGCGCTTCACTGTACAGTTATTTTTCAATCTCTTTCAGTGTCGATGGCGAAAAAGATGCAACCAGTCAGAACGAAGCGCCAATTCTCGCATATACGCCTTGATAACGTTCTATACATCAGGGGGCTTTGAGGTCGATTCTGTGCTACTAACAGATTGAATGGGCCTGAGTTAGAAAGGAACACTCTTGCATCCAATTCCTGCTTCCCGTCGCACTAACGTCTAGAATGTGTAGGCCTCGAATCATCTGCTTAGGAGCATCTTCAACTTTTTCCTTGATCGGTAGACAGAAGGCCGCCATTAGTAAAGCACATATTCCATTTTTCAGATGATGATAGTGACCAAAGTGCCCAGAATGAAATCCGGAAAGGGTCTACTGTGCAAGATACGGGCCACGAGTCAGTACTCCGCCGCCATTCGCTTCAAAAAGCCGCTGATTTCAGTAGTGCCGCCATTTGCTTCCAGTGGCTGCACGGGGCAGGAGCGTCGTGCTTTTGTGCATTTGACGCTACTTGTAATACCACATTCATACGGCAGCGTAATGGTGAATTAAGCTACAGGTATTCTTTGTAAATGGCGTTCGGTATCACATGGGGAATAAACGGAGGATGAATCTATGGATGGGTACTCGCAATACGGGATAGTGACAAGGGTTTCCCAGGAATTGAAATTAGGGGGTGTCTAAATTTTTAGGGGGGGGGGAGTTAGGGAGGGGGGCATTTAGAATAGAGGAGTCGCTTCGAATTAAGGGAGTACCTTCAGAAAAACAAGGGGGTGTACATCCCCCCTTGGGGATGTGTAGGGAAATCCCTGGGTAGTGAGATCAAGGCACTGACGCGCGCCATGCATTGCTGTGAAGCGGCGAGCGTGGAAAGGTCCCGGATGTACTCGGCGACGCTGCGGTAGCATGATCTGGAGGATCCAAGCGTTCCGAGGGCCTTCGGCGAGTATGTTTGGCTTGGCGGCTTGACAGCGCTAACTGACTCCCGTTCAGACCTTTTCCCCGTGATTTCTGTCGCTTGTGTCGAATGAAGTGCAATGGCGAATCGACGACGACGACAGCAACGACGACGACGACGATACCAGCAGTAGAGTGTACGAGAAAGGACAAGTGGAGTGCTATTTCTGTACCTCCGAATGTGAAAAAAAAAACAAAAAAAAACGGACAATCCAAGCCACTTCGCTCGTAATGCCCTCTCGGGCGCTACGGGCGAAGTGGTTCTGATTAGCTGTTTTTATGAAAAACGCGTTGCGTTCCAACGCCAAGCTCGACAGGCACACTAGTCAAGGTCATAAAAACAATAGAACTCCGGGCTATATTTTTATACAACCTAGACGTCAGGCGTCACGTGAATAGATAACGTTACCTCGACGTGACTTGTCGTCACAACGCCATACGACGTCACGAGGACGCCTTGACGTCAACGTCGTCATCGAAGTTGACAACGCGTGCTACACGACACCAAGACTGCGTTCTGACGTCATATTGCGTTGACAACGACGTCAATGTCAACGTTGACGACGACGACGTCACGTGACGTCAAGATGATGGCGTCCTAGTCAACACGACGTCATAAGTACGCTTCGTGTCAGGTCGTCGACGCTATTGTCAACGACCTGACACCAAGCGTTGTCGACGAACTGACACGCAACTCGACGTCACGACGACGGCCCGACAACTTCACGACGTCGACGTCGACGACGTTACACGACGTCAAGACTTCGTCGTGACGGCGCATCGACGTTGATGTTGGCGAAGGCGACGACGTTACACGCCGTCAAGGCTTCGTCGTGACGTCGTTGTGACGTTGACGTTGAAGACGACGTCAGGGCGACGTTAACGTGAAGTTATGGCGATGGTAACGTTCCGGTGGGCGTCGACGTTAACGTTGGCATCGACGACCAGGTCCACGTCGTCCTCGACGCGGCGCGACATCATGACCACGTTACAACCGCGACTTGATGTCGCGTAACGGCGTCGTCCTCAACGCGACGTCACGACCGCGTTACAACGGCGACTTGATGTCGTGAAACGGCGTCGTCCTCGACGCGACGCGGTGTCACGACAACGTTACGACAGCATCTTGGCGTCGCGTAACGTCATAGTCGACGATGACGTCGTGGTGTCGTCGTAACGTCACGTTTTCATGACGTGGTGTTTTGACGTTCTGTCTGACATCAAAATCATACGAAAATGCAATATGACCTTGACCTGGTTGTCGCTCGCTTCGATCGCAGTGAAGGTGGCGCTGCGATCAAAGTGGCTTGGTTCCAGCGGAACGCTTTCCACATTTTCAGGTGCAACTGAATGCATGAGCGGAGCCTGTAGCTCACCCCACTCACTTGTTTCTAGTTCACTCTACCAGTAGCACAGTAGATGCAATGCGAGCCGCCCTGGCCACCAGTTTCATCCAGCCCATGCTTCAGTAACGCCCTCTCGTGCCATCGACACGAAGTACGGCAGCCGTGAGCGCTTGCTGTGCTCACTACCCCTCCTCTAGTTCACTATAGTATCGTCCTAATTGTAACATTTTGCGGCACGTGAACTAGCATAAACGAGAAAGAAAAGCTTTCTACATGGGGGATGAAGAAGGACGAGCTTGAACGAGCAATGCAACGTGCACCTCAAGGCGGTCCACTGACGAAGCTGAGGTATCGTTACAGTGTTCAACGATTCGCCGACGCATTCGAGTATGCTGTTCTGAAGAAGGTTCGCCATCTTCCCATGCATTCGGCCTCCTTGGACCGGCGGGGCATTGCGGCCGCCATGACGGGGCCAAGATTCCAGGCAGTGTATTTCAATAAACGAAAAGAACTGATAAAATATTGATTTGAAGGTCGTTACCTAGTTTGTCCTAGTTGCTGTTGTTTTGCTTTGTTATGCAATAACCCACTGGCGGCAGGCATCGTACACGTCAACTCTAAAATGAGGTGATTCCCTTCAAGATCTTTGAAAATAAACATCCAACACCGCAAAACATGCACTTCGAGGAACACATGCCAATGCTTAAAAGTGAGTGCGATAACATAAAGACTTCCGAGCTTGAGGGTGTTCTTTGCGTACGCCGTCATGTTGCATATCAAGTGGGCGTAATTTTGAAATAGAATGTTCAACGGAACGCGTGATGACTGAACCTGCTAGCGTGAGTATACGTTTCTCGCTAGCGTATTGCACCACGCTTATGTTCAGAATTAATCCAGTAATTGCTACTTGGAAATATTCAATTTGTTATAAGGGATTAAACAGCGTAAATGTACACATCTGTCATTTTTATTTCAATTTCATGGCTCTAGGCTACTACCTGTAGCTGTAAAGGGAGGTGTGCGAAGTCACTTGAACATACGAGCTGCGATCAAAAGTTCCGAGACTGATTTTGTAGCGTAAAAAGAGAGGGCAGAACGATTATGAGCGCGCAGCAGTAGAAGCCCAATACCTTCGCGTTTCGTTATGCCTAGAGCCACTAAATGTTCTGCGCTTAAAGTATCGGCACTCCGTTCCCTGACATTGTTGTGGGCGCCGCCATTCTGGGTCTTGTGCAGAGCAGACGCAACTGCCGATCGTCATGATTCAAAAGTGCAACTTCCTCAGCAAAAGATCTGGTGTTAGGAAGCTGATGCAATACTGCTTTGCCCTGTCGCGGACTGTTTAAACATGTGTGGAGGACGGAAAAGAGTTTCCTGTGATTTCAGATAATGCTTCAGATAACTGGCAACCATGATTTTAAACCACAATGTGGCCAAGTGTCGTTACTCTGAAGCGTACGCTTATTTGGTGGCACTAGTTACGCCAAAGAGTGTCGATTTATGAACATTGGGAGCTGCACTACACGAGTTTTTGTGACCACGTGCTCGAGCACAATGTAGATTTTATGCACCGTGTGATAACGATCTCCTGCTCCCTTTACTAAAGGGACCTTAGCTAGAGGTACGTTTACGCTACCGTGCGAATCAGGTAAAAGACAAGCACGCTATGGGTCTTTATACCGTACTAAAGCTCCTTGATAAAATTCACGCCTTGCATTTCGTACAAGTAACGCCAACCATTGTTCTGCGAAAGCACAAGGCACTTGCCACGAGCGGGTGCTCCGCAGCAATTTGCTTCCTAGGGCCGCTCATTTCAGCGACGCCATTTGCTTCCATGGACCACCTCGCGCATTGCAGCATTTGACGCTGCCTGCAAGACAGGCAACGTACACCAAGAGTATTTAAGCCGTACTGCCGTGGCGCACCCCCTTTCGACGCTTTGTTCCTTCAGCGCTGTGCTCTTTTCGCGTTGGGCTATTGGCGGCTCCAGCGAAATCGATGCCGCGTAGCGGCAACGCCGAGAGCTCAAGAGAGGAGGTAGTTTCGACTCGGTCGTCTGGAATCGCTGCGTGGTTCTCGTAGGCAGTATAGAAACAAACATCGTTTCCAGTAATCATTTTATGCTTCCGCCATGTCATTCCTAAGCAGTGACTAGAAGAAAGTTTCTACCGTCGAAAAATTGCTTAGCTTTCATATGTAACACCGATTTTACGCTGCAGTGCGAGCAATTTATGGTGATCCCCTTGCTGAACGACGAAAACGACCTCATTTAGTCCGCGATTTTGTTTGACCAGCGCCCCTATAGTTCGCTGGAGTCGCGAATACACGTTTGCAAGTCCGGCTTCAGGGCGCTGCCATCTTGCTCGGTTGAGATACGCTTGGAGGCGTCATAATATGATTACGAAGGTTTGCTAAGGCGTCGTAATCGGATTATGGCCGCGCCTAGTGCAGCCCGCCGAGCAAATGGCGGTGCCGTGAGACCCTACTTGCAAACGTGTATAACAACCAGCATTTTACATAGCATGTATAAATATTATTTTGTTTCTCTTTCAAAGCCTGAAATAATTGTTTAACGGAACACCCACAACCCCAAAAGTTTGTCCATCCGTCCGTCCGTCCACATCCCTCTAAATTTAGCGGGGAAAAATCACGTCAGGGGACCTAAACACCAACTCAGTTTTCCGGCTAAATTTGGCGTGGAAATTGATGTCACGTGACCTGACGTCACGTGACCAATACACTAATTTAGTTCTCCTGCTTAATTTGGCGGTAAGATTGATGTCACGCGACCTACGCACCAAGTCAGTTTCCTATCTAAATTGATACGAATATAGGTTCTTCACTCCCCGATTCGACTGTTTAAACTTTGATGTCTTCTTAATAAATTAAAACGGTCGGCCCTTAAATACTGCATTTCACGCACTATAGGAGTTTGGAGATAAAGGTCGCTGTTCCCCCGAAAGCCAGGTAGCCCCATCAACAAAGACCCGCACGTCTCCTGGCTTCCCCCTTTCCCTTCATCCCAAAATAAAGAAACTAACAAGCGATATCCTGGCGCCACGATATTTTGACGTGCGCTCTTCTGTCACTGCGGTGTTTTGACTCCGTGCTGTTGTGAGGCGTGCTCTTTTGACCGTGCAGTTTGACCGCGTCACGTTTTTGTCATGCGTTGTTCTCAACAGGTGCGGAGAGTGTGCAAGACACAGCCTTCATGAAAGCGATCGACGAGGTTGTCCGGTTACGTGCTAAACGCCGCAAGGTCGTACTTCCGGCTCCGTCTTTCTGCTGACTTTGACGTGCGAGTGACAGAAAAGAAGAAAGCAAAACTGTACGAGTTATTATCGATACAAAGTCGCCGAGAACTGATCGACAGTGACAACCATAAAACAACAACAGGAACCGAGTTTAGACTGGAACATTTTCTCGACTCCCCGTTATGTTTTTTTTTTTTGCCTTGTTTCCTAGAAATGATTATGTAAGCAAAATGACAGGTCTTCAAGGAGGAAATAATCGAAAATATGCAGATGATGAACCGTACTTGATCGAAAGATGCAAAGTTTACACGAAACCGCCGAAAGTCAAAATAAACGGCGGAGCCAGGATTTGAACTCTAGGCCTACCACTCTCCGGGCGGGTGTGCAAACCACTCCACCACTCCACTTTTTTTTTTGATTGTCGGTTTTATTGGAAACAATTCAGACATTGCAGATTTTGGGAATAAGATAACAGAGATCACACACACACACACACACACACACACACACACACACACACACACACACACACACACACACACACACACACACACACACACACACACACACACACACACACACACACACACACACACACACACACACACACACGCACGCACGCACACACGCACGCACGCACACACACACACACACACACACACACACACACACACACGCACACACACACACACACAGGCACGTAGCCGTGGCCGGGGGGCGACGCCCCCCCGAAATCTGTTTTGCTGGGCCTCCTCTCCCCCCCCCCCCGAATCAAAATCCTGGCTACGTGCCTACACACACACACTGACACACCAGCCAACGAACAGCCATGAGCGTAACAGACTACCAGTCAATATTTTGGCTAAAAGCTGTAATAAGTAATGTAAAAAAAAACCTTTAAGGCTGCCAGTTTATCCAGAACTGGCAGCCACTCGATGTCGTTGTTTATTTTTATGCAGCATTCCCTAAGGCATTTCACACTCTTAATGAAGTATTCCCGGACACTCCGGACATTGACATCTGCATGTCGCACAGCCATTCTGCCACTCCACCACTTCACCTTGACTTCCTGGCGTTTCCTATCTGTCTTATTATTGCACAAGAAACGAAATGTATCCAATCGAGGTGCCCTGGAAGCATACGTCGCCGCATAAAACGCGGTACGACGCTTGCTAGCACGTGGTACGTGCCAGCAATTGCGTTCCACGTGGCGGCGCGTGCTTCCCCGAACACCTCTGATTGGATACATTTCGTTTCTTGTGCATTAAGAAGACAGATAGGAAACGCCAGGAAGTCAAGGTGAAGTGGTGGAGTGGTGGAGTGGTTAGCACACCCGCCCTGACAGTGGGAGACCCAGAGTTCAAATCCTGGCACCGTCGTTTATTTTGACTTTCGGCGGTTGGGGAAAACTTGATTCATTCGATTAGGTACGGTTCATTATCTGCATATTTTAGAATGAATATATATATATATCTGCGCGTGCGCGCGTGTGTGTGTTTTGCCAGTCTTTCTTGTCTTTTTTTTTTTTTTTGCTACATGGAGTTAAATTATTTAATATTATGAAATTCTTAATTTCTGCTCTTGGAGGTTCGCGTGAGGTGCTGACAGTTTGTGCGCGGTGACAGCTTACCTTCTACCGAATTGCACATCAACTTCATGCTCCTAGAACAAATAGTGCAAAAGCCACTTCAGTGTCCACAGTTGGGTGGAAAGAACGCCTCGTGCAAGTCTCCATTCTTCAATCTTTTTCGGATGAGTTTACATGGCAAGGGGTCCAAAGCGTTGCTCAGCCTTCCTCGAAAAGACCCAGTTTTGCTATATTTTGGCAGTCTTCTTCTTTTCTTTTTTTTCCACAGTTTACTTATTTTAAAGCCGTAGCTCCATACAAGTCAACGCAACTTAAATGTTTCAGATTTAAATTTTTTGCAGTCCTCTGAAAAACATGTCATTTCCGATCATCTTTTCCTAATCGCGAGCAGGGGAGGGTTTACTGGTCGGGCTTTGGGGGGGGGGGGGGGGGGGGCAGCAGGCAGATTAATCTGACGTTAAACAAGGATGTGAAGTCGCGGGTAGAGCATTACCCAGATATACCGGGTGTTTCTGTGTAGACTTCCAAAAATTCCTAAAGCTAGGGTAGGTTGAGAAAAAAATAAATACTTTTCAGGAAGAAACTGTCAGCCAGGGCGGACGTCAGGATTGCAAAAAGACACACTAATTAGCAAAATAGTTACCCAAAATTTACTAATTAGTAAAAATAAACATATTTGCCGACTTGCTAGGATCAGCGTCTCTGCTGAGACTTTGCAAAAGAAAGCACCGCCAAAAGTACAGCCCACGAGCGGACGGGCACGCGGAGTCGAGTCTCAAGCGCTCGCGCGTCCCAGGAGGCCTGACAGGTTTTTCTTTCACACAGACTAAGCTACGACGCTGATTCTAGGGACCCGGCCATAGTTCCAATCGGAAACTTGCTGAGCGTCATCGAAAACCTCCTGAATCAGTCAATTTTGGGACAACTTGAGTCCCACGTGGGAAGCTCAAGGCTGGGCTAAAGTTACCACTCGTACAGCAGGTGCAAGGCACGCGATGCGAAAGAGCGAATGATATTCTTTCACATGACGATTTTAACCCGAGGCTGGGGCTGAAAGAGGAATCATTTTTACAGTTGACGAGAAAGTAGCAGGTTACTTTTTCTTCCACTGTAAACATTCATCCACTTTCTGCTCCAGTCTTAGGTTAAAATCCTCATGGTAAACTTCGACCAACGCTCCTGCGCGCTTGGATGTCATTATGATATTCTTATCATTTGCAATTTCGCAAGGACGGCCTCGCGTCTGCTGCTCGAGAGGTAACTTTAGCGCACTCCAGCGCTCTACACGTGATTCAAGTCTTCCTAATATAGGCTGATCTAGGCGGTTTCGATGACAGTCAACAAGTTTCTAATTGGAACGATACGTTTATCTTCATTAACACAAACGTTAATTAGTCAGTTTTAGGTAAGTATTCCTCTAATTCCTATACTTTTAGAACCCCTGACGTCCACGTGGCCGGCAGTTTGTTCGCCTGAAGAGCTTCTTTTCTACTCAAACAACCTATTTTTATGGATGTTTTGACAACTTTTGCTGAAACACTCGGTATTTTGTTGACCTACTAATCGCAATTTTACCCAAAACTAAACATTTATTCTTAAAAAAAAAAAAAAAGAAAACGCTGGTGTGCGTCGATATTTTTTATTATTAAAATAAGTTGCTTTTGCGAGGCACGGGGGTCTCCGCTCAAACTAATACAGGTTCTAAAATAGCACCTAGGCGGGCTTCTTAGAAACAGCTAAGACTGCGCGAAAAAAAGACGGCCAGGCCTAGTGCGCAAGAGCGCTCGAGACCCGATTTCACATGCCTCCCTGTTCGTGCACTTAGCTTGGACAATGATTTCTTTCCTATTCCTAGCTACGACTCTCGTTCTTTCTAGCAAAGCGGCACTGATGTCGAAATGACACTCCACAAAGGTCGAGTAACAAAAACAGGGCTGTAAGTCACAATCTCGTTCGAACGCAAAGCGAATCTCACAAGACCACAACATGAGGCGACAAGTCGTTCAGACAAACATGCCTTCTCACTCTACTCACTTACAAGGTGAGGAGGGAAAGGAGGAGCTTTGGTTGTTTCCAGCGCGAGCTTCCCCCTTCGACAACGCATCGGCGTCTCGTGCACGTCCAGCGAGCGCGTTCATGTCAAAGCACGGCGGAAGGCACGGAGCGCGTGCTGGAGGCGTGACAAAGACACGCCCTGTCCTTCTCATTCTGTCAGATACATGACGAGTCATTTCTCAGGAATGACACCTGTGTTAGCACGTCGCTCGCGAATACCTTTTCACAAAGCGAGGGAAACGACATGATCTGAAAGTAGTAAGGTGGTAAGCTAAGCAAATTGTCAAGCGTAAGAAAAAAATGAAAATCAGTGCACAAAAGGACTGGACGAAGAGTAAGAACACGTGACAAAGGGCACTGACTCCCAATTGAGTCAGCAGCTGTTCGTCCTGTGTTCCGATTCTCTTTGTCCAGTCCTTTTGAGCACTGATTTTCATAACGTTTAATACTCTGAAATGTTTCTACACCTTATCAGATTACTACTGCACGTATATCGGTATTGTCTCTTCGATGTATTTATTCCGAATGAACCTCGAATTCATTACTTGCCGATAAGCATTCCGGGTGCCGAGGGAAGACGTGCTAGGAGCTCGGCATTAGGACTATCATCGCATTGCAAAAGGTTCCGGTGATTGCCGTAGATAGAGCCCTGCGCGGATAACAGTTTGATCGTCCGCATCCGATCCGTATCCGCAAACTTTGCATCCGCACCCGAACCGCGTCCGCAATGTTCTCGTATTTACGTGATAAGATTCGATCCGCATCTGCATACTCTGTATCCGCATCTGAACCACATCCGCAAAATTTGGAACCGCATCCGACCTGCAATCCGCGCATTCATGTTATATAAATAAATAAAGCGTGAAAAAAAAAATAAAAAAGCGTCTGGATGGTATACCTCATAAGCCGTTTGCTTATCTTTAAACAAAGATCTCTTCGAATCCGAACAGGGTGAACGTCATTTTAACCTATTCTGTTTTATCGTATTTATATTATAAATCGACCATCATCCCAGAGACCCTCGCGTCGCTGGAAAGATGATCGCAGTTATGAGATCATCCGAGGAGTCTGCGCCATTCTGCCCCAAAGATGCGCTCAAACGAAAATATATATTTTTTTCTTTTCTGCTCTGTAACACCCGCTTTAAGCAGACGCGTATTTTCTAAGCATGAACGTTAATAAAGGAAATACTAATAACATTGTGGCATTTTATTTAGGTCAAGCATTCGAAACGTGGGAGACGAAAGGCGGCCACTCACCGCAGCACAGTACTCGTATTTACGTGATAAGACGCGATACGTACGCCACTGCAAAGATATCATATATTCAATACTAGCAACACCTGCGTTTGGTTTCAGTTTTAAATACAATCCAGAAATGCGTGCTCCGAATCACGTAGTTAACGGATAATGAAACAAAATGAACTGCGTATACTACACTGATAAGGCCTATTCTGGAATATGCGAACACTGTACGATATAATTTCTGCGCGATTTATATAAAATAACTTCAGATTTCTAAAAAAAAAAAAAAAATTCTTAGAAAAACAAAAACGAGTTTGAGGTGAATTTTAGAGTATTTTCATTCCGTGAATCTGAATATCCCGTTCATTTTGCCGGAGATGTAACTATACACGAGAAAACACGGAACACCTCCAACCAGTCGTTATGTCATACTAGGATCTTTCGGCCGCTCAAGCGCGTGTGGCTCGTGTGGGCAGCGCGTGCGATTGCAAGCTCGCCAGGTATTAGCGATTCCCGCAAAACAGACGGCACCTAGCGGGAAAAAAACTGAACTGGCCGGAACAGGTCCTTTCGCGATTTCTGTTCGTCTCTTGTGGCTTCCCTGATTACATGTTGTCGGTGATTTGCGCGATAGAACAGTTGTCCCGGTGACTCTGTTTTAACTGTATACGTATCAGCTTGTTCCCTAATTTCTCTGCACGCAACCTACGCAACCGCGCAGAACCTGACATTCCGCGTTTATCAGCGTGCATCAGCACCGTGGAAGGACAGTCCGGCAGATCCATTACGTGTTCCCTTCGTTTTCTAGGGATAGCATTTTTTGGCGAGATAGAACGCTCCAAATTAATATTTGGTGATAATCAGGCCTTTTTTGGCGTAAAGAACAATTTTTCTTCCCGATTGTGGGGGCTCTAGCCAACGATGTAGTTTTTGTCTTTCTAGAAGCTTATTAGTGAAATTTTGTCAATTCCGGGTTAGAAATGAAGAGGAAAACATATGTCGAAGTTGCAATTACCGATAACTAAAAGAGCCAGGACTCGATATCGGGCACGATTCGATTCGTTGAGTGCTTAACAAACGCAGAGCGTGGCACGTCCCTATCGTCTTATTATCGCAGCCAGTGAGGTCACAAGCTGATACGAACGCAAAAACACCAATCACGAAGCAAAAAAAAAAAAAAAGTGTGAACATAATACGCATTCTGCTTTTCTTATACCTGGGTCGGACGGGCACGTTAAAGGGCAAGGACCAACTAACTCCTTTAAATGGTTGGCGAACCAGCGCACGCCCATAAGCGCAGGGTGGCGAGCTAATTCGCCGATTTTTTAAGGTGCTCGTTCTGAAGGCCTTCAATGTGCTCGTTTTGACCCAGGTACTAAGCTCTCACTGACTATGCCAGGTTCAAGCCCTCTATAAAGAAAAAAATAGCCGACATTCCTCGAAGAGTAGGCTACCCGGGAACGGTCATGATGGTGGGCAAGTGCGCGAGAGAAAATAACGCAAGGGCGGCGGAGGAGCCGTGAGTGGAGGGAGGGGAATGCCAATTATGCCTTCAGAGCGCAACGGAGGCTTTCAGCCGATGGCCCCGGCCGAGGAACGCCAGAAGCACAACGTCAAGACTCTCAGCATCTATCTCTGGTGGGTGTGTTCTTCGTGGCTAATTCGAGCAAATCCAGAAAGTGCACCGTTACAGTGCGCTTTTAGCTTGTGTGTACGCGTTCACGTTGTTTTTTTTTTTTTAGCCTTCGGCGCCTTTGATTTGTTTGTTCAACTAAGTATAGAAATTCCGCCTACTATTTTGGGACTACCGTATTTACTCGAGTATTAGCCGCACTGTTTATGAAGAAAACCCGAGGGTTGGCTTTTCCGCGGAGCACGCGGATTGCCAATCACCGCGATTGACAGCATGATTCCAGCGGTTTACAGGACAGAGATAACGTCTTCGCGCGAAGATACCATCTGTGAAGATTGCATTTGTATGGAGAATCGTGTTCTCGATCTAGTTATTCGCTATGTTATTTATGCGCAACGCGATGATTGGCTGTATATGTGTTCTGCGGGAAAGTAGACGCAAGGGCCTTGTTCATAA